>OU342740.1:72767230-72920619 GCA_910589775.1 Avena eriantha
CAGTGGTCATTGCATGTGTGTTCTTTTCACAACCACTTATGGATCAACAGATGGCATTGCATGTGTGTTCTTATACTAAAACTAGCACTAGAGTCATTGCATGTGTGTTTATTTCCACAAACCACGCATGGATCAACCATTAGAGTCATTGCATGTGTGTTATTTCCACAAAACCACATATGGATCAATTTGAGTCATTTCATGCTTGTTCTTATACTAAAACTAGCACTGCCCCCCAATGGATCCACCGTTAGACCGAGTCTTCTAGAAGGCATGCCGTAACACAGTTGTTCTGCTTGACGATTGTTACATACCGTTTGATTGGGGCGCTTGGACGATTGGGATGGTCTTCGCGAGAGCGATCCTCGAGTAGGCTGTTCTGCGGCATGATTGGCCACGCTTGCTCTGGAAAAACTGGCATGTTGTGAGTGTTACGACTCACGAGTTTCAGTGGGCCATAATCCCAGTGTCACGTCCCCGTTACTTCTCTTCCTCCCCGTACTTCTCTTCCTTCCGCTCGAAGCCACTTTCCCCACTTCACTTCCATCCCGCGGTAGCCGCAAGCCAACGACATCCGCCAATTCTCCGGTCGCTACCTTCATGGTAAGAAATCATTTTACAAGCTTTTGAACTTATCCTACATATTCCTTCTATTCGCCAATCTAACTACTGATCTTTTTTCCGATTTCTCGACGAACTTCAGATGTGGCAGATGTGGGAGCCCAAGAATCTGGAGATCCTCGCGCACAACTTCGCAGCGGCGTTCCCGCTCGTGTGCTCCCACCCAGGATGCTTTCATCGTTACTCCTACCGCGAGCTGCCGCTCCACGAGCTCGCGTGCCCGCACGGCGCATGCGCCTGCACGGAGCGGGGCTGCAACTACACCGGCCCACCGGCAGAGCTTGTCGTCCACCTTGTGGATGGGAACTTGATCGAAGTGATTAGGATCTCGTATGGGCAAGCCCAACTTCTCCAAGAGCAGGTGTCGTTCACTGACTCGGCACGCCGCCTACTAATTTTCCAGGAGGGGACGGCTCTGTTGTCGTCCTGACCTTCACCGCTGGTGTTCCGGGAACTAGAGCCGGGCCCACCGTCGTGGGTGCTGTATGCGTCAGATCGGTCTCGTGCGCCTGGCCCGTATACATGGTGCGCATGTGGGCGAACGCCTAGCCGCCGTTGTTAGATAGCATTCTTGTGCTAGCCGAGACGCTGAGCTGCCCGACACCGTGGGAGGTGGAGTATGTGGACCTAAGGTCGATCCTATGCGTGCCATCTCAGTACCTTGTTGGTGCTGGAGCAAACAGGCAGCTGCATTTCTACATTTGTATCGAGAAGACCGACAGGCAAATGTAGTACTTGTGCTGTCGTTACTGTTAGACTTAAGTGATGCTTCTCAGGTGCTTAGAGCATACGTGTTGTGCGAATGTACCCTAGTTGTAGTTTTCAGTACTCCTTAATACTTCGACGAGTTATTATATTGGTCCAATCAGCTTGCTGTTGTCACGTTGCAAAGTCCGCTTGCTCTGGACAGACCGGCAATACCGTGTGCTCCATCTCCCGCATGTCAGTGTCACGTGTTCCGAGGGCCCACCTGCCAGTTTCACGCCCCCTCCTTCCCCTCGATGTCACTGTCCCAACTTCTCTTCCATCCTGCCACTCCCGTTCGGGACTGAGCTTCAGTGACTTGGTGTTATCAAGTCTCACCGTGACTTGGTGCTACCATCAACCATCCATCTCTGATTCAACGTACCAGATTGACTCTGATTCTGAGCTAAATAATTAAAACTACTCAAAAAAACTGAAAAAATTCTAGTAAAGTGTAACTATCTTGTTTTGAAACCTGTGAATATTTCTTACCATTTGGATAAATAGTTTATGATTAAATAGCTTTTTACATTTTCGAGCGCTAGTTTAAACTAAATATATATTTAATCACAAACATTTGATGCAAATGGAATGAAACTTCACTAGAATACAAATCGAAACATGCAAATGGCACAGACACAATTTCAAAAGTGGAAGCACTCACACGCTGCTATTGCACATATGTCTCAATATAGCTCAACAAACACATTACAATAATTGTACTTGCATTAAACACAACCGAAATTGCAACCATCTTAAACAACATCTAAACCCACATCACACCGCTATCGTCGGAGTCCACCTCGATTGGTGACACCACCGTGCCCTTCCCGACAACATCCACTCCCACCGGTGGCTTGCCCTTCGCCAAGGAGGCAACAATGGTGTTTTGCACAGCTTCGTCCCCGTCGTCCTCCACATCGGAATCGACAATGACGAAGGTGACGGGGTCGGCGTCGACCGAGCGCCGTCGCGCCTGGCGGTCCTGCTCGAGCTCAATGCCCATCAGTCCTTCTACAGGTAGGAGGGGCCGAGCTCGCATACGTAGCGTCGTCGCTCCTCTCAAGAAACCATGGCCATTCGATACTGTGACGGTAGGATCTTGGGGTGGATCCGCTGCAGCGATCCCTACAGGAAGCGGTGGAGCGGATGGATCTACCGACGCGAGCCATGACAAGTTCCTAGGAGGGCCGAGGGAGTAAGATTGTGGGCCAGGCGTGTCTGGTTCCTGAGCAAGACCTCCCAGTGATATGTACACGGGCATGGTACCAAAAAATTTCGTCCAATGCGCGCGACATGGCTTTTGAACCACGAAGGCGCGAGTTTTTTTGACAAGTCCACACGCTAGGTTCCCCACCTGTCAGCCGAATGTGGACGGTAGGATTCTGCCCGAGTTATGAAGTAGGGATAAATCACGCTTCACCACTACCCTGACATCCAAAGGCTCCTTTTTCCTCTGCCCTCGCTCCCCTCGCTCATGGCTCGCAGCTCGTGCACTTCGTCTCAGGCGGAATCAGGGTCGGCTCAACGCCGTCAGGCGGGTGCCCCCATCAGGTACCGGAGGGCGCCCTACGATTACTACCCCGATATGTTGTGTTTGTGTGGTGAGAAGATGCCGAGATGGATTTCGTGGACCGACAAAAATACTGCAAGAAACTTCAGCAACTGCAGCATTAGAGCGGTAAGTTCCTACTGTAGGTACAATGGTAACCCAGATCCGGAAAGCATAATGTAAATTTTTTTTGTTTCCTTCGATCTACTACGCAGGAAGGGGGACTGGCTATGACAAGTTTCTGTGGATCGAAAAGCCACTGACAGGTTTTCACAGAGAGCTTGTTCAGGATCTGCGTGATGCTGTGTGGGATAAGAAAGAGGAGATTCGTGCGATGGAGCGAGAGATCCGGGAGCTTCGCCAGATGCAGGGGAGGCAGGGGTAGGGAGGTGGTGAGACAGACGGGCTAAAGATTAGGCCAGATAGTGCACAGAATTTCCTCATTATCTAGGCATTATCTGTTGCATTTACAGTTTATGTTGCCATGTCATTATCCAGCAGCTGAAATAAGTTGCTGCTTCGTGGAGTGTAGCGGCCAGCTTAAGAAATTGTATTCCATCCCAGAAACTTATCATAAGTGTAATGCCAACAACAGGGATTTATTAAGCGCCAATAAATAAATCATGTCTGTGCCACAAACACCCATCGATTTTGGAGAGGATTTAACCGCTCAGCTATCGCGATTGTTCAGATAGTAGTGGCACAGTCACAGTTTTGGATTCAACTAGTGGCCTTGGCCGTATCAAATCCTAAAGTCGCGATACATTTTACTCCGAGTACGGGAGGCAGATTGTTTTGCCAGACAAGTTCCACGCACACAGCTCCAGAGTTTAACCGAACTACATATATAGGTTCAAGTTCAATACATCATTAGGATGCTACATTGCTAGCCCTCTTTCTCTGCTTGGGTGCCAACTTTCTTCCTCTTTCCTTCATGTCCACTGGCTTCTTCATCTCCTGCCTTCTTACTCTTCTTGGGTGCCAATTTTCTTACCTTCACGTACCCTGCATCTCCGAGTCGAGGGAAGTCAGGCCAATCAGCACCAGAATCTTGTCCCGCATCATCACTCCACTCGTTTTGGTTTTCTTCCTGCGGAAAAATCACTGAGGACGCTATCTTGTTTCTTACCTTGCGCTTCCTGTAAAAAAACAGTACATGGATTACTACCTTATATCTACAGACTATAAACAATTTTTTTGTGTGAATGTACCATCTCATACCTAGGTTTGGGAGCATTAAGGGGACATCTAGCTGCTCTATGGACTAAGATGGCAAGTCTTGCATCTGTTTTTACCCTTCTTTGTAGCATAGAAAGCCGAACCCTTCTTCTCTAGAAAATTCTTAAACCTATTCACCTGGGGTCTTCCTCTGCCCCTTTTTTTAACTGGCTGGCAAAGCTCGAAAGACAGTTGGACATGAGGCCACTGAGATGGGTCTGTACATGGCTCGACGGATCTAGCATATGCAGCTCTTAACTTTTCCATAGAGTAGTAGTCTGACAAATACTGATGCAAATGTGGTAGAGTTCTTTTCTTCACCGAGAAGGCCAAGGCGTGGTCGCAAGGTTTCCCGGTATGCTGCCACTCTAACAAGGTGCATTCTCGCAGCTGGATGTTCACAACATCCCTTTTGCCACTCTTGGACATATTGACCACCTCACAGCTTCTGCTGGTTGACGGGAGAACCTTAAGATGAGCATGTCCTCGGCTTCTCTTGTGCAGTTGCTGTACAACTGGCGGTAGCATATGTCCTGTATGTCTCCTACCAATCTCTCTCCTTATATTTAACAGCTTCATGATCATACCACGTATGCTGTCCATCAAGATATGAACAGGATGCAATTTTATGTCCTTCACCTAGTTATTCAGGCATTCTGCAAGGTTGTTGTTTATGTAATCAACTTTGATGTTAGGGTTGAATTGACTCCTCTTCCATAGCTGCGAATGATGGATGGCTAAGTACTCTAGAAGTTCAGGGGCTTCGGCAAAAATCTTGCTCATGAAATAATCGCTGCTACTAGGTTTGTAAACTCTAGCAGTAGGAAACATGTAACGAAATACACTGCTTGCATAGTGTGAGTACAAGTTGAGCATCATATGGGCATGGCATTCTCTACCTTTAGCTCGCGGGAACACCTCCTTCACTGCATTCGTCAGCCCTTTGCATGCATCCGTGGATATAGCCAATGGATCCATGTGGCCTATTGATCTCCTGAGCTGCCTCATAAACCAGACCTAGTTTTCCTCCGTTTCTGTTTCAAACAGCCCAAATGCCACTCGGAACATCCAGTTGTGACCATCAAGTGCTGTGGCAGATGGCAGACATCCTTTCCATTTGCCAGTTAGGACAGTGCTGTCTACACTTAGATATGGCCTACAGCCGTCCTTGAATCCATCAATGCAAGGTTTAAGCGCCATGAAAAATCTTTTGAAATATATTTTACCACCTTCTGATTTGGTGTCAATCTCCACAACACTCCCCGGACACCTAGCTTGTACAGCATCCTGAAGCTATTGGTCCAATCCCCGTGCAAGACCCCCAGAGCTTTCTCTTTACCTTTCCAAACCGTGTAATACGGAAGGACAATGTTGTATTTAGAACCGAGGCTAGTCTGAATATTCTTCGCGGTCTCCTTAGGGTTATCCTTTAGTATGGACATAGATTGCATAGCCACCCACTCCGTATCAGCCATTGAGGATTTCAGTTTGCTGCCTGTCGGACGCATGTGTGGAGGGCCCATTCTGTTCACCTGCAACACAAATTCATTTAAAAGATAAGCGGAGTCGACTAGTTGCCAGAAAGATATCGCGCATCAATTGTAGTTATAGAGTGAAAAGAGAGAGAGAGAGAGAGAGAGAGTTCTAATGGTTTGCTGCATTCATTGCCCCAATACCCTAATTGTAGTCGACGCAGGTAAGGATCTTGCTGTGATCCTCCATGGACAATGTACCTCGGCCCGTCCATTCATCCATGTTAACTTTCAAACGGCCTCGTACCTCTCGGCAGAGTTCTTCAGCCGATAAACGTTGAACTCCCCCTTGATACAAAAATGCCAGAACGACATCCTGAACTAATGCATGCTCCTGAACTCGGTGCCGACCGAAATTATAGGATACTCGTCATCATGTATCATTTCTTCTACTTCAACACCCAAATCATCGACTAGAATACCAGCCTCATCGTTAAGTTCCTCGTCGATTTCATCATCACTAGATTCTTGATCCTCTACAGTGCCTGCTTCTTCATCAGATTCAGAATCTTTGCCATCATCTCTAACGCCTAGTACTACACATCATATTGACTCCCATGGGTGGGGCTGCACCATCGTCTCCACCGGATGGACAGGAACATTGCCCCAGTCCAGCTCACCGGCAACTCTGTTTTCTCCAAGACACTCGGTTGGTTCTGCTGCAACCACATGGGGTGGTCTTACGTTTGCACGCATCCCAGGTACTTCATTGGACAAACAGTAGTCAGAATCAATTTCATCTTGAGTGTACAGAACCCTCTTGCTCTTCCTGTGTACATCCTCCTTCCTGATGTAATCTTTCCTGATGGTATCAGTAGGGCTTGACATCCGCGTTCCATTCCCCATCGAACTAGGCCTTTTGCTGCCGCTCTTGGGTGTGATCTCCTTACTGCCTCCCCTCACGTGTGTTGGCTCCAGAGTGTTGGCATTATTGCCTAATCTCTGCGGCGTGTTCTTTTCGAATTATCCCTTTTGCTGCTACTATTGGGCGTGTTCTCCTTCGTGCTGGCATTATTTCCTGACCCCAGCGGCGTGTTCCGCTCCAAATTATCCCTTTTGCTGCTACTATTGGGCATATTCTCTTTCGTGCTAGCATTATTGCCTGACCTCAGTGGCATGCTCCGTTCCAAATTAGCACTTTTTCTGCTACTATTGGGCATGTTCTCCTTCGTGCTGGCATAATTCCCTGACAGCGGCGTGTTTCGCCAAAGTAATGTTTTTTCTGCTCCCACTGGGTGTGGTAGCCTCCGTGCTGGCCATCTTTGCCTCTTTGCTACCACTCCTAGGAGTGTTCACCACCGTGCAAGCCCTCTTAGCGTTTTTGCTACTACTGTTCCGTGTGGCATTTTGAATGGATCTCAGGGGCGTACTCTGCGGCGTGGTGCCTTTTGTCGTGTGAATCTTGGGCGTCCTCTTCTCTGGCGTCATCTCCTTGGTGACGTTCTTCTTCAGGGTGCCCTTTCTAGGGATGCTCTTCCTGCTCCTCTTTATGACGCTCCTCTATAAGACTCTCCTCTATTCGAAGCCACCCTCAGTCACACCAGCCCTAGTGATGCCATGGATCAAGTCATGCATGTCTTCTAAAAGTCCATCATCTCTATTGTCGAGTTCCAATTCCTCTCCAACCGTGAGCACTACTAAGTGGAAGTAAACTTCACCTCTATAATGTTTCCTAGTAAACGGTACGACTAAATCCCTGGTATCTTTCACTTCGATGGCCTTTTTGCTCCTATAACCATAATATGACAAACGTGCTTCCTGGGAGGACCCCCACAGCACCTTCACACGTAACGATGCCATCAGGTCAGATAACTCTACCACTTCAGGGTCGTATCTGCCAAGGATTACATCAAACTCGTCATAGAATTTTTCTGTGCCATCATCTAATTTTGCAGTATAATCCGCGACGCTGATACGAACGATTACTTTGCCATCATCAGGTTCTTCAGGATAGAAACCTCCGAGAGGTTCGAGAGATGGAGTGGCACCATCAGACCTAGCCCCAATGCCAACACCGCCATCACCAGCGTTAGCGTTAGCTGGATCAACCTCGGTGGAAGTACCAGGACCAGGAGAAAGGCGAGTGCCCTTAGCAGCGAGAGCTACATTACATGGTGGACAGGCAGGGCCCCTTCTAACGGCAGCCACAATAGGATCAGCTGCTGCCATGCCACCTCGACGATCAGGAGCAGTTCCCACAACATCAGTGTTTCGAGTGCTAGCAGAGTCTAGACCATGAGCTGGCTTCAGACCAGCAGCTCGCTGAACCCGAGCACAGGTTCGAGGAGGAGAAAAGGCATCAGTCGTTGCAACAATAGTGGGGCAGCCTCCGGAAGCCTTAGTTTGCTCAACAGCGGGAGGGATTGGGTCAACATCGTCCAGATCAACAACAACACGAGGACGACCAGTACCAACAGATTCTAGAGCACGGGTTCGCACAACTTGAGGACGGTTTCAAGGAGGAGCAGCACACAAGGCGGTGGTCTTGGCAACAACAACGGGGCAGCCTCCGGACGTCTTAGTTTGCTCAACAGCGGCATGGATTGGGTGAGCAGCAGCCGCAGCAACACGGGCACGGGGAAGGGGACGACCAGTACCAGCAGATTCCAGAGCAGAGTTTTCCACAACAGAAATACAGGGACTCCTACAAGGAGGTTGCCTGACAGAAGCATGTCGCGGACGAGGAACCACATTTTGCTCAACAACAGCAGGGGTTCGAGTTAGACCTCTCTGTCCAATAATAGCTGGGCGACTCCCAGTAGCACGAGCGTCCTCATCCACTATGTTACACACCAGCATAACCACGTGAAGCCTAACATGCTATTTCATCAACCAAATTAGCTGACTGTCACACGCTATAGGAACCTTGAAGCCTCGTTCATCAACGATGCTGAACCGTGCAGTCTGCTCTGGCCTCATTTCAGCAAGTTCATGCACTGCAGCAACCAAACCAGGGACAGTGCATAACTGCACAGGTGCTACTTCCATCTTCAGACTATGAGCTTGTTTCCACGTGCTCTTCCCATGTGCTAATTTATTGAGGTAGCCGTAGATGGCCACATGAACCGTGTATTTGGGTTCAGCGGAGATCCTAGTTGACAGAAAATTGGAGACAAAAGATAAGAATTGTTTGTCAGTGTCGTGCTAGCAAACAATTCTATGTTCGATATATCTCTGTAATGCCAATAGCTAGCTAGCAGTTATAGGTAGTGCGAATAGCAAAGAGAAGAGTAGATCACCTGAAATTAGCCAGAAGTACTTCTTCCTCGGCAAATGGATCTGCCATCCTCCGCGCTGCTCAGCTCGTTAGCGGTAGAGGCGGGCTAGATCGTCGCAACGGCTGGCACGACATTTGGCATTAGAGCTCGGTAGCAGCGAGTAGGCGCAACAACTTGTCACCGGAAGTCAAATTCCCAAAGAGATCATTCTGGTTGGAGAGGGGATTTTGACACCGTCGGTGCTAGGGTTCATGCGAAAGGAGGGACGGGGTGGATTTGTGAATTTTGTCAACGCACGATGCTCCTTTAGTATCTCGTTTCGCCTACATGGTTGCTGTGTTGGCGCTCGCGTCACGGAAATATTACCGACATGTGGGTCCTGACCGTCTACTTCACGGGGCAGTTTCACGGCATGTTTGGATTTGCCAGGGGTGAGATGAGTTTGCCTCGAAATGGCCCCTCTCGGTAGTTGGTGGCCCAACTTTTCGAAACGCGGTAATTTCAGGTAACTTAGGTAACGCTATGCGCTGGCCTGCTAACTTTGGTACCACAGACGAACAAGCCCGTGGCCTAGGGATAGTGTGGGTGGTGGTGGCAGGTGAGTGGTGTGGTTAGGTGGTAGATTAGGGTTTACACATGGGGTGGTAGGTGGCCTGCTCGCTGGGCTTTTGGGTCTGGTCGGCTGGGATGCCTCTCCCGGTTTTAGAAATAGGTTTTGTTTTAATTTTTTTTTTAAAATAAAACATTTTCAAATAGGTTCTTAGACAAACAACATATTTCGGACAAGCCGGTTTTCATTTGAAATAAAACACGGGGATATTTAGAAAATAAATATAGGCTTTTAGAAAAAAGGTTTAGGCAAACTATACATGATGACATGATGATGCTCAAATGCAATATAGCATGATGACATGAGCATGCGGTCATGATGATGCACAAAGGAAAAAACACAATGATTTTTTAGTAGTGATTTTACTGGGGTGCTACAATTCAACACCACTAACAAGGGATCTCGCCCTCGAGATCCACCTCATGGTACAGGGGAGAAAGCTGACGATCTGAATCTTCTCACTTCGTATAGATCCTCGCAACACAACTAACAAATATTCTTACTCCATCTTGAATTCAGCGACACCACCAACAAGAGGTCGTTGTTCACATCCGTCGAGAGAACACTCCAGAGAAACAAAGATGAAGGTAGAGGTCTCAAAAGATACGGCCACCTCTAACTTCACTAGAAGGAGTAAAATTGCTTGATCCACCAATTCAGTGTACACGAGTGAATGATAAGAGTAGTGGTATGGTAGCTACTACATCCCGCACTCAAACCACTATCAAAATTCAGACTGAAGATCTTCACACGTGATGCATGGGATCAAAGGAGTGATGCAGGCTCTTCATCGAATCTGACGCAGATGAAGTCATTGCGTTGGAAACCACCAGAAGATACAAAATAAAACGTGTCAAAAGACACCATGATTAGGTTCCGTGATGGTTCCATCGGCATGAACAACACATGCTCAAGGTATACTCCAACTTCACCATTGCTCATCCTTCTCATATGCTTTTCAACAATACGGATATCCATCAAGGGGCACATACAGATAATGAGTACAAGGACCAAAAAGATTGGATGAAGGGTACAACAAACGAGAGGCGGACTGATGATTGTAACAAAACCGTTATAAAAGCAGAAGCGAAGCCCACAGAACATACATATATAACAACAACTCATCGAGTCACAAATACAGATATATATAGTACAAAGATCCAAATCACCTTGAATCCAATAAAATATCCGAGTACGGCTAAGATGCAAATAGGGCTAAGAGCCCTAAAAAATAACCAATGGCATCCATAAGCCTATCCAGGCCAAGCCGGAAGGGTAACACTGCTAACGACGTCGATCTCAAACCTGCTAAAACAAAAGGGGTGCTGACAAGGGCAAAGGAAAAAGAGAGCGGTCAGTATTGAGGCCAGTACACGGCGAGTCTAGAATTCGATGGCTCTCGCCTACATAGGTATGGTGGACTGTAGTGGCAGCGAAGCATGCATTACACAACCTATAGAGACTCGATACAACTGTCGGCTATCATAGAGGGATAATATAGACCTACTCGGAACCAACTTGATACTACCACCAAACATACCCATCCTAGTATTTCCCCCTCGAGACCAAACAAGGAAGTTCTATCGAGAAAACTCACACGGTTGGTAGTTTTATTCATTCATTCAATGGTGGTTGTCCAACTTACTAGCCATATTCGATCCAAGTCAAATTATAATAGTAATTCTTTAGTTATACTTCTCTATGATAGAGAAACTGTGCTCCAAGTCATCCATAACCGTGGGCATGGATTTTCGAAAAGATTTAACCCTGCAGGGGTGCACCAAAGTATCCACACGCACTTCAACCCTTGTTGTCAGATCCGATATGAGCAAGATGCTGAACATACACCCAATGGTATGCGACGGGGCTTCGGACACGACGTGTCCCAGACCCAAAGCAAGTACATGGGGGCCACGCCAATAAAGCTACCCGCAACGAAGTAGGACATCTCCGATACAGACCCAGGGTATGTGGCGACAGCTATAAATGGCTGGGAACCCGAAAGTGTGACTAGGCTTGTCGATACAACGGAAACGTAGAAAGGGGTTCCTAAATAGTACATGCGCTCCACACGCAATCTTAAATAAAGCAGTAAAGCATGGCATACGTACGGGATAGTAATAAAGCCCCAAACTAGTTTGTGGCCCCTAGTACAGTACTTTGAAATCAGGTAGTAAGCCTATGGGGTGCCCACACACCCACATGTTGTTAGCGGGCTCAATCTCGGAACAGGTGTCAAGAACATGGGTCCTAGGTTGACACAAGTGGGCGGTTAAAAACCAAATATTTACTATTATCCACCGGTGCCTCTACATTATATCTATTTCTAGAATTATAATTGACAAGTTATATTGAAAGCCATGATCATCTCCACCATTAAGGATGTGCCAACCTTCCATCAATGGTAGAACGACAATGACGCGAAGCAGCACATCAGCAAGCAGCTACGACTCGCAAGGCCGACTGTGTATCAAGCAATAGGCAATAGGATGTGTCCAAGGCAATATAGAGGCTGCAAGGATTATAAATGGTGCACGGAAACCAAAGCATATCAACATGGATAGCAATAGATCAATAGGAGTAAATAAAGACTATAAAGGCAAAATAGGTAGAAAAGGGGAGATTGCTCGCGTGGTAAACATAGTCTAAGATTCACCAAAGATCGGGTCAAAGCTCGCATAAACTCAACAGCCTAATCCGTGAAGAAGCAAAGCAGTAAAAGAAACACTGGATGCACTATATAATACTACGACAGACGATCGGGCATGATGCATGACATGGCAAATATGCGATGCAATTATGCAATATTAAGTGGAACTGGGCCCTGACAATTAATTAGGTGGTTCATGTTGTTTAGATACTCCACAATTTAAATATTGTCTTAACAAGGCGAAACATAGCATCGGTTCGCTACACAAATTTAAATTGAGCCAATATATGACAAGAATATGGCGCATATAGTCTCTATATTTAATTATGAGATGAATCAGCATAATGCTTCCAAAACCCCAACATATGTGCTCAAATTAAATATCATGTTATAAAAATATAGGGGCTTCGGGTCACACCTAGGGTTTCGGCGATCTTGGGGTTCCGAGGGTTGGAGGGATCGGTCTTCGAGGTCTTGGTCTTTGGATCCGGGAAGTAGATCTTGTCACATCCATGTCGGAGAACTCGGTTCCGGGGATCTTTGGGTCAGGGATCTCAGCGTCTCCGACTCTGGAAGAGGACCTTGGGTTTCCACCTCAATGGCCTATGGGTTCAGACTTGCCGTAAATGATGGTATTGGCGAGATATCCAGGTTCAACTTGGATCTTCGGCTTCGTTTCAACCATCGGTCTCGGTCACCCGCATGGTACCGTAGCTCTTGATTGCCCTCTCGGTACATCTCTCCGTGTAGATCTTGGCACTCTGAACAATGTCACTTGCTTGGCGGCCACGAGGATTGCTCGAGAGGGACTTGTGGATTCCAAGCTTTGTCTTGGACTTGGGCGTATAGACATGTAGGCATGCTCTTGTTGTTGCTTGCACTCATGCACGGGAGTGGAGCAAAGAGCAGGGCGACGACCGGACGCAGGGAATCATCTGCAACCGGCAACATGCACACTGGTGGGCGAGGAACACATGGGCTCGGCTCGGTCACGGACTGACGGAGGAGACTTGGGTCGAGGGTGAGGCGCAGGAGCGTGCTCTGCATGTGAGGCGAGGAGGCTGGCAAAAACAGAGGGCGGTGGTGGCCATGCTGCAGAGGAGGCAGCACACATGTGGCAGGGTACCGTGGCCATGATCGTGGAGCTTGGCAGGCTCGACGGAGAGGGAAGCTCCCGAGCGGCGGTGGCGCTCGGCGAGGTTCCTGGCGGCAAGGACGAGCAGAGAAGGAAACCTCGGGGTAGTGGCACCGCACTGTAGTGGAAGACGACGTGCTGGCGGGGTAGAGGGAAAGGTACGGGGCTGAGCTCCGGCTGCGTCGGGCTTGAGGCGAGGAGGGGAGAGAGACGAGTGCGCCGGTTGCTGCGGGGAATCAGGGGCGGGGTTGGTGGCGTGCCGAGCAAGGAGACCGAGGAGGGCCTCGATGGGGTAGGTGGGAATCGGGATGGGGGAGACGCGCGTCGTGGTGGGGAGGCTAGGGGAGCGGGAAGGCACGATGGAGGGTGTCGGTAGCGTCAGATCAGGGTCCAAGGGTGGTTGCTGGTTGGTCGCGAGCAGGGGTTAGCGTGATGCGGGGTGAGGCTGGCTCTGAGGTGGGGCCAGGCGGGAGAGAGGGAGCATGGATAGGGTGGTGGACATGGTACGAGGGAGGCGCGGTTCAGCGAGCGAGGGGTGCGCACAAGGGGTGGGACCAGGGTGAATGGAGGCCGTGTACGTGGGGTGGACGTGATTTATCGCGACAAGAGCGGGGCGGTCTACTCGCGCGCGGGTGGTTTGGCTGCGCACGTTGACTTGGGATGGTTTGGCGGGTCCGGGCGTGGCCTAGGGTTAGTGTGGGTGGCGGCAGCAGGTGGAGTGGTGTGGTTTGGTGGTAGGTTAGGGTTAGATGGGATTAGGGTTAGGGTTTACACATTGGGTGATAGGTGGCCTGCTGGTTAGGCTTTTGGGCCTGGCTGGCTGGGCTGCCTCCCCAGGTTTTAGAAATAGGTTTTGTTTTGATTTACTATTTTTTTATAAAAATAAAACATTTTTAAATAGGTTTTTAGACAAACAACATATTTCGGACAAGTCTGGGTCTTGATTTGAAACAAAATACGGGGGATATTTAGAAAAAAAATATAGGCTTTTAGAAAATAGTTTTAGGCAAACCATACATGATGACATGACGATGCTCAAATGCAATATGGCATGATGACATGAGCATGCGGTCATGATGATGCACAAAAGCAAAACACAATGATTTTCTAGTAGTGATTTTACCAGGGTTCTACATTGGTCTACATGTTTAAAGCACCTGAGGAGCGGTCACGCGTTGGAGTAGCGTACCGTCTAAGCTTGAACCTAAAAAATTCCATAGAGAGCTGAAATATCCCGAGCATCCATTCAAATATCCTACGCTCTATTAAAATATCCCACCTGTTTTTTTCATATGCAAAATTCCTCTTCTATTTCTGGTCCTGAAACAAGAACCGAAGGAAAACTACAATAATAGAAAGGTATAGGTGGTAAATGGGCATCACCAACCTATATCATCCCATTGCCTCTTTGCCACCCTTCCTCAAAATATACCTGCCCATCCCCCTCCACCCTCCACCTTCCTCCACCTACTTCACTGTCGGCCCTCTCATCTGCACTAGAGCTCCTTCACTGCTGGCACACTCTCCACACGGGAGCTTCTTCACCGACTTTGTTGTCCACGCACTAGATCCACCTATCGCCACCCTCGTCCACCACAACTGTTTTACCTTACCGACTCCCGTGTCATTGACACCGGGACTATTTCACCGACTCCCTCGTTGCACCGTATCTGCTTCACCAACGTCGTCGCCTACCACACGGGGGCGTTTTGCTGAATCACTCATTTACTGACCGCAAAATTCCTAGTCACCGCCCCGCCGCCCTCTTGCCAATCCCAACCGCTCCCGCCATGTAGTGGTAATTTATCTTGCCCGTTTGATATTTTTTGGTACTCTTAAGCTACAAAAGCATTACAATGTTGTTCAATTTCCTTCCGGCTATTGCCATTTTGTTTGCACCCGCATCTGGTTGGTCCTATCCACATCATTAACTTCTCACTATTATTTCCTTTATTACATTTTCAGACTATAATCCTACAACACTAACTCGTAGATGCTATTCTTTCCAAGCGCTTGCTTGGGTCATGCAAAATGCTCGTAGAGGATCCAATACTGACAATCTAACGCCAAGCAAGGTTGAAGTGTGAGGTTCTCGTGTGTTACTTAGGCCAGTTTATTTTCATGTTAATAACTCATAGAACATGTATGCGTAATAAGTTAATAAGTCATTCTACCTAAAACCCTGCCCTAACATTTCCATTCATGTTTTATTGTCTTTCTATCCGAGAATGCTTTGAGTAATTCAGAAAATGTACATCTAGTTTGAATCATACATGTGTTCATTTTTAATGCTATCTTTTTGGTGTTTTCCTGTTTCATCCTTCCAAACCACAGCTAACTAGTGTGAACCATACATCTGGTCAATTTTAATGCTATCTTTATAGTGTTTTTAAGTGCTTTCATCCTTCGAAACTAGCTAGCCAATTTGAATCATATAACTAATCAATTTTAATGCTATCTTTTTGGTTTTGCCAAGTGCTTTCATCCTTTCAAACCAACTGACTCAGTTTTAAAATCCATGCCTTAATGCAGAGAAAGGACAATGGAGTACAAGGACTAGAGTTCTAGCTGCTCGACACAGATTATACTAGAAAATTGATGAGGAGTCGTAGCCGCTTGAGAAGGAACTATTGTGAGCCTGAAAGAGCTACTATAAGTTCATACTTACTTAAATGATATGTACTTTATATAATATGTGTTTCCCTTATTCTTTGTTTTAACCTCTTTCACTATATTTTATCAGGTGCAGTTAAAACCAATCAAGAGTCCTCGGAAGGCAGGGCTGAAAGTTGTGACCCCTCTTCCCATTTATCCTCTCATTGCATTTTGGAAGGAAACAACATTGTTAACAATCCACCTAGAACAACTCCTACAGGTGATATATATAAGCGCATCGCTATGTACTGATCTCGTATTGATGATGCATACTCTTCTTTGTGATCTTTTAAAATGCAGATCTTGTCTAATGATCTATTGTAATTTTCAATCTAGAGAGATCATGTTGGATTATGTGTCACAAACTTTTATTTTTGTATAATAACTAGTTTGAATTTCTCATTTTTTGAGAGAGAAGTTTAAATTTCTCATGTTTATTAATCAATTTGTTGAAATTACTGTGATGTTCTACACAACGTCGATGCTGCTCAACGTCGATGCTGCCCAACGATTGACTAAACATGGATAGAATGCTATGAACATTAAAATGCCTGAACAATAAAAGGCTTGAATAGTAAAAGGCCTCAACAGTAAAATGCCTGAACATTAAAGTACTAGAAAGCATAATGAGCTTGAATAGTGAAAGACCTGAATCATAACAGGCCCGAACAGTAGATGGCTAGATAGTAGTAGCATGCTAGAAGAGTAACATGCTAGAATAGTAACAGGCTGGAACCGTGAAAGACCAGATTGGAAGAAGTCCTGAATGTAACAGGCCTTCCTGCAAAAGGCCTGCAACGAACGGTTCGCGACGGGCTTTATGCATATTGATGGGCATAGGTTAGGCTTAACAGTACCGGCCCGACATGGCGTAGGTCGCTAATAGGCTGCATAGTATTTGATCGAGTTGGGCCATACCCAGGCCGAAACAGTAATGGACCTGAAAGTTAACATGCCACAACTGGGTTGTAAAGTTGCGGGGCCCATTGAAGCAGCGCAGGCCTCCAGCAGGCTAAAATAGTGATGGGCCATGTTCTTATTGGGCTTCTCTCATGGGTCGACCCACTTAATGATTAGCAGGACTTGGCTAGCCCTTGGCTTCCACCACAGTTTTTGTGATCGTTAACTATGGTAACAGACCATTAACGGTGCTTGCCACGTGGTAGTTTGCGTGACATTAGCTGTCCACGAGAAAAGCCGCAACTACCTCAAGACGCACACATCGCACTTTGTCGGATATGTTGGATCCGGATCTAGCTCTGCCGATGCTAGAGACAACGAAGACTCAGTGCTGGAGGCGATCGGGACAAACACCGACTTACTGGCATCTTCGGATGATTCGATGATGCCGGCGGATTTCCAAAGTTCTCCGTGGAATATGAAGAGGAGTTCAACTCCACAGCTGCAGAAGAAGGAGAGGCCATGGACGAAGGATCCGGAGAAAACTCTCACAAAGCGCAGGATGACACGAATCTCGGAGACAACACCCACATCCAAATGTCTGAAAGTACTGATCAGAGCTTGACTCTAGGAAACGGACCCAAAGCCGTCTTTCCTACCGGCGCTGCCAAGAAGTCAAAGAACAAGAACAAGACCCCGGCAAAAGAACATCCAAAAGAGGAAGTGATTTCCAAGGATTATGAGGAAGACTCAAATGGAGCACTTATCCTAGAAGAGCCCAAAGAAGATTTGATGGATGGACATGTGGTCACTGCAGGTGCCCGTAAACTCATCGATGCTGCGTTAACTACACCTATCCCTACAACTGCTGAACTTACTGCTGAAGAGCTGGAGGAAAGGGCTCATGCCCTAAAAGCGCGTCGCCAAGTACTCCTGGATGAAGCCAACAACATCGAGGAAGAGAAGAAACGCATAGCTACTACAGAGAAGTATATCACTCTGCAGCATCAGAAGACCCGGAAACGACACACGCGTGACAACCAATTTCCAGAAGTCCACAAGGTTCTCTTTGAGGGAGACCTAGGGATGCCTCGACTCGATAGCAAGGGATATCTGGTGTACCCAACACCAATAAAAAACACTTCCATGGCTCGAGATATCCTAGCAAATAATCTAGGCCTAGAACAAGTCTGATTGGGCATTAAGCTACTCACCAAGGGTCTGGAGCAGTAGAAGGTCGTGAAATCCAGGAATAGAAAACTGGTCTCTCAATCTGAACAATGTTGCACGGATCTGGCCTGGAATGATGTAAGACCCCAATGGGTTCTGGAGCAGCATCACCGTTCTGACCGTCGGGAAGACAACTACTCAAGAACCGGATATTCAGGACATCACCACAGAATCGCACATGACTGGCGCAATGTTGCTCCAGCTATGGAGCAGGAGGCAATTGCTGCACTGTATTCGAGAAATCCTCCCCGCCGAGAGTCGAACGATCACAAGGAAGAAGACAAAGAGAAACATCGGGAGGAGGACCAGAAAAGAATGCCGCCTCCTAGACACACAAGCCGTCCGGCTGAACCCCATCGCGGTGGGAGTGATGGATGAAGGAACCCCATCGCAATGAAGCTCCTCCCCGGAACCTGAATAATGACGATCCGGATGGAGGACGGCGATCAGCCGGAAACAATCCACCTGCTCCACCCTCTCCACCAAGCAGCCATCACAACGGCTCTCAAGGAGGCCAAGGAGGGCGTCATGGCTGAGGAGGTGGTGGCAGAAGACGAAGTCCGGCTCCAAGGCACCGCAGCTATAGCGAACAACCAAGATGGCGTTCCTTGTCACCAAGTGACGCGAGACACTGAATCAACTCCAACATAGAGGCGCGGCGCTACGAGTCAGATAATATCTACATAGGTCCCAAGAGCTTTGGATCGCGTATTCGACAAACAAACTTCTCCAAAGGATTTGCTATCTCAAGACACATCCAACCCGACGACGCTATGGCCTGGCCAGATACTTGGCTCCAGGATTTTTTCCAGGCTTGCTGCATCACCAAAGGCGGAAACAACTTGGTCGCGACCCGATATCTCCCACTTATGTTGCGGAAGACGGCACGATCATGGCTCAACGAACTCCCGGAGAATACCATCCACAACTGGTACGACATGCAAAGCGTGTTCTTTTAGAATTTCGAAGGCACATATCGGAGGCCCTGTAAGGTAGGAGACCTATAGCGTTGCATCCAGAAAGCTAGATAAACTTGCCGAGATTACCTCGGACGATGGATCGACACCAAGAACTCCTGTGAAGGAGTAAATGATCAAACTATGATTGAAGATTTCATTGCAGGACTCCCAGTTGGTTTACTACGTCACCGCTTGAAGTGCGACAAGGTCACTGATCTGGGAGAGATGACCGGAACATCTAGTAAGAATGCGGACACTAACAACGATGCAGAGGTACTAATGAACACCCTAGTTGTTCCACAGTCGACAAAACAACCAAAGCAACAAGCTCAGAAGCGCAAGAACACCTCGGAAGAAAAACCCAATGTGGAAACTACTATGGTCACTGCTACTTTCGGGTCTAGAGGACGAGGACGGCGTGGTGGTGGCCACGGACGCGGTCGTGGGACATCAAGGGTCCAGGGTAGAGGAGACCAGCAACCTGGAAAAACCTATTCCTGGGCTGACATTGCCAATAACCCGTGTGTCCATCACTTAGATGCCAACGGGGGCTCGTCTCACACAAACGCAGAGTGTCGTTTTAACGACGACATCAAGAAAGACGATACTGCTGGCTACAGGGCTAAGCGGAAGAAGAGAAAGAAGAATCCTAAAAAAGAGAAAGAGACCAAGGAAGATTCCGACATTGAGGAAGATGACCCTTCAAATCCCAAGCCGGATGGAAAGAAGAACTTCCCAACGAAGAAAGACACTTACATCACTTTCCTTGGATCTGAACCAGCTAAGGTCAAGAAAGCAGTTTTGCATGAGCTCAACGCAACTGTTCTGGCTGTCCCACAATTCCTGGACTGGTCGGAAGTGGTAATCACCTTTGACCGTGCTGATCATCCGCCTAAGTTGCACAGGCGAGGAAAATATGGCTTAGTCATCAACACAATTATTGATGGCTATGGTTTCTCCAAGACTCTTCTGGATGGCGGCAGCAACATCAATATTTTGTATGTCAAAACGCTACGCCGGATGTGGATCTCGGAGACACAGCCGAATCACAGCTCGGTGAACTTTCACGGAGTTGTCCCAGGAAGACAAGGAAATTCCCTCGGAGAGATCGCTTTGGATGTCACCATTGGAACTCCGAAGAATTATCGGACATAGGCACTTTCCTTCGAAGTGGTTCCATTCAAGAGCGCGTACCACGCTATATTCAGACATCTGTCTTACTAGGCTTTTATGGCTCGTTCGTGTTACAGTTACAATATGATGAAAATTCTAGGTACCAACGGCGTGATCACCATCAGGGGAGACCCGAAGAAGGCGTGAGAGTGCAAGGACGGAAATGCCGCCTTTGCTGAAGCCATGTTGCACGCCCAGGAGTACCTGGAGATCAAGAAAACCATTGACCCGTCCGAGATGCCAGCGACAAAAAAGGAGGTGACAAAGCTGAATCTGGAGTTCAAGGCATCAAAAGAGACGAAGAAGACATCGTTGAAGGTTGATGGCCCCTCCAAGGTGACCAAGATAGGTATAGGCCTAGATAGCGCATAGGAAAGTGCACTCGTCAAGCTCCTCCAAGCAAATCAGGATATCTTTGCATGGCAGCCATCTGACATGACCGGAATACATAGGGAACTTGCTGAGCACTCTCTAAATGTACATCCGAATGCTAAACCCATAAAATAGTCTTTACGATGTTTCGGCGATGAAAAGCATAAGGCAATAGCTAAGGAACTAGCCCGGTAAAGTTAGCCGGATTCATAGAAGAGGTCATCAACAATGAGTGGTCGGCCAATCCTGTAATGGTCCCTAAAAAGGACATCACTTATTTAAGGATGTGTGTTGATTATACTGCCTTGAAAAAGGCTTGTCCCAAAGATCTGTTCGCTCTACGTAGAAATTATCAAGTTATCAATTCTATGGCAGGCTCGGAACTCCTATGTTTTCTTGACGCATATTCCGGTTATCAACAAATCCGGATGAAGGAATCAGACAAAGTCAAAAATACATTCATAACCCCTTTCGGAACCTTCTATTTTGTTACGATGCCCTTTGGGCTCAAGAACGCAGGAGCTATGTACCAGCGCACTATGCAGCGTTGCCTCCACGACCAAATCGGATGCAATATACATGCGTATGTGGACGACATTGCGATGATGTCCAAAAAGAAGGAAACCTTAATTTCCAACATAGAGGAAACGTTCGCCAATCTACGAAAATACAACATAATGCTTAACCCGAAGAAGTGTTTCTTTGGAATAGCACTCGGAAAATTGTTAGGTTTCATCATGTCTCAAAGAGGCATAGAGGTGAACCAAGACAAGATTAAGGCTATACTCAATATTTCCAGGCTAACTCGCTTGAAGGACGTTCAAAGACTAACTGGTTTGCATTGCTGCAGTCAGTCGGTTTGTAAGCCAGCTCGGTGAAAGAGCCGCACCACTCTACAAGCTCCTGAAAAAGACCAAAAAGTTTGTTTGGACTCACGAAGCTGAAGCTCCACTACAAGACCTGAAAGAAGTACTCTCATCTGCTCCTATCCTTGCAGCACCGGAACCACGGGAACCAATGTTTCTCTATCTCTCTAGGACAAACAGAGTCGTCAGTGTCGTCATGGTGGTGGAGAGACCAGAGGAAAATCAGGAACACCTGGTGCAGCAGCGTCCGACTTACTATCTCAGCAAGGTCCTAACTGAATCAAAGTAGTGGTATCCGCACTATCAAATGCTGGCTTATGGTGTTTTTTTGCATCTCGTAAGTTACAACATTATTTTTAGGAACATCCAATTACCGTGGCGAGCACAACTCCCATGAGAGATATAATCAACAACATCGATGCTACAGGACACGTCGCAAAATGGGGCATAGAGCTTTCAGCTTTCGACATTGAGTATAAACCTCGTACATCAATCAAATCCCAAATCATCGTTGACTTTGTTGTCGATTGGACAGAGACAATGGAAAATATGATCCTCCCAGAGTCAAAATACTGGACCTTACACTTTGACGGGTCTAAGGCGCTCGGTGGCTCAGGGGCTGGCGTGGTGCTCAAATCACCCCTAGGAGATAAACTTTTCTATGTGTTGCAGATACACTTCACGGCAACGAATAACATTGCCAAATATGAAGCACTGCTGCATGGAAACTAGATTGCTAAGGATATCGGCATCCGATGTTTGATGTGTTATGGAGATTCAGATCTTGTTGCCCAACAGGTGTCGGATATCTATAATGCGAATAAACACATGGCAACATATAGAGCTGTCATGGATGAACTATCTAAATCGCTCGAAGGGTTTGAGGTTCAACACATCCCTCGAACAGAAAATGAGGAAGCAGATGCACTATCTCGTATAGGCTCTACACGGAAAAAGGTCCCGGATGGCGCTTTTTTGGAGCACCTCTAAGTTCCCTCTATAAAAGGAGTAGATGGGGATTATCCGACCAAATCCGACTCCCCTTTAGTAGAAGTTCTGGCTATAATTCTTAGATGGACTCAACCGTACCTTGATTACTTGGTAGATGGCAAATTACGCGAAGACGAAGTTCTGAGCCGACAGATCATCCGATGAGCAAAAGCCTATACCATAATTAGTGGTGAGCTCTATAAGCGGAGTGTGTCTGGGGTCTTTCAACGCTATGTATCTCTAGAAGAAGGAGTGGAATCTTCCGAGTAATCCATGAAGGCGAATGCGGTCACCACGCTGCAGCCAAATCTTTAGTGGTAAAAGCTTTCCGACACGGTTTTTTCTGGCTTACAGCCAAGGCAGATGCCGGAATGGCTGGTCAAGACGTTCAAAGGCTTCCAAAAGTACGCCAAACAAGCTCACGTTCCGGCTGATCAGCTGCGAACAACACCTATAACATGGCCTTTCGCGGTTTGGGGCCTTGACATAGTAGGACTGTTTAAACGGGCTCCAAGTGGATTTACTCATCTCTTAGTGATGATGGATAAATTCAAAAAGTGGATTGAGGCTAAACCCATCACCAGTTGTGATGGAGCAACAACCAGAAGATTTGTCGAGGATGTCATAATCCGATACGGTTATCCACATAGCATTATAACGGACAACGGGAATAACTTCTCTATGGGAGAGCTTGCCGAATTCTGCAACGAACAAAATATCCGGCTTGACATTGCATTAGTCGCACTTCCGCAGGCTAATGGACAAGTCAAAATGGCAAATGGTTTAATCCTACAAGGCCTAAAACAAGACTCGAAGAACCACTATGATGTGCTGCGGGGGCTTGGGCAGAGGAATTACCTTCTGTGATATGGAGTTTACGAACAACTCCGAATAGGTCAACTAGATATACACCTTTCTTCTTGGTCTATGGTGCATAAGCAGTTCTTCCTAGCGATTTGATTCATACTTCTACCTGAGTTGCTGCGTATATTGAGGAGGATGCCGAAACTTATCGACAAAATGATCTCGATTTAATCAAAGTAGTTCACGTCGTTGCTGAGATGAGATCAACAACCTATCAGCAGAAGTTACACAAGTATCACAGCCAGAGAGTTAGAAACCGGTCTTTTAATAAGGGAGATTTGGTTCTCCGGCTTGTGCAGAAAAGAAAGCACAAACTTTCCCCAGTATGGGAAGGGCCCTTTTTAGTTAGCCGAGTATTGCACAATGGTTCTTACTATCTAATTGATATGCGGCCAGTCAAAGAAAGACCTGCTACTAAGAAAAGAAAGAGAGCTGGAGGCAGTACAGACCTGAAAGAATTAGACAGGTCGTGGAATATTGCTCAGCTACGTCCCTTTTATTCTTAATTATATTTCTCTGTAATCATATATGTGTACATGTTCAATTAGAAATAAAGTATTGGTTGCCTCATTTTTTCTGAGAAGTTTTATATTACCATCTTATTTCCGAATGATCATGTCATAGTCGAAAATCCCGAAATACTTGAAAGTACTTTATGCTCATGTTTGTTCTGGTTAAGATTTTCGATTCTAAAATTGCTACCTTCGGGTATAAATCTAAATTTTCTAGTTTGTACTTTGGTTATTTATCAGATTGCCGGATGCGGGCATTTTCCGAGTAGTGAATTGTTGGTACTGGAAGCCAGCTTTGTTTCCGAGTTTAAACTGGTTTAGCAATTGAGCTCCGTTGCTTAGAAAAGTTTCTATGCTGAAAGTTGGCCGGCTCACAAAAGTGACGAGGCGGAAAGCCAGATAAACGATAAGTACAGAAAAAAACATAATTTCTTATGTAAACATTTCAGGCACATAAAATTAAAGCTAAAAGTGCTAAATAGAAATAACAAATCTTAGCACTAGAAAAAGTATTATACTACTTATTTACAACCTGAATGTTTTCATAGTAACATATTGTTTTTCTGATGCTCTACGATGCAGGGGAGAGGTAGGATATGCCGGCTCACTAGAGACATCAACCTCGCCTTGATATCTTTCCGAGACATTCAAATCCAAAAGGGTTTGTTCGTCGTCGGAGACTTCTGCTGTTACCTCGACAGGCGGAGGAGGTGTCTCCACATAAGTGAAGAAAGGAGTGTCGTAGCTGGTTAAGTAAGCTACATGGCACCCATATCTGGCACATGAGTCCATGATGGCCTTGATGTCCTGCTCTTGTCCGTGTTCATCCACAGTTGAATACCCTCTGGTTACTTGCTAGATTTCCATGCTTCCATGGTGGCTCATAACCATGGTGAGAGCGTTCTGTGCTGCGGTTCGTGCATAGGACATGTTCGAGTCCTGTATGAGCTAGGGAATCTCCTTGGACTTGTGTCGCACTTCAAAGCTGGACATTCTATGCATGTCTGGAACCTTGAGTACTTCGCGAATATCCTCCAAAGATTGGTGGAAATCGTGAAGCAAATCACCGACTTGAGTAAGCCAGTTGGTGCGAGACTCGGTGGAGGTAGAATCTAGTAAGTTCAGAGGACCTGCGCATATAATGCAAAAGGTTAGTGAATATATCTGAACTCCAAGAGTCGAAAGAGGCAGAAAGTCAGAAAGAGGGAAACATACTAAAGATGACATCGTCAACTTTGGTCTTTTCTTCCCTAGGGCTCTGGAGTTTAGCCCGGAGTGCCTTGGTGATATCCTTCTCTCTGAACAATGCATCGTTGATATTCAAGATCTTTTGATCCTGGGCCGTGATCTTTCTATCACGTTCTTCGGTGGCCATCGAAGAGGATTCAAGAACTTGCGTAGTGCTCCATTCATGATCCGCCTCCAGCTTGTCCAGTTCCCAACATAAGTCGGTGTTCTCCACCTCCAGGGTCTTCAGATTTTGGGCTTCTTCAATCATAGCACATGATTGCTTTACCAGTGCTGTAAGCAAAATAACAACAGTTGGATAAATAATTCAACTATGAAATAAAGGGCAAGGTTTGAGGACTAGAATGTTTACCTTCAGCCTCATCTTTTTGACACTTTCAATTGAGCATTTTCAATCTGGAGAGCTCTGATCTCTCTCCGCTTGTTGCAGATATTCTTCAACAATTCCTGGTTATACGAATTAACTTTCTGTAAGTAAGAATACCCAGAGTCAGAACTCTACTAAATACTTGGGCTAATATTTTTACTAATATCAGCACGAGCCTTGGGGCTACACTAGTTCATTCTTTGGCATCCTAGGGAAGCATAAATCCAGATTGTTTATCCAACTTCATGATTGGGGGCTAGAGGATATGATATGAAGTAAAGTAAATAAGTTTAAGTTGAAAATTCGACTTACATGATGTTCATGAGTGGGCCTGCTTAAGCTCATGGACACCTCGGTGCTAACCTTCTCGGCGAGGGTTAGCGGGATTACCG
Organism: Avena eriantha; assembly: GCA_910589775.1. Taxonomy (NCBI): domain Eukaryota; kingdom Viridiplantae; phylum Streptophyta; class Magnoliopsida; order Poales; family Poaceae; genus Avena; species Avena eriantha. The sequence continues at coordinate 72,793,039 of OU342740.1, forward strand.
GTGGGGGAGGAACCACACCGACTCTCAGCCTCTCGTCGCGAAGATGAATCTGCTCGAGGAGTTCAGAGTACTTGACGTCCTCTGCTTCTTGTGCCTCCTCCTTGGCAGTAATATTCCAGCTTTCCAAGCATTGCTAGGCTAGCTGTTGGATCGATCTCCTCCACAGACTTCCGAGTAATGCCAAGCTTGGCAAGACCTGGATTGTTGAGGAGGTTTTCAATGAAGACGTCTGCTGAGGGATCATTACTTGAGGAGGGTTCACCCTTATCAAAACCTGAGTCACCCATGGTGACGTCAGTTTGCGAAATGAGGATCGCTGGCTCTATTTGTTGAGCCGAATCTTCTGTTACGTTCGGAGATGGAGTAATCTCCGGTGCTGCAGAAGGCTGAGGGGCAGGAGTTGGAGGTGCCGTGGCAAGAGAAGTCAAATTCAGCTTTGACTGGCACAGGGGCTTCGACGAGCCTCCTTTCCCCTTTCCCTTGGTGAGCTATCTAGCTCTGATGAAGTAATAAAACAAAGAACATTACACCTTAGAAAGAATTAAGAAATATAATACAGAAACCTTGAGAGGAAAGTTACCTCTTCACAATGGGCACTTCTTTGGTGCCGATAGCCAGAGTCGGAGCCTTACGCTTTCGGGTAAGGGTCTTCGGCAGTGGAACCAATTCTCCATCATCCTGAGAGATCTCGGGAGGATATCCTTTGAGCAGAGCAAGCTCCAGCTCAGGGAGGTCAGCAAGCTGAAAAGAAGAGATACCTCAGTATTGCAAAGAGAGACAATAATGTAAAGATGAACACATAATTCGAGTTACTGCTGGAAACTTACTGGTACCACATGATCTTCACCGTATGCATGTCCAAAGATAGCTCCGGGATTTTCCTCTCGATGCGCTCCCTTATCAACCACTTGATTTGGGACTTGTATTCCTTATCCGTATAAGGACGGGAGCAGATCCGGAGAGTATCCTTCTTCGACGCGGTGATGGAATGCATAAGCCGGTCACCATGGTGTTGGAGAGGCTGGATCCGTTTTGCCAGCCAGCAGTGAATCAAGTCAGACCCCTTAAGGCCCTTGTGCTTCATCTGATATCCAATCCACCTCTTGGCAAGAAGCAGACTGTCACTGAGAGTCAGCGGGTCTGCGTCCCAGGACTCTTGGGGTGTGGTAGCACCGTCAACAAAAGCCGGCAAAGCAGTGGTTTTGCCAGGAGTAGGAATATCCTTGTGATAGAAAAAGTGGATGGCCACTGTCTCATTGACTCACTGGCCTTAATCCGAGGATAGACGCATTCTCTCCTAATGGAAAAGTAATAGTCCCGGTAATGTATGGATTACCGGCGGTGATGCAGTTTCTCCGAATATGAAAATAAAACCGGAAAAGAGTGAGACTCAGTCTAATGCCGAGATACCCCTCGCACAAAGAAGCGTAAGCGCTCATCTCTAAGAGTGACTTCAGGGGGAGATGATGGAGTTGAACTCCGTAATGTTCAATCACCTCAAAAAAGAAATATGAGGGTGGGGAGCTGAAACCTCTGTCGAGGTGGGTGCCGAAATGCACCCGCTCGTTGGCGTGAGGATTAGGGACGGTTTGGCTATAGCCGCTCCGCTAGTCGCCGGCGCGGAGGATTCCTTCATTCTCCATGACACGAAGCTTGGCGTTATCGAAGACGCAGGGGATCCAGACCCTGCAGAAGCTCTCCTTCTCCGCTGCCGAAGCCGTCGCTGTCGTCGCCGCCGCGCCGGAAGATGAGGGCTTAGCCATTGCTCCGTGGGCTGGTGACCAGGGATGGGCGGCACTGGAAGATTTTGGGGAGGCAAAGGAGCTCTATTTTGTGGGAGGCGTTGGGAGGAAGGAAGCGGCGCAAATGCTGGTGAAGAGAAGAGGGATATAATCTTAATCCCTTATAACCTTCATCCGCGGAAAGATTCGTGCAATGTGTACAGTAACCGTGCCACGCGTCGCGGAAGGAGCTGGGTAACCCCACGCGATTATTATGCTGCCTCGATCTCTGCGCATGCATTAAAACGGTGCCTACGTTCCGGAAAGGGCAGACCCACCAACGGTCGTGCTGACGAAAATGTCTGTCAGTGACGTGACTTGACCATGACTGGTGTCAGGTTACGTCAGAGACCAAGTTCCGGCTTAATTTGAATTTTAAGCTAAAAAACCGAATAATGTATTCATAGGTTCGACTCGTTTGAGACCCGGATCCTATCCTTTCTTTTGAAGTTTCAGAAACCCTTCAAGATTCTGCAAGCCAAAGATCAAGCTATATGATGATGAAATCTGACTTTGGATCTTGGAGACTTCCGGGGGCTCCTGTTAGGGATATACTTTCCGGGTATCCTCGCTGTGCCTCACTAACCAGGGTGGCCCACTTCGGGTTAGAGCTTTGCTTCACAGGCGGCCCAGTTAGGGAGACGGGACGGAGTCCAGTCCAGCTATGGAAGTAAACCTGAGAATGGTTAGACACCTAAACCATACCTCAACCAAACCTATGCCAGCAAACATGACAACCAAACTTAAACTGAACCCATTTGATATTTAAGCCAGCCCAACCAAAACCAAACCTGCTCGTTTTCTCATCCAGACCAAACTAAACCAATTCTTCAACCGTGGGTTGAAACCATTTAGAAAAGTGGGTTCAGAACTGTTGGATCAAATGGGTTCACGTAACGAAGCAACAATCACATAAGGATCCAGGAATAGATCAAGCACTGCGGTGAGAGCCTGCACCACGCCTGCCAGAAGCCAGACAGCTGCGCCTTGCTGGTACATGACAGGATGACCACACTAGACGACGACTTGTTCTTCACAACGACAACTGATGGGGATTTGCGTGTCGGCGGTGCCGGTGCCGAGGATGATGTTCTACTTCGGCGGTGCTGGTGTGCAGGTCGACTAGGAGAGCTCCAGCAACTCATCCACGGACACCGCCGCCATGCCCCATGTCTCGCCGACAGCCACCAATAGCTCTCCGTTTTGCCTGCACTGCGCAGGTCGACGAGTAGAGCTCCGACAGCTCGCCAGCCTCATCAAGGGAAGCACCCCTCGCCGGACGCTGGCACCAGCAGCACCTTGCCAGCAAGGTCCATCTCGCTCCCTTCTTCCCCACGTCGCTGATAAGGTCCTACTCAAAGCTTGGTGCTCCTCGGCCAGCGAGAGCAGCTCCAGGCTTGAAACTTTCTCTAAAGTTCTCGACGCCAAGCTCGCTGTCGTGTTGCTCAATGTGCTCGCTGTTGGTTCCTTCTCTGCTCCACGATGGCGCCGTGACAGACCTCTTCTTCCGCAAAGAACCATCAAGATCAATCAAGGCGATGCAAAGGAGCTCTGTCCCTCACCTTCGCCTCTCCGCCGCCATTTGCTGCTCCCTCCGCCGTTGTCACTGTTAGTTCCTGAATCAAACTGCAAAAATTGAATCACTGCTACTGTCATATGCCATCGTTCAATTTGAATCACGGTCACTTGTCCAATTAGGTTCAAAAAAGTGCAGTTCATTTTCAGAATTTCCCTAGCTAGAAAATTTTAAATTTGAATAATCTTAAAATTGAATCACCGTAAGTTGTTCAATTTGGTTCAACTATGTATGCCACACATGTGTCAGCCAACTAACAAGTTAACACATTAGAATAGGTATTTAACACTCAACAGAAATACAATATAAATCGATACGGACTTGAGTTGCCTTTTCACATTAACAGATCACACATCAATCTGGTCAGTCTTGATCTTAGGCTCATATCTTTCCAAAAAAAAATCCTAGTTTCCAGAAGCATATAACATGAAATTTTGAAGAAGAGGACGACTGTCACCTAGTATAGCTAGTGATTTGCACCTAGTATAGCTAGTGAGATTGGCTACTGAAAAATATGATTTTGCCCTTAACCTCTTTTGATTAAGTCACTGAACTAAACTCTTAAAAATAGAAATAGGATATGGTCAGGTGGAGAACAATTAATTGATTCAATCTGACTGACAGGAGCAACTCATGTCTCATATGGAGCAAGATACATTTCTCTCTGCCTAACAGGAGACTTACGCGTACATATGAAGATGACAAGCTATACAAGATGCAACCATAGTATCACTTGATCTCACTAGCTATACTGGGTGCAGAAACTGGGACCTAACAAGCCTTCAAACTTTAATGCAACAATACTAATACTAATGCCACATACCTATCTAGTATATCTTGGTGAACTCTATTAGAATATTTTTGAATCTGATACAATCAATTGAGATAATGAGTGCAGTTTGTTTCAGCTGCGTTGCCTTGCACGTCGTCATCGTCTCTTCTCCTTATCGGACAGACCTCTTCCACCGCCGCCACATGTCTTGCCCTTGTGCTGCAGCTGCTCTGGCTGCTGGGAGCGCTCGAGGAGGAGAAGACCCTGAAGTTGACTTGGGGGCAAGCGGTGGTAGCCGTAGTCGCGGGAAGGGGTGATGCCACGAGCGGTGGCAGCTTCAGTCGCGAGGAAGGTGGAGTGGGTGGGTGGGGACGTCAAGCTGAGAGCGGTGGCGGCGGTCGCGGATCAAGACGACGACGGCTCGAGCAACACGGACGAACCACTCACCGGAACCGGTTTGGAACCACGGTTTCAGCCATTGGAACCTATACCCAACTAGACCGCTTGTGAGGACAAACCAAACCAAACCGAACTGTTATCTACAAAAAGCCCAGTAGCACCCAGACGAAAAAAGCCCGATGCAAAACCAAACCAAAAAACTCGATTAAAGTAAAACCAATCTCAGATTTATATGGAAGGCCCAGAAGACTTGCCGACATATGCCTGTGATCTTACTTGTAGTTCAAGATATACTATATAACCGACTGTTAGTCGTAACCGGATAGGTCTCTCCTGTAAACCCTAGGCCAGATATCTATATAAGCCGTCCTAGGGTAAGTCTTTAGGGAACCTCACAATAGCCTACAATCTCACCTCGCACAGGCGAAACCCTTGTAACCCATATTCCGGCTCTGCCGTATTATTGGATTGCTAGCAGGAGTAGGACCCGTCCAAAGCTGGTGGATTCGAACCTGGGTAAACTTGTGTGCTCACCGTCCCGGAACACCATACGTCTCACACCCCTCTCTTTCCCACGCCTCGAGGACCCCCTCATGGCGTACTTGTCATCAATCCGATGACAAACGGGGATGGGAAATAGATCTACGATGGCACGAATTTCCGTGGCTAAAAGGAGTGATCTACCATGGTCGGAAAAAAACTAGGGTAGATTCTTTGGTGATGAGGCTTTTACCACGGAGGCCATTTGTTGCAGAAGACATTTTACCAGAAAAATAGTCCTTCAACCATAGAAACCGTCCATTCTAAAAGCCAACTTTTCTTGTAGTGATAGGCGCTTGATTATTGTATGTGATGCATCTTAATTGAGTGTCCACATACAATAATCCAGTTCCTATGCATGTGCTTGCTTCCTAAGAACAAGATCATTACCATATATGATCTGTTGCTTCTAACTATTAGTGCTACTACTAATATCCTACCCTTCCTTTTAATAATTTTCCTACCCATCCTAATAGTTTCTAATCTAAAACCTTCGTGGATTCCCAAGTTTTCTTGATGAAGATTTGTAGTATCTTTATTCTTCTTCCTCCTCTAGTTCTTGAAGTGTTCTTCAAGTTCATTTCCTTTATTCGTGCTTCTTCTACCTCGTAGATCTCTCTCTAAACTAGTGTGTGTGTGTGTGTGTTTATTCTGAGCTAGACTAGTGAGTTGTGAGCTCTAGGTCTCAGGTAGTCATCCATTTACAGTGTTCCTAAATTGTTATGGTGATGACACATATGTCATTCATTTAGGTCATTCACCTTCTTAGGTATGTGTGAAATCGTCTCTGTTGTCTAACTTATTCGTAGGTGGCATGTTGCTTTTGGTGGTTAATCCCATGTTAGCTTTAACTTATGTGTGTATGCCAGAATTTGCATATAAGTTCTTTATTTGTATATGTAGGGGGTGAGTATCTACATATGCCTAAATAGGCATGTTGGTTTGGTTTTTGTTATGTTCTGGTTTTCGAACATGCCAAGTGTATAATCATATTATTATAGATGATTTCTATGTGGATTTCATACATGAATCCCAGGAATTCCTATTGGATGAATGTCGTCCTTAGTTATAGCTACTATGAAGTTTGGTTTACTTTCCTCAGGTATTATGTTTTAAACTCCTAGTGTTCTAGGGTTCTATGGAGTTTGTAAGACCTGGTTATAACCTTTGGTGGTTGATAATGTCCAGTGATTTCTATCACTTCTACTAGTTAACATGTTTCATTTTCCATAATCTTAAATTTTGGGATTTACATGTTCTTGGTAGAATTTTTAGGATTGGGGTTTTATTTTGATTAGTAGTCTTGCTTGCTGGTTGCTGGGATTCCTATAGGTTAGAATTCTCATTGGTGATGCTAATAAGTTATGAAATGGTTTCTATTTCTAAGTTTTTAGCCTGTTTTGGAATTTTGTAAGTGCACTAGGGTGAAGTTGTATTCTGGGATCCTACTTGTTCATGGTCTAGTCGTTTTTTGACTATTTCTTGGGACTTCTCTAGTTTCTTACATTTGGGTGTGATGAACTGTAAGTGTTTATCCCCCACTATTTGGTGTTTTTGTATAAACCCAAGGCTTGCGTGAATGATTTGGCTAAAAGAATTTTCTGTTATGTCCTAATCTTTATCTAGCTGGCTTACTGGTTCTAGTTGATTGCTAATTACTATTGGAGGTTGGATATTGTCTACAGTACACATAAGTTCATCCTTATTGGGTTTCGGTTACTATTGTTCACTTTGGTTGTCATTTACTGGGGGGTTTTATTCGCTTTATCTCAAGCCATTGGGATTCAGGACTAGTTCCTGGATACTAGTTTTGGATTCAAAATTTATTTAGTTTTGCCTTAGGGGAAAAACCTACATTTTAATCTTATCGAGATTCTGTTATGTATTTGTGTTTTTTAGGTCGGAGATGATCAAGTGATAACAAGGATAAGTGGTTTAGATAGGTAGTGTAGGTTTAGATCAAGATCAAATAAGATGAAGAGTAGAATGTAGATAAGAGAATAAGAAGTAGGTTGGTTTAATATTTAGAGTTTTTTCTTTCTCCTTTGTACCAAACTTGTAAACCTCAAACATGTATTCATTTGGATTATGAATAAAGTTTAGAGTACTTGAATTTGTTGAGACGTCACTATTTTTTTATTGTTATTTTATTAACTTGTGAACTCAGGTTTGAATTATTCAAACCACCAATTTGAATTCCAAGAGAGAATATGTATTATTCTATTATTTATTTGATCAAGAATGTGTGTGGGCTCATAAACATATCTTTTAAGTTTGATAAATATATTCACTCAAGTGACTCTCAAGCAATTCATACTTGAATTTGAATTCAAATCTTAGGGTTGTATTTAGTCAAACTCAACTGTAGTAGAAATTCTCAGGTGTTAATATTCAAAGCCTAAAATGTTCAAATCCCCCTCAATTTCATGTCCTAATATGAAATGCACAAATTCAATATTAGCCCTTATCCCTTTCCTAAATCTTTGGATCACTACATGACCCTACCCTTTGTTGGGGTGGGTATTTTCCTTCTTGTTGGCCCACATACACGTAACATTTCTCCTCCTATATATACCTCAAAATAGGCATTATGCCTTGCTTTATAAATAAAGCCAAATCCATACACAGTACAACCAAGTCCCTGATGCCTAGGCGTCAAAAGCGAAAAGAAAAGGAAAGTCCACTAGGGCCACATCACATCATGCCCAAGGTACCAAAAAAATAAAGAGAAAACGAGGAGATGGTGAGGAGCTCGCTCTAAGAAGCCACAGGAATAGTAGAAGAAGCCGTGAAGCAATGCGCCGATGCCCTGACAGTCTGCAAGACGCCGTCCACGCTCTCCCGGTCCCTCTGCCTAGATACTGGGTACCACTACTAAAGGTAGGCAAGCAAAGAAAACACAGAGTTAGAAGCACAGCGAGGAAAAATCCACTATATCACCATCTTATTATGAATATTCCATAGTGTCCATGTAATGGCTGCAAACACCAACCAAAAGAGGTGGCGCCTCCTTCTGGTATGGTTTGCCTCCATCCCTAGGAACTCGCCGAAGTCTTGGGCCTGCCAAGAAGGCCTCGGCTCTTCTCGGACAAAGTTCCACAAAAACTTTAGGAAACATAATGTGGGCGCACACCTCCGGCTTCCCACATAGCAGACACAGCCCATTTTCCGGGCCATTACGTTTCAAGACCTCAACCCCAGAATGGAGATGATCCCAAAGTAGTTGCCATAATAAAATACGTAAGCTCAAGGGTAGGGGTGACTTCCAAAGGTGTGTCGTCCAAGGTAACTAAGGGCCCTGGAAGAGGGTCCTATAGGCCGAACAGACTAAGAAGGCTCCCGAGGGATACTGGACCCATGTTACCATATCCCTCTCTTCTGAGAGGAACAAGGACAAGGAGCCCCAAAACCTTAGGAACTCAGCAGCATCAGCGCCATTGAAGGTCCTACGGAACGGGATGTTCCAGTGACCTCCTTGCGCTGCCTCGACCACTAACATCGTGGGAACTGCGTAGATGGCGAATAGGGCCAGGAATTCCTGGTAGAGGGGGACCCCCTATAACCAAGGGTCGAGCCAAAATAGGACTTCCTGACCATTTCCCACCACAAAAAAGCGCATTAGCGAATGAGGTGTTTAATGTCCTAGATGGATTGCCAAAACTAGGACCCCTCCCTCTGTTCACACGCCAGCAGGGGCGGTCCTGGAGATACTTGGCCTTAATGAGGTTTAGACAGAGGCCTCCATCATCTTGGAGGATCTTCCACACCCACTTCAGCAAAAGGGCCACACTGAAGCAACACGAGTCAAGTACTCCTAAACCCCCATGGATTTTGGTGGTATAGATATCCACCCACTTCGCCATATGGTATTTCTGGTGCCCATCTTTGGCCACCCAAAAGAACCTAGACATCTATTTTGCAAAGTCTACGTGGGTTCCCTCGGGTAGCAGATATAGGCCCATCTGATACATGGTGAGGCTAGAGAGGCACGAGTTGATTAGGATGGTCTTTCTATCCTTGGACGTGAGGAATGCATGCCACGATTTTTCTTTAGACCAAACCTTCGCGACCATGGGGGCAAGGTCCCTGATCAGGACCCGAGAGTCTATCATGGGCATACCTAGGTAGGTAATAGCAAAAGTCGCCAAGCAGCAGTTCAGGCGGTCTGCGATGCGTTGCCTATCCTCATCAGGGAAGCCCAGGATCATGACCTCGCTCTTGTCATAGTTGATCTTGAGGCATGACATGGATTCAAACCACAGGAGCAGGAACTTGAGATTAACGATGACAACGTCTGAGCCATGCACCATGATCATAGTATCATCCGTATACTAGAGGTGAGTTATGCCACCTTCGGGGACCAGATGCCTTACCACACTCAAAATGTGGTTAGCAATCTTGTCTTTCTCCAAGATCTCTACCAGGATGTCTAGTGTATAGTTAAAGAGAAGGGAGAGAGATCGGGTACCCTTGTCTAACTCTGCATGAGGGTTGGAAATATGGACCCACCTCCCCATTAACATTGATAGCAGTGCTACTAGTCGTGAAGAACTGCATAATCCAGCAAATCACCATGTCATCAAGTCCTTCACGGTCGAGGACTTGTCAAAGTGAATGCCCAATCTAGCCTATCGTAAGCCTTCTAAAAGTCCAGCTTGAGGAAATCCCCTTTCTGATGGCACACCTTCACCTCATGAATGATTTCCTGAAGCGTGAGTAATCCATCATGAATCAAGATACCCTTCAAGAAGGCAAATTGAAGAGGGTGGGTCAAGCGTTCCACGATAGGGGCGAGCCTAATGACTCAAACCTTGGAAAAATGCACTGAATGACATTGATCACTGTGATCAATATAAAAAGGGCGAATATTCGTGGACCCCACTAGCTTGGGGATAAGGGTAACCACGCCAAAGTTAATCCTAGACATGACAAGAGTCCTAGAGTAGAACTCCTGAAACATCAACATAACCACCGGGTGAAGGTGCTCCAAGAAGGTCTGGAAGAAGATCACCCGTAGCCTATCTGGTCTAGGTGCGGAGTTGGTTTTCATAGACTTGATAGCCTCAGCACCCTCAGTATGAAGAAAGGGGAGTGTTAGCTCCAAGTTCTCCTCCATAGTCACCGTGGCGCCTCCAGTCCAGAAGTCCATACCCAGCGCAAGTCTCGACCTTGGGGTTGTCGACAAAAGATCCCGATAGAATGCATAAATATGGACTAGATCTCTCTCTGGTCCTTCAGGAGAGAATCCGCATCCCAGAGGCACGGGACCGAGCACTTCCTATGCCTGCCATTTGCGATGGCATGGAAGTAGGCTATGTTTGGTTCCCCTAGAGGACCTAGTTCTGTCGACTCCTCTGTCGCTAGAATGCCTCCTCTCCCTTGTAGATCTCCATAATGGAAGTCTCTAGGGAGTACCTATGGGACCAAGCATCAGCCAATAGTCCCACCTGGTCATCTTCCAGGTCCAAGGCTCCTGTAGAATAGCGTCCTTCTGCCCTCTAATTGTGGCCCCGAGGTTCACCCCCAGCACCGCATAAATTGCCGTGACAGCTTGGCACAATGATGCCAGACATCAATGGCACAGTATACGCGGGGTTAGAGGTGGTAACCTCCATCCATCTAGACCGAACCGCCTCCATGAAACCTAGTTATTTAAGCAGAAGTTCTCGAAGTGGAAGCAGTTTAGTCTAGGCAGTGACCCCCCTCTTGAAGAAAGAAGGAGGGGGTATGGTCAGAGCCAACATTAGTAACCGCGCGGAATGAGCATAGAAGGAAGACCACCTCCCATGCCATCGAGACAAAGACTCGATTGAGGACACTGCGAATCGGGGCAAGTTGGTTTTAGGTCCAAGTGAATCTTTCCCCAACTCTAGTGATCTCTCTAAGGGCATGGTCCGCGATACAATCGTTGAAAATTCGAATCCTATCGAGGTCCACATTTGGCGAGCTCTTATCTTCGGTGGAGAGAATAAGGTTGAAGTCCCCTGTCACTATAACAGGGCTCTCCATACGCTCCACCTTATATTTGAGCTCGCGTAAGAACTCAACAGACCTCCTATGGTCTGCGGGGCTAGAAACAATGATCATCCCCCATCTGAAGTTTGATTGTTTATAGGTGAGGGCCATGCTCACGAATAAGTCCCCGCGGTCCATATACTCTACCTCAAAGGTATCCTACTTGACGCCAAGGAGGATACCACCCGAGTGGACAGAAGCCGGTAGCCATGTCCATAAAAACTTGTGACGAGACAAGCTCTCCAACTCCACTATCAAGAAATCCTTCTAAATCGTCTCATGTAGTCCCATGATGTCCAGATCTTCTTGGCACAGGTATTCCTTGATCTGGTAGTGTCGGCCGTCCTGCCCAAAGCCCCGGATGTTCCAGATGAACGCTCGGATCGCTCTAAGGTTGTGCATTGCGGAAATCACTAGGACGAGGCCCCCTTACTAGGGTAGAGCGGGCACGACCGGATGGGGTCGAGCAAGTAGGAGCTTTAGGCGGTTTCCCACAAGGTCTCCCCACTCGGGGAGTCCTCACAAGAACCCCAACACTATCAAATCCAAGGGTTGTAGCCGTGCTCGACCCAGGTTCACTCGAACTAGGTCCAACTAGCGTAAGGGCCCATTGTCGCTCCTGTGCGTTGTGCACACGGTCCACGACAATTTGGCCCTCATACAACTCCCTGGACTTAATGGCTGATATCTGCTCCACCTGGGAACCCCTTTCACCGCGGAAGACAACACCACTGTCTAAAGCGACAGTACTCAGGTGATCCAGCACGACGTCCTCCAAGACTGAGAACCTGGACCCAAAGGGTAAACAAGTACCAATAGAAGGTAACGATAGGGAGAGAGAAGGTGAGGTACATGAGAACTCATCACGAGCCACCACCCTGTGGGTTGCTCTCTCCACAACCGTCAGCTCCAGGCCAGGCCCCCAACCCCGAGCACCCGTGATGCGCTTGTGGTGCCGAGACAGGGGCGGGGGCTGGTGGGGGCCCCAGGGGCGACACACCCGAGGCACGGCCACGGGAGTGGTGGAGTTGGTCGTGGCCGTGTCACCAGCGACGAATTCCGGAGTGTCAGGGCTGAGGGTGTAACACACCACGAAGAGGCGAAGCCAGACCTCAGACAGCATGGCGGAGGCCTCCAGTTTCGTAGGCGGGTTTGGTGTATTAGAAGGGTGAATGAGGCACCAAAAGCGCACATGTGTAGGGTCACCACCGATGGGAACAAGACTGCAAACTCGGTGGCCAAGACCCACCTCACCGGCCACTCGTGCCCCGGGAGAACCTCAAAGAACTCTAGGTGAATCATCTCCTCTATGATAATGAGCTGGCAGGGCATGTCCTGCTCCGGAATCGTCACCATCGCGAGGGTCTCCAGATCCGTCATCGCGATGCCCCCATGTTGTTGTAGTGGAAACCCCCATCCACACTGTGGCTGTAGTACACAAGGAACTGGTGACCACGAGGCGGTGCTAGGGGTGGATCCATGCCGACAAGGTAGGTGGCAAGAGAGGTGGTGGAGAGGCCATGTGTGGTAGATTGACCGTGACAGCCTCCTTCTTCTTCTTACTCTTCTTCTTCTTTGGAATTGTCGGGGTCAGCTCCGGCTCGTTGGTTCGCGGTTCTGACACAGAGGAGGACGCCTAAGCACTATTGCACCAAGATGTCGCCTCTGTGCACCCCACCTGGGCTTGGTTAGCACCAAGCGGCCCGGGACGGGTCCCTGGAGGGGGCTGACACGCCTTGTTGGGGATATGCTATATGGGTATCCTCATAGGATGTCACCAATCCGCCTAACCCGGGTGGCCCATAGTTGGTAGTGAGGCCTATGGCCTGCTGGGCGGCCTAGTTAGACGGATCCTGAAGGTAGGCCCATGCCGGATAAAGGAAGGCTACGTAGGAGTCACCGACATACTCGGAGCCTTGGAGTACAAGACACATAAGACTAGTTCGTGTAGGTCTAGAACTCTTTACCTTGTCCAGCAAGGACCTTTCCCTGTAAACCCTAGGTCTTGGCGCCTTTATAACCCAGCCTGTGGGAAGCCTTTAGGGCACCAGACATCAGATTGCAGCGTACAACGCGCAGCACCTCGCACAACGAACCTATATCTGTAACTCGGCGTATTACCATTATAGTGATTTATTGCAGAAGTAGAGTTCCGCCACCGTTGTGGGACTTGAACCTAGGTAAGCTGTGTTACCTCGTACCCACCAACTCTCCGCCTTACCCACGTCTCTAAATAGACACTGTGAGGACCCCTCCATGGCGTACTCATCGGCAATACCACGAAAGATGGCGCGTACCGTGGGGCAAGAGGCGCTTCGAGCTCTACACTAGGCGAGGTCCAATCTCTTCGCAGGAATCAGCGACACCGTAGCCATCGATCGCATTGTCTTCTCCAGCAACGTCCCGACCGTCCCTCTGGATGAGTTTTGGGTGCCGGTGAAGACGAACCCCATGCGCTGCTCCGTCATCCCCTTCGGATACATCCACATCTTCATCGTCGAAACTAACTCGGGTCCTAGCTCATAGGAAGTCAAAAAATCGTCAAGCCCTGCATAGACCTCCTATGAGGAGGACACGTTCGCGGAAGGATCTAGGCCATACCTCTCTTTGGAGTATGGTGGCTCGGATCAGGAGAATTCAAGGCCCACCCAAACCACCCCTGTGCAGGATATAAAGATGGAAGGACCCCACAAATCTGCTTGGCTTCCCCGAGAATTAGAGATGCGTAGATCACACTTTGTCGGCGTCGTCACCATCTTTGATCTGGCCAGATGCGTTCAAAGGGACAGGGAACCTCCCCACGAATACCTTGCCAGATGGATGAGGGTGAGGGAAACCCTAGAGGGTGATCGCGCCGATGAACTCATGTACCACTTCGTGGAAGGGATCATGTCTGGAACACTTCTCCGGCATACCCTCCGAAGGCGGAAGGCCACAGGACCTCTTACCCTTGGTGAGATGGTTACCATCGTCAACGAATATGCGGATGCCAATGAAGAGGCCATGACTGCAATCGCTGTCGTAGACGGAGGCGATAACAACAACAACAGCCCGGCTCCATCACCCTCCACGTCCGCCATCGCCAACACTGAAGCTAACTCCGACTCCGTCCTTGATGCGCTTTACACTGACATCAGCATGGATGCCGGTGGCTCGGACGCTAACTCGGAGGAATATGACGATGTTATGAGGGAGATCGAGCAGGAGATCAAGAAGGAGGAGCACGCCGAGAAAACCAACACCTCCCACTAGGTGCTAGTCGCCATTGGGAGCGTGATGGAAGAAGACGGACAGGAACATGAACGTGAGAGAACTCCGCCCACACCAGCGGTCACCAGAGCAGCAACAGCTAAGAAAGCCGCCGAGCCTCCGGCTCTATCCAAAGCTCTATCTCCTCCGGCTACCCGCCAACCACCGGCGTAGGAACTTACCACAGCCCCTAATATAGCTCGACAATCAAATCAGCCGCCAATGCCACCGTCAACGTCTGCAGCTGGCAACCCGTTAGCCACTTCCGCCGACAAAGCAATCTACGGAGCACTCCTCGTTTGTCACCCATATATGGAGCGTTATGGAGCTTGATGAGAAGCGTGTGGAAATCTTGGCGGAGGCCAAGTGCATCGCGGAGCAAGGTGCTAAGCTCAACGAAGACATGGCTAAGGCGCAGCAATCCATCAAGGCGGAAAGAGCTATGGAGGCCGAATACAAGCAATTGCTGTTAAAGCGTAAAGAAAAAAAGGTACCAGCTCACGTCGTTCAAGATCCCGACGTTCGGCGAGGCTTGGGATTTGACGGGTCTAAGGCGACAAAAGCCACCCCTTACTTAGATTCAGAGGGGAGGCAGGTCATGCCAACCCCCTCTCTCAACATTGCAATCGCCAAGACCCTCCTGGAGCAGGACAGGTCACCAGAAGCAGTTGCTCAGGTGTACGACCTCGTCGCTAAGGCATGCAATCAACAGGAAAAGGCCGCCTTGCAGAGGCTTGAGTCCAACCCAGAGCTTTTCCAGTCAACCCTGAACAGCCACAGAAGGCCAAAATCTCCCCGTGACGAAGACGGAGGGAGGCGCGCAACAAGACTGGCGCTATCCCCATATCCTCTGAACACGGAGAGAAGGCTCGTCCCCGCCGCTCGCCACCTCAACCACCATCTCGGAGTCACGAGGAACCAGAGCCATGTCACCACACAAGCATGTCACCTCCAAGGCGGTCCCAGCCCGGTATCGTTATACGCGATCAGGGCGAACAACCTAGGCATGCCGGAGAGCGCAACGGCCATGACGAACACAGGAGTAGGTCCCACAAGGAACCGCCGCATCAGACAAGCAACCGCGACCGGCATGAGGAATCACAGGAGTGATGACCCACAAGTATAGGGGGTGTATCGCAGTATTTTCGAGAGAAGTGAAACCCAATTTATTGATTCGACACAAGGGGAGCCAAAGAATATTTATAAGCTTTAACAACTGAGCTGTCAATTCAGCTGCACCTAGAAACAATCTTGCTAACAGCAGTTTATCAGTTGCAACAGTTTTGTAGTAGGAATAGTAAAGTAACAGGGACAGTAAAGTAAAGACAGCAGTAACAATAGCAGTAAACAGTAGGATTCAAGTGCGGTAGGCATAGGGATGGATGGACGGGCGTTGCATGGCCAAGACAATTCACATAGCAATCAGAACATAGGGCAATTGTAGATAAATAAGATAAAGCATCCAAGTACTAGAGAATCCTAGGCATGTATTCCATATATAGTCATACGTGCTCGCAATGAGAACTTGCACAACATCTTTTGTCCTGCCAGCCCGTTTTCAGCGGGGCCTCAAGGGAACTACTGGCAATTAAGGTGCTCTTTTGAATAGAGCACCGGAGCAAAGCATTAACACTCCGCGAACACTTGTAATCCTCACATCAAAGCCATTCCCTCTGGTTATCCCGATTTCTATCACTTCGGGGCGATTGGTTCCGGAAAACAACGTGTGTATACAACTTGCAGGTAAGACCAAAAACAATACTATCATAATGAATCAATAACATGTTCAGATCTGAAATCATGGCACTCGGCCCCTAGTGACAAGCATTAAGCATAACAAGTCGCAACAAAGTCAAAAAGCACTAATAGAAGATACTAGGCACCATGCCCTAATAATCCGATGCCATTACTTGAATGATCTCATCCAATCCCTACCATCCCTATAGCCTACGGCGGGGGATTGCTCACTCATAGATAGGGGAAACATGGATGGTCGATGGAGAAGCGATAGTGATGATGATGGTGATGATCTCCTCCAATTCCCCGTCCCGGCAGGGTGCCAGAACAGAGTTTCTGGTGCTGTTTCGTGGAATCTGGTGGTGGCGGTGGAGCGGAACTCCTTCTAGAAAAACGTCGACCCCCCCTGAGTTTTTAGGTCAGAAGGCATCTTATAGGCGAAGAGGGAGACCGAGGGGGTGTCCGGGGCGGCCAGACCACCCCCTGGCGCGGCTAGGCCTAGCTCGCGCGGCCAGGTGGTGTGGCCGGGCCCCAGCCCCTCTCCGTCTCGTATTCTGGCTCCAGGTGTGTAACACCCTCGAATCGGCCCTATGCAAGTTTTAGCGCTTCCCGCCAAACCCGCATAGAAACGATTCAAAGATGCCCACCAGGCACTTGCGTGCGGGTGGAAAACAAAGTAATACCATTACACATTAGTCCATGATGGAACTCATAGAACATATATATAAATCACCTTGAAAACGATACAACATCCAAGTACGGATAAGAAGCAAATTGGGCTAAGAGCCCTGAAGAATAACCAATGGCGTCCATAACCCTGCCCAGGCCAAGACAGAAGGGTAACCCTGCTAACGACATCGATCTCAAACCTGCTAAAACAAAAGGGGTGCCGACAAAGGGCAAAGGAAAAAGAGGAGCATCAGTACTGAGGCCAGTACACGGCCAGTCTAGAATTCGGCGGTCCTCGCCTACATAGGTATGGTGGACTGAAGCGACAGCGCAACATGAACTAAACAACCTATAGAGACTCGATAAATTGTCGGCTATTAGAAAAAGATAAGAAAGACCTATTTGGAACCAACCTTATACTAACACAAATCATACCCATCCTGGTATTCCCCGTCGAGACCAAACGAGGAAGTCGGACTGAGGAACTCACATAATTGGCAGTTTTATTCATTCCATTATAGTTGAAGCACTTACTAGTCAGATATAGATAGCTTGAGTCATCCTGATAGCATAAGTAGTGGGCAACTTTAGTTAATCATTCAGTTGTAGTTGCTGTACTTACTAGTCAGATACAATTATTATGTGACATCCCAAACCCAGCAGTTGTTGGCACTTTTATTTCATTCCATTAGAGTTGTGATACTTACTAGGCAGGTATAACATGACACGATACACGCCATTTCCACCAGTTGTTGGCACTTTTATTATCCATTCCATTGTAGTGAAGCTGATTACTAGTCACATATTAAGTCAAATTTATAGAACTACTTTAGTTATGCTTGTTTATGATCGAGATACTATGCTCCAAGTCGTCCATAACCGCGGACACGGCTTTCAAAAAGATTTACCCTGCAGGGGTGCACAAATAGCAACACACACACGATCAACCTCGGAAAACCCAAATCAAAACCCAACGAGGCTTTCACGACAAAGTAATCACATGATTCATAAAATATTTTAGGGGGCCACCCCACTAAGCTACCCGCAACGAAGTTGGCCGGCTCCGAGACGGACCCAGGGTGTGTGTCAATGGCTGTAAACAACTGGGAACCCAAAAGTGTTACTGGGCTTGTCGATACCACGAAAACATTCCACGTTCCAAAACAGTACAGGTGCTCCACGCACAATCGTAAATAAAGCAGTAAAGCATGGCATAAGTACATGATAGTAATAAAGCCCCAAACTACTTTGTGGCCCTAAGAAAAAAGAAATGAATCAAGCTCTGGATAAGGGGATTCATGGTCCCACATGCGGATAGTGCAATAGTCAAGGAACATGTATCAAGTACCCGGGGTCCTACAGGACACAAGTGAGCGTGGAAGAACCAAATAACATCTATTGCCCACCGATGCCTCTACATTAGTTATATCTATTTCCAACAATTTAATAGTTGCATTTAAAGTCATGATCCTCTTTACTGTAAAGCATAAGACAACATTCCAACAACTGTGTGGTCCTTCACGACACGGGATCGCACCTGAGAAAGCGACTACGACTCGCAAGACCATCTATCTACCAAAGAACAGGTAATAGGAGGTGTCCAAGGCAATATAAAGGCTGCACGGAATATATCTGGTACTGAACACTAAAGCATCGCGACACGGATAGCAATAGATCAACAGGAGGAAATAAAGACTATAAATGCAAAATAGGTAGAAAGGGGGAGAATTCTCGCCTGGGAAACACTGTCGAAGATACATTATCCGAAGGACTTGTCGATACTCACATCCACTCAACGGCCTAATCCGTGAAGAAACAAAGCACTAAAAAAACACCGAATGCACTATTTAATACTACGGCAGAAGATCGGGCATGATGCATGTATGATGTATGACATGGCAAAGATGCGATGCGACTAGACAAAATTAAGCGGAACCAGGATCCCGACAATTAATTAGATGGTTCATGTTATTTAGTTACCCCGCAGTTTAAATGTTGGCTTAACAAGGCAAACATGGCATCGGTTCACTACATAGGTTTAAATGGAGCCAACATATGACTAGGAAAGCTCGCATATGGTCTCCATATTTAATTTAGGTGACCGTCTAAATACCCCAAAACCACAATATATCATGTATGCAAGAATGAACAAATTAAGATGCAAAGTTGTATATGGAAATTATAGATATAGGGGCTAGGATAAGGGACACACATAGGGGACTCGACGATCTTGGGGTTCGGAGTTTGGATCCGTGAAGGAGATCGTGTCGTTCGAGGTCCTCGGGGTCTCTAGACCCAGGATGGAGAACTTTATGTTCCTTGTTGAAGATCCTCGAGGTCCGGGTAGGATAACTTGATGTCTGAGAAGCATATGTTCAGGTTTTGTCTCTGGTGGTCGGTGTCGAGCTTGCATTGGACCTGGTTGCGACCTCATCCATCCTCAGCTACTCTTCGTGGGCTCTGCCGCATCCACACCAAAACACCACCTCCATCACAACTCACCACACTGGCCAGTCACTAAGTTCACATCCTCAACTTAACACATCCACAACCTCTCATCGGTACCAGGTCAATTCACACATCCCCTACGGAAACTAGAAATCTTGGAGAACTTGGACAGCAGGGAGGCATCGGGCACCATGTTGCAGGGGCGAGCTGGGCCTAGGACTCCAGTCGACATCGGACGGCTCAGGAGGAGGCGCATGAGAGGCCTGCTGCGGCGGCGCACGAAACAGGGAGCCGCGAGTGCAGGAATGCGTGGGAGGGATCTGGGAGGCGGGCTCGAGGCAGAATCGATCGCGGGGGGTGGCGGCTGGTGGTGATGTGGGCTGGGGAGGTCGTCCGCGGGCACGCGGTAGGTGATGGCGCTAGAGCAGCGACAGGGACACGAAGAGCTCGGTGACGGGCCTGCGGGCGAGGACACTAGCAACAGGGGAAGGCGAGCTCGTCGAGGACGGGTGGCACCGGTCGAGGCGGTGCTAGACGGCGAACGGCGAGGAAGACGAGGGGCTCGTGGCGCTCTGTCAGCGGAGAGAGACGGCGCCCGGGGCGAGGGCAGGAGTCGCGCAGGGGGAGGACGAGGGCGGCCGTCTGCTTGGGCGGAGGGCGACAGTGGTGGCGGGGATCTAAGTCGATGGGGCGGACAGAGGATGGCCGAGAGGAGGGTGGCGCCAAGAGGACGGGAGCGGGCGGCGACGGTTGCCCTGCACGCGAGGCGAGGTGGCCTGAGGTGCTAGAGGTCCTCCGGGCCGACGAGGTCCTGGCTCACGCGGGCGGGCAAAGAACTGGGGGGAGAGGGCGCGACCGGAGAGGCGAGGAAGGGCGGCGGGTCTCGCTGGCGTGGGCACTCGGGTGAGCGAGAGGCAGCGAAGCGGGGTTGGGGAGAAAGGAGGTAGGTGGGGATCTAGGATGATCTCGCAGGGGTGGGGCCAGGTGCGGGTATCAGGGACAGGGAGCGTGTCGGTGTACCGCGTGTGGGTGCACATGTTCGGTGGCAGGTGGTGGTGGCGTACGTGTGTTTGCGTGCGGGGTGGGGTTTGCCACGGGTCGATGGGTTGGCTGCGCGCGATGTGGTGTACCGGCGGCTGGGAGGTCAGGATCTAGGGTTTGGTTAGGGGGTTTGGTTTTGGCTTGGGACGGGCCTGCCGGGGTAGTAGGTGGCCTGGCCTACAGGCTGGGTTGCCTCCCCCGGTACAAAACATTGATTCATTCCTTTTAATTTAAAAGACTTATGTAAATAGTTTTTAGATAAATACGATCCGGAACTGACCGGGGTTTTGATTTGAAATAAAGACGGAATATCTAGAAAACAAACATAAGCTTTTGGAAATAGTTTTAGGCAAACAAATGTAGGATGACATGACGATGCTCAAATGCAAAGTGGCATGATGACATGAGCATGCTATCATGATGATGCATAAAGTTAAAACAACAAGCGATTTTCTAGTAGTGGTTTTACCCGGGGTGTTACAAGGTGTCCCTCGGTAAAATAATGACTTTGGCTTTTGTCCCATCCAATTCCGAGAATATACATTTTTTGACTTTCCTGGAACCAAAAACAACAGAAAACAGGCAGCTAGCACTGTGGCTCTTGTTAATAAGTTAGTCCAAGAAATCATATGAAAAGTACTCCAAATTGTGGACAAAACATAAGAAAGTAGATAAAACCAAGCATGGAACATCAAAAATTATGTATACATTTGCAACATATCAACATCCCCAAGCTTAACTCCTGCTCGTCCTCGAGTAGGTAAGTGATAAAAAGAAAGAATAATTTTTTGAGGTGACATGCACCATCCTAAACTTGATCAAAGTATTTGTATAACATTCATAGCTTTGATCATAGTACTTCAATCAGAACATGAAAGACAAAGTTCTAACAATAAAACAAAGCAACTCTGTTGCAACATGAAAAGGCACAAACAAAAGATTCGTGAATAACAATGCTTTGCAAGACGTTTGTTTGTTTTACATAAAGAAAACATAGAATAGTGGCATTCAGCTTGTCCCTCACAGAGTAGCAAACATAAATGCAAAGGACACCTTAAAAGTTCATAAGAGTTACTAGACACAAATAGTTTAAAACAAGCAATATAAAAACTATGCATCAATCAACAAGTCTTGGGACAATGCACATAGAACTAAGAATGGCCACTATGCTCTCAAAGTAGGTGCATAAAGATAGAAGGTGGAAAAAAGTAAAAGAAAGGCCTTCAAAGAAGGAAGTAGGGATTCAATTCTCATAAAGAGCTTCCAAAAATTATGGTACTTAATAGCTTTCAGCTCTCATTGCCCCTATCACAAGCATCTTGAAGTGATTAAGGTTAAAGTGAACAAACTATGGTGTACATGCTTGACGAAGTATAAGTTAGAAATCTCATGTCCCTTGACTACGAGGGCTTCTCCTCATGCTACTCAAATTTAGTCACCGGTAAGTTCTTGTCATAGTAAGTACATGTGTATCATAGAGAACCACTAACGGGGTACCCCTTCCCGATGATACGAAAGAATCCCCATATCAAAATTACAAGGCAAGCAGACAACGAGCACCTCAGCAATCTTCCTATTTACCATGGGAATATGGTGCTTTTTCTCTCTTTCCTCTTTTCTCATATCTCTTTTTTTCTTTTTCTCTTTTTTCTCAATATCTGACTCTTTGTTTATAAGAAGAATGCTTCATAGACATCTGATTATGGTTACGCTGTAGGTTTCCACCATGACAACATGGATTAGAGCAGCAGCCTAGGCGTTTCTCTAACACACATACATAACTCCATGGACTTACAAGCTCCCCTTTCATTTCACACCGACGACATCCATAGACAAAAGAGCATGATATCAAATAGGTACAAAGTACCCATGCAATGTTGAAAGCATTCCCCATGACAACATGGTTCTGCTAATCCCCAACAAATAAGTGCAAGCATATACAACATAGACGACACAATGGTTTATGTTTATTAAGGGCAAGAAAAGTAAAGTGTTCCATCAAGTTCGTGAGAGCTTTAATCACTTGTTTTCTCATAACAAGTTTAATTCGGAAGGTAAACAAAAACATGAATATACTTGGAATAGCATATCCTAGTAGGTAGGTATGGTGTACTCTTTGGAATAACTTGGTTTAGGGAGTTGGATGCATGAGTGCAACTCATACTTGGTTGTGGAGGCTAGAAAAATACTGGGAGCGACAAACTAAGAGAGCAATAATGGCCTTAATCATGCAGAGCGACAAAACATCATTGATCAAAGCATAAAGTGATACTACAAGTTGAAAACTAAAGGATCATAAAGGCTTATGGTGACTCGGGATAGTCATAACATGGTGTGAGCATGCGCCAAGTCAACCCAAATAAAGCATCAAAGGAGAATACCACAATACTATGCTTTAATATGCTAAAACAACACATGATTCTTCAAAGGCACATTAAGCAATCTGAATTGTTTATAACAAGTCATGCTACAGAAAATAATACTAAGCATAAATCCAAAACAATATAAAGCATGGCATGACAAAACATAGGCCACAGTCAAAAATAAGCTCTCTTTACCACTTAAGCATGAACTTTCCTACTCTTTTCCAATCCAAACCAAACTATTTGAAAACCAATGCATGAAAGAGGAGGTCCAACCAATTTATTCAGCAAACTAAGCAAACCAAGCAAACGAAAAACCAAAGCGAAAACAAAAAAGAAGACACTCCAAGAACAACACAACTGTGCATGAAACAATAAAAATGAAGCGTTTGGAAGAAACCTGGGATTTTTATTGATGAAGAAGGGGATGCCTTGCGCATCCCCAAGCTTTGACGCTTGTACTTCTTGGATATTTCTTGGGGTGACACGCGTGGCATCACAAAGCTTGAGCTTGAGTCCATCCTTCATCTCATTACTCATTTCTTCCATACACCTGAAATTTTTTCTTCATACAAAACTTGACACAATCTTTATTAGCATCATTAGTGCACTCAAGATAATAAGTCTTTAGGTTCAGTTCTAACACCAATAAATCTTCCATTAAAGTAATAGCTACTGTAGTACTTACCTCAAAAATCTCAATTCCCCAAAAGAACCAAAAAAGGAACCAACAAGAAGCAAATGCAAATAAAGGCACAAATCTGTCAAAACAGACCAGCAGGTAAAGTTTAATTTTTTCGAAGACCTTCTTTTGCTCAAATCTAAAAGTGTTGAACTAACAAAAGTTAGAAAACAACGTGGGGCAGAAGCACAAAAAATTGCGCCTCAAAAGGATGTACAGAGATTTTACACGAATTTTTATGGTGAAGTACAGAAATCTGTTTCGAGACAGCAACTTTCCCAACCATTACTTCTCCCTCATTAGAGGTTACTTTTGGCACAAAAAGAAAATAAAAAGGATAAGGAGCAGTTATTACTGAAGCAATAACTTCCAAGACTCATCTAAAACTTTTGGGTTATCTCCCAGTAAGTACTTTTCTTTAACGCCTTTAGGTTAGGCATGATAGTTTGAGAGGATGCTCACATAAGAAATATGAATTGAAGTAAAAGAGAGCATGAAGAAGCAAATTTAAAACACATTTAAGTCTAACCCACTTCCTATGCATAGGAATCTTGTATGCAAATAAATTCGCAAAGAACAAAGTGACAGGCATAGGAAGATAAAACAAGAGTAACTTCAAAACTTTCAGCATATAGAGAGGTGTTTCAATACCATGAAAACTTCTACAACCATATTTTCCTCTCTCATAATAATTTTCAGTATCCTCATGAATAAAATCAACAATATAACTATCACATAAAGCATGCTTTTCATGTTCTACAAAAACATAATTTTTATCAAGCTCAAAAATAGGGGGATTGAACCCTTCAAACCAACTTTTAACAATCCTATAACAAGATGACTGATCATTCAATATAGGACCATCGTCTAGAGCTTTATCATAAACATTTTCTAAGAAAAACTCTTTAGTACCATGCATCTCGAAGTTAGGCACAAATAAAGGATTATCACAGATAACATGAGCATAACATTCATCCTCCTTTGGTAAGCATGGGGGACAATCAAATAATGTAAGGGATAAAGAGTTACTGTCATTAGAAGGTAGGCATGGGTAGCTCATCCATTCTTCCTCCTTTTGTTCATCACTCTCCTCCTCTTTTTCATCTAATGAGCTTTCAGGTTCATCAATTTCTTCTTCCATAAGATCCTGCAAGGCATTAGTCTCTTCCATTTGTGGAAAGCATCTATTAAAATATTCAAGAATATAGCATTTTCTTCCTTGTAATTATCAAAGCCAAATTTAAGTATATCATAAACCTCATATTTATAAGGTGAATCATCAATATTTTCAAGCAAACTAGCAAGTTCAAATGCACCCTTCGAAGCAATAAATTCCTCAATTTGTTCCACATCATAAAAGTCATAATTTCCCTTAACATAAGAAGATATGGTAACATCATCATTATACTCACACTGAAAAGGGAGGTGTTTATACCTCTTACATCAACAAGATTTATCAAAGCAATAAGTAACATTATAAGTAGAGCACACGTTTCTAGCAATGGTATACAATCTATCAATTTGTTCCCATAAGTGTTTCCCTTTTTGTGACAAGCGGTGTTCCTTATACTAATATTTTTGTTCTTTCATGAACCCATCTTGCCAATAAGATTCAGTTTCAAAGAAACCAACCATTGATAGAAAGCATGATAAAACAAGACAATAATAGACCAACAAGAATAACAACTAGAGTAGGAACTAATTTTTTTGTATTTTTGATAAAGAAACAAGCAAACAAGGCGGAAATAAACTAAACTTGAACAATAGTGAATCCAAGTGAACTTGATAAATAAAGCTATGCTCCCCGACAACAGCGCCAGAAAATAGTCTTGATGACCCACAAGTATAGGGGGTGTATCGCAGTATTTTCGAGGGAAGTGAAACCCAATTTATTGATTCGACACAAGGGGAGCCAAAGAATATTTATAAGCTTTAACAACTGAGTTGTCAATTCAGCTGCACCTAGAAACAATCTTGCTCACATCAGTTTATCAGTTGCAACAGTTTTGTAGTAGGAATAGTAAAGTAACAGTGATAGTAAAGTAAAGACAACAGTAACAATAGCAGTAAACAGTAGGATTCAAGTGCGGTAGGCATAGGGATGGATGGACGGGCGTTGCATGGACAAGACAATTCACATAGCAATCAGAACATAGGGCAATTGTAGATAAATAAGATAAAGTATCCAAGTACTAGATAATCCTAGGCATGTGTTCCATATATAGTCATACGTGCTCGCAATGAGAACTTGCACAACATCTTTTGTCCTTCCAGCCTGTTTGTAGCGGGGCCTCAAGGGAACTACTAACAATTAAGGTGCTCCTTTTAATAGAGCACTGGAGCAAAGCATTAACACTCCCTGAACACATGTAATCCTCACATCAAAGCCATTCCCTCTGGTTATCCCGATTTCTGTCACTTCGGGGCGATTGGTTCCGGACAAAAACGTGTGTATACAACTTGCTGGTAAGACCAAAAACAATACTATCATAATGAATCAATAACATTTTCAGATTTGAAATCATGGCACTCGGGCCCTAGTGACAAACATTAAGCATAACAAGTCGCAACAAAGTCAAAAAAGCACTAATAGAAGATACTAGGCACCATGCCCTAATAATCCGATGCCATTACATGAACGATCTCATCCAATCCCTACCATACCCATAGCCTATAGCGAGGAATTACTCACTCATAGATGGGGGAAACATGGATGGTCGATGGAGAAGCGATGGTGATGATGATGGCGATGATCTCCTCTAATTCCCCGTCCTGGCAGGGTGCCAGAACGGAGTTTCTGGTGTTGTTTCATGGAATCTGGTGGTGGCGGCGGAGCGGAACTCCTTCTGGAAAAACGTCAAACCCCCTGTGGTTTTAGGTCAGAAGGCATCTTATAAGCGAAGAGGGAGACCGAGGGGGTGTCTAGGGCGGCCAGACCACCCCCTGGCGCGGCCAGGCCCAACCCACGCGGCCAGGTGGTGTGGCTAGGCCCCAGCCCCTCTCTCTCTCGTATTCTGGCTCTAGGTGTCCCTCGGTAAAATAATGACTTTGGCTTTTGTCCCATCCAATTCCGAGAATATTCATTTTCTGACTTTCCTGAACCAAAAACAACAGAAAACAGGCAGCTGGCACTGTGGCTCTTGTTAATAGGTTAGTCCAAGAAATCATATGAAAAGTACTCCAAAGTGTGGACAAAACATAAGAAAGTAGATAAAACCAAGCATGGAACATCAAAAATTATGGATACGTTTGCAACGTATCAAGGAGGGGCGCAACAAGAGAGTTAACCCACCGCCTCCACCATCGCCATCGCCACCTAGCAGCAACCATGGCGGACCACACAGTGGATCTCATAGATTGCGCCACAACTCCCCTCCCCACGACAGCAAAGGGAAGCAGCCAGAGCCATATGACGCGCGATCATGGCTAGACAAGATCCAAGAAGCTCGAGAGCTCCCATACCTTGGGCCACGTTGTTTTGGACCAGTCATACGGGCCACAACCTACCCCAGGAGCCTCCGGATAGACAAGACCATCAAACCATACAACGGCACAACCAGGCCGACAACGTGGTTGCAGGACTACAGCAAAGCGATCCAGATCGCAGTATGAAACCCCAACGTCGCCGTCAAGTACCTCCCACTTATGTTGACCCGTACCGCCAGGCAATGGATCGATGACTTACCGGCGAAATCAATATGAAATTGGTTGGACATGCATGAAGCATTCACCAAGAACTTCGAGGGTACGTACAAACGTCCCTGTACTGTTGAAGACCTAGAGTGGGTGTGCAAGAGAAGGACGAAACCTCCCGTGCCTACCTCTCTCGCTGGTTAGATATGAAAAATTCCTGCACAGGGGTGCACGAACAGACCGCTATGGCCGCCTTCATTGATGGTCTGGAAAAGGGCACTTTGCTCTGGCATACGTTGAAACGCAGGCAGGACAACAATGACCTCGACCTCAATGCAATGATCAAGATGGCTAGCGAATTTGCCGGTGTTGACGACGACATGCGTGGATCATTGTCGGAGATAGCAATCCCTACCCAGGCCAGGAAAAACAACAATAACAAGCGGAAGAATCTACCCAAAAAGAAGCAAGTAGCCGACATGGTCGCCGCAACATTCACTGGCAGAGGCAATGGCGGACAGCGTGGATGTGGTAAGGGGGCTAGCAGTGGACAACAGAGGAGTGACACTACACCCTCAGCTCCCCGCATTCCCCAGACGTACGAAGAGTACCACGATATGTCGTGCTTCGTCCATCTCGACACTAATGGCGAATCCACCCACACAAATCACCAGTGCAAGTTTGTCAATGATATCAAGGAGGACCTTGAATCTGGCTACAAGCAAAGTCGGAAGAACAGACCCCGCGGAAAGGGCAAAGGGAAGAAGATGGAGGAAGAGCCCAAGGAATCAAGTGATATGGATGAGGACATGGACCCAAAATCTTCCGACAAGGGAGAGGATAAAGGGAAAAAACCCTTCGAAAAGAAGCTCCATGTTACCACACCTTCCTTGGCACTCCAACCGTTTGGGCCCAAAAAACCTCTCTGAGGATACTGATGGCTACCCTTCCTCCGTTTCCCTAGTATGTCAGGTGGTCGGAAGTTCCAATTACTTGGGATAGGAAGGATCACCCAGAACTTATCCCAACAGAGAACCAGTATGCCATGGTCATCAACCCTTTGATTGATGGCACGGAGTTCACCAAGTGCCTCGTGGAAAGTGGATGTAGCATCAACATCATGTACCTGGATACACTGCACAAGATGAACTTGATAGAGACCCAACTAAGGAAGAGCAACACCGTGTTCCATGGGGTTGTCCCTGGCCGATAAGCAAATTCCCTAGGCTGCATCAGCCTTCCGGTCGCTTTTGGTCATGTAAACAATTATCGCCAAGAACGCATGACCTTTGAAGTGATGCCCTTCAAGAGCGTGTACCACGTCATCTTCGGACGTGACATCTTCCACTCCTTCCTTGCAAGGCCATGCTTTGTCTACAACAAACTGAAGATTCCCGGACCAAATGGTGTCAACAACGTTGGCGGTAGCTTCACCAAGGCACGGGAGTGCGAGCTCAGCGAAGCCGCCTTCGCCGAAGCGGTCCTCTATGGTGAGAAATTCAAGGAGATCCAGAACCAGGTCAATGCCTCGGAGATGCTGGCTTTGAAGAAGCAGATCACTGCTGCCGAACTCGCCTTCAAGGCCGCCATCAAGACCAAGTAGGTAGAGCTTGTCGAAGGTGATTCCTCCAAGATGTTGTGACCTCGGATCGTTAAAGATCCTAAGTCCCTGTGATTAACATGCTAGTCC
Source organism: Avena eriantha (assembly GCA_910589775.1). Classification (NCBI taxonomy): domain Eukaryota; kingdom Viridiplantae; phylum Streptophyta; class Magnoliopsida; order Poales; family Poaceae; genus Avena; species Avena eriantha. Next base: position 72,821,634 of record OU342740.1, read on the forward strand.
CTGGATCATTAGCTAGCACTTCACAGTTGATGAATATCTTGTAAAACACAAGTCATTATTACACGAATAATCCAAAGTATAATTATTACAACTTGCATAGCTTATAGCTAGCTCAAATAAGACAGCGGAAACTTGAGTCCATCAATGCCTCAGGCTACTTGCGTGAAGACCCGCGATCCCTACGCACCCTTCAATCTTCGGATTCTACACATAAGACGTGCAGCCAATGAGTTGGGCCAATACTTTGATTGTATTGGAAAATTTGAAGGAGTTATGCCTTAGAGGCAAATAATAAAGTGTATTATTTGATATATCTCCTATATGTTCATAATATGTTTCATACTGTGCTATAACTGTGTTAATACGAAACGTTAATACACGTGTGTATGTAAACAAACCGTGTCTCTAGTTACCTCTAGCGAACTAGTTCATTGGTCATGAGGATGCTCAGAGTTTCAAGATCATGGTCATTTATGCCAATTGACAATGAGGTCATGTTATTAGTTGAATAACATGATAGACAAACATCCGACCGTTATATATTAATGAGATCTAGTTACAAAGTGCACCATTGATGATAAAACACATTGAACCTCGCAACCCGATCCTTTGACTGTGAGGTAATGCAAATCACCATTTCTGGAAGAAGCTTTGATGGTTATCAAGAATCATCTTGTAAAAGGGTGATCAAAAAGGTGCCACTCAGGTTTCCGAAGGGATGTGTTGAGGAGTACATATCAAGACCAAGATTTGTCTAGTCCATGTAACAGATAGATACATGTGGCCATCTCGATGACCTTGCATTAATAAAGCTTGCAAGCATGTGACTAGGTCACGGAATGCAACGACATGAGAACGAGAAAAACAAGTTCATCAGTAACGAGATCGAAATAAGGTATAGAGATACCGAAGATCAAGTCTCGGATGAACTAGGTATCGAATAAAAAGGGACCGGGAAACGACTATCTAACGGTTCGAGCGATTGTATTCGTGATACGCACGGGGATCACATGGCCATCCAGGTCCCTCTGTTGATCACTGATGTGATAGTAGTCTCAATCATGTCCGGAGTGTTTCCGAACCGAAGGATGTCACGCTTAAGGGTAGGGATGCTTAGGGTAGATGAGGTATAGTAAGAGAAATAGAGAGAGAGAAACCGGAATAGTTCCGGGTAACATCCGATGAAGATCGGAAGGGGTGCGGAAGGTGTTCCGGAGTGAAGAAATAATATATTATGTGTATTTGAATGTTAATTGGAGAATTAATATTAAAAATATATATTTTATTTTATTTTCAAGGCTCCTTAATGCTAATGGGCCTCACCTGAAGGGAGGCCCAATAAGGCAAGGCGCCTAGGGAGTGGGGGCTAGCCGACCTAGGCTTGGTGGGTTGCACCAATGGGGCCCACCTAGGGCCAGCGGCTGCCCCTAGGTGGCCGGCGGATGTGGGGTTTAGTCCCACACCGCCTGGCCCCTAGGTGGTATGCCCCCCTCCCACAATATATAGGGGTCTCCCCTCCCCCTTTGGAATCACCCCATTCCCTCTCATTCTCTCTCTCATCCACTAAGGACTTCTCCGTAATATTGGGGAGGACCTCGTGGGTGAGTTCTCCACCTTCATACTACTGTCGTGTGATCTGCGATCCGACATCTACTTCTTCCACTGCCTGGCTGGATCGGAGTCCGGTTGACGTCTCCTACACCGGACGTGTGACGAACTTCGGAGGTGCCACACTTGGGGTGCTGCTCGTCTTCATCAATATACGCCTTCCTGCGTAAGGCGTGCCTCGATCTTCAAAGGTATGAATATTGAATCCCTTCTCCGTTACTTATGTCTACATAGTATAGATCCTAGTATTAGTGCTCGAGTAGATAGATTTTTTTTGTTTTCTTCTACGGAACCCAACAATGGTATCAGAGCGGGTCTATGGGTAGACATGTCGTACGGATAGAACACATAGCAATATGTGGGAATTGATTCTCTAGTTGCTACCCTCTTTAATGTTATTGTTCATATCATTGCACTGTTTGATGAAGCGGCCCCCAATACGTGGTGATTCACAAGACTGGTCCACAAATCAAAATACTTTAGGGGGTGTCTGTCTGTCTACAGTAGTTGATATGGCATTGACACTAGAGGACCCTGAAAAGGGAAGAAGAACAACAATCATTGAATCCATGTTGTGGCTCGACGTTCATAGGTGGGAAGGGGTTCTACTGCGAAAGCCCTAAAGCCGCGTAAAACATGCAATAGTTAATATAGAAGCGTCTATCTTCATTATTGCATAGGGGCAAGTATTATAACATGGAAATGACAAGTTTGTGAAACTCTCATTAAAGCTATTGATGATGATCATAAAGCTAAAACCATGTCATAACACTTTACTTTTGAAGAATTACTTATTGTGATAGTATACTTACTAGACGGTAGCATAATAAGATAATCCCTCGTAGTATTCTAGTTATCGTATTCCCCTTGTGTGTGCACCACCAAGAAAGTTCTTCGGTATGAGGCGCCCTGCGTGAGTAGGGGTCAAACATATCTACGTTCACTTACAGTGGGTGTAAGCCATGTTGCACTTCGAATACACACGAGTTAGAACTGGCGAGCCTAGCACGTTACAGAGACGTGGCATCTGAATACAGGAGACCGAAAGGTCGAGCATGAATCACATAGTTGATGTGATCAACATTAGGGAATGTCCACCCTTGATACTTCACTAATGGCCGTGTTTAATCGCAGGAGGTGCAGGGATTGGGATCATGTGATCACTAAACGAGTAGAGGGGTCTTCGTTTAAGTGGGAGTTCCTTTATTAAAACTTGAACTCATTATTATGAACATAGTCTAAACACTTTGCAAATCCTTTATAGATATCTTGCCCACCCACCTTCAACCTTAGAACTTTCCTCGAGAAGGACAAGCGGAAAACGGATGGAACCAACTTCACCGCATGGTTCCGTAATCTTAGGATCCTCCTATTCCCCTACAAGTTGACTTATGTCATTGAGGCTGAGCTTCCGGCTAAGCATGCAGATTCCGCCTCCCCGGACGAAAAGAATGTCTAGCAGTCCAAGGCAGACGATTTCTCGCTCATCCAGAGTGGAATGCTCTATGCCATGGAGTCGGAGCTTCAAAAGCATTTTGAGAAGATGACTGCCTTTGAGATAATTGAGGATCTCAAGGCCGTCTTTGCTCCACAAGATCGTGCAGAGAGGTATGATGCTTCCGAGCTCTTCTTCTCTGCTAAAATGGAAGAGCGCAACAGTATTAGTGAGCACGTGGTCAAAATGTCTGGCTACGTTAAACGCTTAAACGCCCTAGATTGCAAAATCTCGAAGGAGCTCGCAATTGATAGGGTGTTGCACTCGCTGCCCCTAGCTATAAGAGCTTTTTGATGAACTACAACATGCAAGCAATGACTAAGACCATTGCTGAGGTGTTCGCCATGCTCAAAACTGTTGAGGTTGAAATCAAGAAGGAACGCACGATGTTGATGGTCAACAAGACCACTAACTTTAAGAAACCGCGGAAAAAGGGAAAGGCAAGGGTAAGAAGTCTAAGAGGGATGACATATTTGTTCCCAGCACCTCAAAGAGTGCCAAGCCTGGCCCTAAGCCCGGCACTTTGTGTTTCTAATGCAAAGGGGATGGGCACTAGAAACGCAACTGCCCCAAGTACCTTGAAGACAAGCGAGCTGGCAAGATAGCCACCCCGGACAAAGGTATATATGATATACATGTTATTGATGTATTCCTTACGAGCGCCAGGAGTAACACCTGGGTATTTGATACCGGATCTGTTGCTAACATTTGTAACTCTCAGCAGGATCTGCAGAGTAGGAGGCGCCTGAGGAAGGACGAGGTGACGATGCGCGTCAACAATGGATTGAGAGTCAAAGTGATGGCCATCAGCACCCTGCATCTCTGTCTACCGTCAGGATTATTATTGGTTTTGAATAAATGCTACTATGTACCCGCATTGAGTATGCATATTGTGAGTGGGTCTTGCTTGTTGCAAGACCGTTATTTGTTTAAATCAGGAACAAATGGTTGTTCAATTTATATGAATGATGTTTTCTATGTTCATGCTCCTGTGTGTGATGGTTTATTCTTACTTGATCTTGATTGTGATACACATATCCATAGTGTTGATGCTAAACGTTGTAAGCACAGTGACGATAATTCCATGCTCATGTGGCATTGCCGTCTTGGTCACATTGGCGTAAAGCGCATGATGAAGCTTCATACAGAAGGGCTTCTTGGATCATTGCATTTCGGATCCCTTGATACATGTGAGCCATGCCTCATGGGCAAAATGACTAGGACATTATTCTCCGGGATAGTGGAGAGAGCTGTAGACCTACTTGGGATCATACATACGTATGTATGTGGACCAATGAGTGTCTCAACACGCAATGTTTATCGTTACTTTGTTACCTTTACTGACGACTGAAGAAGATATGGATATATCTACATAATGAAGCACAAGTCTGAAACCTTTGAAAAGTTCAAGGAATTTCAGAAAGAGGTAGAGAATCAACTTAACAAGAAAATCAAGCACCTTTGATCGGATCAAGGAGGCGAGTATTTGAGTTATGAGTTTAACATGCACTTGAAGGACTGTGGGATTATCCCACAGCTTACGCCAGCCGGGACACCACATCGTAATGGTGTGTCGAAACATTGTAACCGAACCCTATTGGATAGTGTGCGGTCCATGATGTCTTTAACTGATTTGTCTATGTCTTTTTGGGGATACGCGTTAGAAATCGCCACTTTTATTTTAAACCGAGCACCATCCAAATCCGTGGAGACAACCCGATATGAGATATGGTATGGGAAGAAGCCAAAGTTGTCATTTATGAAAGTTTTGGCTTGTGAGGCTTACGTTAAGAAACTGCAACCTGACAAACTCGAATCCAAATCAGAAAAATGTATCTTTGTAGGATATCCAAGGGAAACCACTGGGTATACTTTCTACAACCAAGCCGAAGGCAAAACGTTTATCACAATATCCGACACCTTTCTCGAGAAAGAGTTTTTGGAACAAGGAGTGAGTGGAAGGAAAATTGAGTTAGATGAAATTGTTGACCCTTCTCTCCAAATTCCGAGTAGCGCAACAGAAGCTGTTCCGAAACCGCTCTCCAACATGGAGGAAGAGCCCGTTGGTGATGATCAAAACAATGACATCGAGACTCCTGAGGTTCGCAGGTCTATAAGGGTTCGTGCCACACCTGATTGGTATAGTAGCCTTGTAATGTCTGTCATCCTAGATGATCAGGAAGAACCTGCAAACTACAAAGAGGCTATGGATAGTGTTGACTCCGAGAAATGGCTAGAAGCCATGAAATCTGAAATAGGATCCATGCATGAAAACCAAGTTTGGACCTTGGTGGATCTTCTAGAGGGCCGCAAGGCCGTGGAAAATAAATGGATCTTTAAGAAAAAGACAGATGCGAATGGTAATGTAACCGTTCACAATGATCTACTTGTTGCAAAGGGTTTTTTACAAATTCAAGGAGTTGACTACGACGAGACTTACTCTCCCATAGTGATGCTTAAAGCTGTCAAGATTTTGATAGCAATTACTGCACATTTCGATTATGAAATTTGGCAGATGGATGTCAAGACCGCATTTCTCAATGGTTACATTGATGAAGAGTTGTATATGATGCAACCAGAAGGTTTTGTTTATCCTAAGGATGCTCGAAAGGTATGCAAGCTTCAACGGTCCATCTATGGATTGAAGCAAGCATCTCGGAGCTAGAACCAACGTTTTGATCAAGTGATCAAGAGTTTTGGATTCGTCCAAAATCAACAAGAGTTCTGTGTTTACAAGAAAGCGAGTGGGAGCTCAGTTGTTTTCTTAGTAGTATATGTGGATGACATATTACTCATGGGAAACGATGTGGATCTTATGAAAAGCGTGAAAGCATATTTGAGTAACCAATTTTCCATGAAGGATCTAGGTGAAGCTGCATACATATTAGGAATCAAGATCTATAGAGATAGATCAAGGCACCTAATAGCATTAAGTCAAAGTACTTACATCGAAAATATTTTGAAGAGGTTCAAAACGGCGAACACCAAAAAGGGTTTTACACCCATGATGAAGAATTGCAAATTGATTATGACTCAGTGTCCTGTAACAGACAATGATAGAAAGAAGATGGCTTTCACACCCTATGCCTCAGCCATATGGTCTATCATGTATGCAATGTTAAGTACGCGACCTATGTGGCATTGGCTCTTAGTTTGACGAGCCGATACCAAAGTAATCCAGGACCGGATCACTTGACAACTGTCAAGAATATCCTAAAGTATCTAAAAAGAACGAAGGATATGTTCCTAATCTATGGAGGAAGTGATGAAGCTCTAAACGTAACAGGTTACGTGGATGCGAGCTGGAACTCAGATCATGATGACTCAAAGTCTCAAACAGGATTTGTGTTCCTGGTGAATGGTGGGGCGATAAGCTGGAAGAGTAACAAGTAGCCGGTGGTGGCACAATCTTCAATGGAGTTTGAATATATCACTGCGGCTGATGCAGCAAATGAAACGGTTTACTAAGGAATTTCGTCATCTAACTGGGAGTTTTTCGAAATGCGCAAGACCCCGTGACGGTCTATTGTGATAACACGGGAGCTATTGCAAACGCAAAGGAACGAAGGACTCATTCCATGGCCAAACACATCAAGCTTAGATTTCACGTCATCCGTTAGAATGTTGACGAAGGCGAAGTCAAGATTTGCAAACTAGATACAGAACTAAATGTGGTAGATCCTTTGACTAAAGCTCTCCATCAGGAAAAGCACGAACAACACCGAGATTCCATTGGTGTTAGGTTCCTGCTTGTTGTAAACTAGTTTTGTTTATACTCTAGTGCAAGTGGGAGACTGAAGGAGTTATGCCCTAGAGGCAAATAATAAAGTGTATTATCTGATATATCTCCTATATGTTCATAATATGTTTCATAATGTGATATAACCGTGTTAATACGAAACGTTAATACATGTGTGGTATGTAAACAAACCGTGTCTCTAGTTACCTATAGCGAACTAGTTCATTGGTCATGAGGATGGTCTGAGTTTCAAGATCATGGGAATTTATGCCAACTGACAATGAGGTCATGTTATTAGTTGAATAACATGATAGACAAACATCCGACCATTATATCTTAATGAGATCTAGTTACAAAGTTCACCATTGATGATAAAACACAGAGAACCTCGCAACCTGATCCTTTGACTGTGAGGTAATGCAAATCACCATTTCCGAAAGAAGCTTTGATGGTTATCAAGAATCATCTCATAAAAGGGTCATCAAAAAGGTGCCACTTAGGTTTTCCGAAGGGATGTGTTGAGGAGTACATATCAAGACCAGGATTTGTCTAGTCCATGTAACAGACAGATACATGTGGCCATCTCGATGAAGTTGCAATAATAAAGCTTGTAAGCATGTGACTAGGTCACGGAATGCAACGACATGAGAACGAGAAAAACAAGTTCATCGGTAACGAGATCGAAGTAAGGTATGGAGATACCGAAGATCAAGTCTCGGATGAACTAGGTATCGAATGACAAAGAGAACGGGAAACGACTATCTGAAGGTTTGAGCGATTGTATTCGTGAAACGCACAGGGATCACATGGCCATCTAGGTCCCTCTGTTGATCATTGATGTGAGAGTAGTTTCAATCATGTCCGGAGTGTTTTCGAACCGAAGGATGTCACGCTTAAGGGTAGGGACGCTTAGGGTAGATGAGGTATCGTAAGAGAAATAGAGAGGGAGAAACCGGAATAGTTCCGGGTAACATCCGATGAAGATCAGAAGGGGTCCGTAAGGTGTTCCGGAGTGAACAAATAATATAATATTTGTATTTGAATGTTAATTGGAGAATTAATATTAAATATATATATTTTATTTTATTTAAAGGCTCCTTAATGCTAATGGGCCTCACCTGAAGGGAGGCCCAATAAGGCAAGGCTCCTAGGGAGTGGGGGCCAGCCGGCCTAGGCTTGGTGGGCCGCCCCAATGGGGCCCACCTAGGGCCGGCGGCTGCCCCTAGGTGGCCGGAAAGTGTGGAGTTTAGTCCCACACCTCCTGGCCCCTGGGTGGTGCGCCCCCTCCCACTATATATAGGGGTCTCCCCTCCCCCTTTGGAATCAGCCCATTCGCTCTCATTCTCTCTCTCTCATCCACTGAGGACTTCTCCGTAATATTGGGGAGGAGCTCGTGGGTGAGTTATCCACCTTCACACTACCGTCGTGTGATTTGCGATCCGGCATCTACTTCTTCCGCTGCTTGGCTGGATCGGAGTCCGGTTGACGTCTCATACACTGGACGTGTGATGAACTTGGGAGGCGCCACACTTGGGGTGCTGCGCGTGTTCATCAATATACGCATTCCTGCGTAAGGCGTGCCTCGATCCTCAAAGGTATGAATATTGAATCCATTCTCCGTTAGTTATGTCTACATAGTATAGATCCTGGTATTAGTGTTCGAGTAGGTAGAAAGTTTTTTTCCGCTACGAAACCCAACAGTGGTATCAGGGCGGGTCTATGGGTAGACATGTCGTATGGATAGAACACAAAGCAATATGTGGGCATTGATTCTCTAGTTGCTACCCTCTTTAATGTTATTGTTCATATTGTGGCACTGTTTGATGAAGCGGCCCCCAATACGTGGTGATTCAAGGAGTTGACTATGACGAGACTTACTCTCCCGTAGTGATGCTTAAAGCTGTTACGATTTTGATAGCAATCGCTGCACATTTCGATTATGAAATATGGCAGATGGATGTCAAGACCGCATTTCTCAATGGTCACATTGATGAAGAGTTGTATATGATGAAACTAGAAGGTTTTGTTAATCCTAAGGATGCTGGAAAGGTATGCAAGCTTCAACAGTCCATCTATGGTTCGAAGCAAGCATCTCGGAGCTGGAACCAACTTTTTGATCAAGTGATCAAGAGTTTTGGATTTGTCAAAAATCAACAAGAGTTTTGTTTTTACAAGAAAGCGAGTGGGAGCTCAGTTGTTTTCTTAGTTGTATATGTGGATAACATATTACTCATGGGAAACGATGTGGATCTTATGAAAAGCGTGAAAGCATATTTGAGTAACCAATTTTCCATGAAGGATCTAGGTGAAGCTGCATACATATTAGGAATCAAGATCTATAGAGATAGATCAAGGCACCTAATAGCATTAAGTCAAAGTACTTACATCGAAAAGATTTTGAAGAGGTTCAAAATGGAGAACTGTTGGCCTACATAGAGAAAAACAAAACTTTTTCCCTACGCGGTGAACCCAAGATCTAGCTGAGGTAGTAGGCCACGAGAATTACCACTAGACGCACGGTTGCGGAATCGATGAAGCACGTCGCTAGATGCAGTGAAGTCCTCACGATCCGTTCTGATCCTCACGATCGTCGAAGTGCTAAACATACATCACCACCGCCAGTATCCACACGTATGAGGAGGAGCACCTATGATGGACTGCTAGGTCCGGTACGGCGGCGACAGGACAGGACTGGAATGGAGCTAGGGTTTACAACACATGGAGTGACCTAACCGTGTGCTCTAAGCATCTGATCCCCAGCTTATATAGGGAGTGAAAGTGGGCTCCACTCACTTGTGGCCCATTCACTAAAAGGCCTCTATTAGTCACTATGAGTCTAACTCATTGACTCTGTCCGTTTCCTTTTTGGGTCCAACCCCAATATGCTACCGCTCTTAAGTGTGTGACCCGACAGGCTCATGGTGACCCGGACACGATCCGAGTCTCACTCGTGACCGATCAATTGGTAGCGGCTCCTAGCAGAACGTGCCAGCTCCTAAGTACCAAAGAGTCATGACGACATACCTTCCAATGCGACTTTCGTCTGTGTCCCTTTTGCCTCACTATATACCTTGTCGAACTATAGGCGAATAATTTTCATCTCTTAAATAGTTCGACTCTCTTTCTCGATCTGAGATACGTGATTCATCCGACTAACTCTTAGTCGATTGCCTCGGCTAACACTTAACAGAGTCATGCATGGCCATGCTTTACGAATCATATCTTCCGAGAGGGCCCAGAGAATATCCCTCTAGACGGAGGGGCAAAATCACATCTTGGTTATTCACATCACGCAACTTGATTGACAGTCGACCCGAACTCTACCTTTATAACTACCCAGTGATAGAACAACGTTTGATAGAACCTAAGTCGGTGATCCTCAACTCGGATTGTGCAATAACCTCAGGTCTAAGGATTACATTGATTGAGATATACAAATGACGACTTATTGGTTGTATCTCAATATGGGTTAGTTCGACTCGCTAAACTCTTTAGCCAAATCAGTGTAAGAGAGAATAGCATCTCTATGCCCATGACAAGTGGAACCGAGTCATCAACCGACTTTCACATTAGTCTAAGTTATGTGTCCAGCACAACCTCAACAACCAAAGACAATTAGTATAAACAACATGAATATATAGTTCCACAATCGAATCACATATTCAATGATACATATCAGTAGTTCATACATGGACAATAACTTTATGGAAACATTGGGAATAACATCATACATGATTGCCTATAGGGCATATTCCCAACAGTCTCCCACTTGCACTAGAGTCAATCATCCGACATCACATGTCTAGGAATCTAATGCCCATAGCTCTCAGGTGTGCATCATGCTTCGGCTATGGAAGTGGCTTTGTCAACGGATCCGTAATGTTTGCATCCGTGTGTACCTTGCATAACTTGATATCACCTTGATCCACGAACTATCAAATAATGTGGTACTGCATGAGTATATGTTTGTTCTTCTGGTGTTTTCTAGGTTCCTTGGCTTGTGCGATAGCACCATTGTTGTCACAATACACGTCTAACGGATTGGACGAGCTCTGAACCACACCAAGATCCATGAGGAAATTCCTCATCCAAACAGCTTCCTTTGCCGCCTCTGAGGCAGCAATATACTCAGCCTCTATCGTAGACGCAGACACCGTCTCTTGCTTGGAACTCTTCCAGCTCACAGCCTCTCCGTTTATCACAAACACATATCCGGATTGTGAACGAGAATCATCCGAGTCAGTGAGATAACTCGCATCTGTGTAACCCTTTACACTGAGTTCATCCTCACCTCCATAAACCAGGAACATATCCTTAGTTCTTCTCAAGTACTTAAGGATATTTTTAGCTGCTGCCCAGTGGATTTCTCTAGGGTCAGCCTGGTATCTGCTCACAACACTTAGAGCATAGGAAACATTCGGCCTAGTACAAATCATAGCGTAGATGATGGATCCGATTGCAGAAGCGTACAGAATCGCTCTCATCCGACTTTGCTCATCGGTTGTTAAAGGACACTGAGTCTTGCTAAGTTTTACGCCATGGGACATCGGTAAGAACCCCTTCTTACACGATTCCATGTTGAACTTCTTCAACACTTTGTCCAAGTATGTACTCTGACTCAATCCAATGAGCCGTCTTGATCTATCTCTATAGATCGGGATTCCTAGTATGTAAGTTGCCTCACCCAAGTCCTTCATCGAAAAACTCCTTTCCAATGATTCCTTGGTTTCTTGCAACATCTTGACATCATGTCCAATCAGTAATATGCCATCCACATATTAGATCAGAAATTTTACTTTGCTCCCACTAAACTTCTTGTATAAACAAGAGTCATGATCACTCTTGATGAAGCCAAACGATTTGACTACATCATCCAAGCGAATGGTCCAACTCCGAGATGCTTGCTTCAACCCATAAATGGATTTCCAAAGTTTGCATACCTTGTCAGCATTAGCCTGATCGACAAAACCCTCAGGCTGTATCATATACACGTCGTCGGTTAAATTTCCATTAAGGAAAGCCGTCTTGACATCCATTTGCCATATCTCATAGTCGAAATAGGCTGCTGTAGCTAACATGATCCGAACTGATTTAAGAATCGCCACGGGAGAGAAAGTCTCATCGTACTCAACTCCTTGAACCTGTCGGAACCCCTTCGCGACAAGCCGTGCTTTATAGACAGAAACATTTCCATCCATATCAGTTTTCTTCTTAAAGACCCATTTGCACTTGACGGGTCTTACACCATCTGGCCGATCAACCAAGTTCCAAACTTGATTTTCATCCATGGACTTTAACTCGGATCTCATGGCTCCAAGCCACGACTCAGAATCAGATCCCACCATCGCTTCCGAATAAGTTGCCGGCTCATCACTGTCTAACAACAACACATCACGAACACTTCGCAATCTGGCCGATCTTCGCAGAGTCGGTGTAGTTGTCGGCTCAGGTACCACGATTGGCTCAACCTCTAAGGCTTTTGCCGACTCTCTGCTGGCCGGTATCTCTCGAATGTCTTCGAGTTGTACTGTACTCCCACTGACTCCCCGACTAAGAAACTCTTTCTCAAGGAAGACACCGTTCCGAGCGACAAACACTTTGCCCTCTTCTCGGTTGTAGAAGTAGTATCCCAAGGTTTCCCTCGGATACCCCACGAAAATACACTTATCCGACTTAGCTATAAGCTTATCCAACTGAAGTCGCTTGACAAAAGCTTCACAACCACAAATCTTAAGAAAAGCCAAACTCGGCTTCTTGCCAGTCCACATCTCATGTGGTGTATTCTCTACCGACTTTGATGGTACTCTGTTTAGTGTGAACGCTGCAGTTTCTAGACAATAACCCCAAAATGATAAAGGCAGATCTGTTCGACTCATCATTGATCGTACCATGTCCAACAAGGTCTGATTCCTCCTTTCCGACAAACCATTCCTCTACGGTGTTCCTGGAGGAGTGAGCTGAGGAACTATTCCACAACTCTTAAGATGGTCATCAAACTCATGGCTCATGTATTCGCCTCCTCGGTCTAACCGAAGAAACTTTATTTTCTTGCCGAGTTGATTTTGTACCTCATTCTGGAATTCCTTGAACTTTTCAAAGGCTTCCGACTTATGTTTCATCAAGTAGATATATGCATACCTACTCAAATCATCAGTGAAGGTAATGAAGTACTCATAACCACCTCTGGCTGTCGTGCTAATTGGGCCACATACATCACTATGTACTAGTCCCAATAAGTCAGACGCCCTTTCATAACTCTTTGCAATTGTCTTGATCATTTTGCCGAGTAGGGAGGATTCACATGTCTCGAACGACTCCAAGTCGAACGAAGTTAGGAGTCCATCATCATGGAGCTTCTTCATGCGTTTCCAACTTATGTGACCAAGCCGACAATGCCAAAAGTAAGTCATATTCAGATCATTTGGTTTCAACCTTTTCACATTTATATTATAGACAGATTCACCATCAAGATTCAAAATAAATAAACCGTGCTGGACGGGTGCAAAGTCGTGAAACATATCATTCAAATACAAAGAACAACCATTATTCTTAATATTGGACTCATAGCCTTGTCTCATCAGACATGAGGCAGAAATAATGTTTCGACTAAGCACTCGAACATAATAACAATTATTCAACTCCATTAAGAATCCAGAAGGTAAATGAAGTTGCATCGTGCTGACTTCCAACGCAGCGACTCTTGCTTTGTTGCCGACTCGAATGTCAACCTCGCCTCTCGCTACACTCCTAGTTCTTACCAGTCCCTGCAACGAGTTGCAGATGTGAATAACTGATTCGGTATCATATACCCAAGAACTACCAGGTGCATCAGCAAGATAAATGTCTATAACATTGCAAACAAGCATACCTGAGCCGGAAGTCACACATCCACAATTGGCTTTATCAGCCAGATACTTGCTGCAATTCCTCTTCCGGTGGCCATCCGCCTTGCAATAGAAGCAAGTGGATCCGGCTGCAGGAGATGGCTTAGTCCCTGAGGAAGCGCTTTGGACCGGGTCCTCGGCCTTACCTCCCAACTTTGCCTTCTTCTTCTTAGTCCAAGAACTCTTCTTGAACTTAGCCTTGTTCTGCACCATCAACACTTGACTGGCGCCTTTCTTGAGATCTGCCTCATCCTGCTTGAGCATCCCATGCAATTCAGTGAGCTTCTTATCCATACCATGCATGTGGTAGTTCGATATGAACTGACCATACACACTAGGAAGAGAGTTCAGAATTATGTTCGTAGCGAACTCTTCGCTAATAGGGTAGCCCAGCCTTTCCAGAGACTACACGTACTCAACCATCTTGATCACATGCGGACTCAGTGGATCGCCATCCTTAAGCTTACAGATCAACAAAGCCTGAGAGACTTGATACCTCTCAGTCTTTTCCTGAGCCTGGAACATACTTTTGAGGCTTTCGATCATATCGTAGGCCTCAACATTCTCAAACTGCTGCTGCAAGTCCTGTTCCATGTGTGCAAGCATAAGACAACTAATCTCTGTGGATTCATCACAAATCCGACGGTAGGCATGGGTGGCTGCGACTATCGCATTCTCATTCGGCTCATCTAGAAGTGGGTTGTCTAGGACATGGTCCCTCTTTTCTTGCTTGAGAACAATTCTCAGATTACGATACCAGTTGGTGAAGTTAGTTCCATTTAGCTTATCTTTCTCTAAGATGGTTCTCAAAGCAAAACTGGAAATCTAAGGGAGACTGCTAGGTGACATTGATCTACAACAGAAAAATATGCAAAACACTTAAGAACTGTATCCATAAAAGAGCAAGCATATTAAACACTTTAATACTTATGCTCCCACTAGAACCAACATCCCTCCGATGGTTTCTTAGTGATTTAGGATCCTAAATAAGCAAGTCGACTAGTGAGCTTTAGCATCACCGCTAGCCGTCAAGTGATCTAGGTAGACAACTCCTTGTCAATCGCATCTCATACGACTCCTGTTGGATGGGTGGCATCATATGCCCTGGCTCCCATCTGACTTTTCCCCGAGTCCCACAACCATTGTGATGGACCCGTCTAGATTACCGAGTGCTTCCGCTGTAAGAGTCCGACTCGAACCCACCTAGTCGGAAAGAATTGATAGTACCTCAATTTTATGAGCCCACCACCAAAAATGTCCGACTTATGATGGTGTAGCACTGGCAGGGAAACCGACTAGACCTTCTTTGAGGGATTACTTTGTACTAACTATCTAATAGAGGTAAAATAGATACATAACAATAACACAAAATAAAACAATTATAATGTGAAATGGTATGGCTCTCTTCATGGAGATCTCCATCTCCACAAAGCTTGTAATTCAACTCGTGTCAACTCTTGTCACGTGCCGCCTTACACCATGTAGCCGACTTATACATCGACTTGCATGCCATCTGGGTCCTCCAAACAGCTACACTAGTTGTAAAGTAAATTACATAGGGAATCCGACACACAAGTCATTATACAATAAAATGATAGCACCTAGGCTCCAGCCGGCTAACAAAAAAACCGTGATACACAGATCACTTATGGATTACACACACATCATGCACATAAGCCATACCATTCACAACATCATCCTGCAAAAAGAAGTTATGCATAGATACGCTATCTATCGGCGTTGTGAAAAATCGCAACGATATCTAAGGCGCTACGACAGGGTGAAAACTCGCAACAATTTTTCTGAAAACGTAGATCTCATCTGCATTCCAGACATGGATTTCTTCATCGGATAAAACAATTTTATCCCAATCTGATCTGGACTCCGATTCGACCAAACTCTTTGATCTTGATCATCGCATCTGGATTTTCATGTCACAGTCTACCCCGATAGTGGAAGCCGACCGGTAGGGGTATGTCGTTCCACGACCTTAGAAGTTAGATCACAGAAACCTGATCATCCATTTCCCGAGTACAGTTGATCTAATCAACTTCATACAAAACCGATCTATCTCATAGACCGACCACCAAAACTGCAATTAGATCCAATCTAATTCCAACCACATATCACATATGCACGATCCCGATCCTAAAACCAGAAGCTAATGCTCTGATACCACTGGTGGGCTACACAGAGAAAAACAAAACTTTGGCCTAGCTGAGGTAGGCCAAAGATACCACTGGTGCTCTGATACCACTGGTGCTCTGATACCACTGGTGGGCTGTGAACCCAAGATCTAGCTGAGGTAGTAGGCCACAAGAATTACCACTAGACACATGATTGCGGAATCGATGAAGCACGTTGCTTGATGTAGTGAAGTCTTCATGATCCGTTCCGATCCTCACGATCGTCGAAGTGCTAAACATACATCACCTCCACCAGTATCCACACGTATGAGGAGGAGCACCGGCGATGGACTACTAGGTCCGGTACGACGGCGACATGACTGGACTAGACTGGAGCTAGGGTTTCCAGCACATGGAGTGACCTAACCGTATGCTCTAAGCACCTGAGCCCCAACTTATATAGGGAGTGAAAGTGGGCTCCACTCACTTGTGGCCCATTCACTAAAAGGCCTATATTAGTCACTATGAGTCCAACTCACTATCTCTGTCCGTTTCCTTTTTGGCTGCAACCCTAATATGCTCCCGCTCTTAAGTGTGTGACCCGACATGCTCATGGTGACCTAGACACGATCCGAGTCTCACTCGTGCCCGATCAGTTGGTAGCAGTCCTAGCAGAACGTGCCAACTCCCAAGTACCAAAGATTCATGACGACATACCTTCCAATGCGACTTTCGTCTGAGTCCCTTTTGCCTCACGATATACCTTGTCGAACTATAGGCGAATAATCATCATCCCTTTAATAGTTCAACTCTCTTTCTCGATCTGAGATAAGTGATTCATCCGAGTTATGCATGGACATGCTTTCCGAATCACATCTTCTGAGAGGGCCTAGAGAATATCTCTCCAGCCGAAGGGGAAAAATCCCATCTTGGTTAATTCACATCACACAGCTTGATTCTCAGTCGACCCGAACTCTGCCTTTATAACTGCCCAGTGACGGAACAACGTTTGACAGAACCTAAGTCGGTGATCCTCAACTCGGATTGTGCATTAACCTTAGGTCTAAGGATTACATTGATTGATATATACAAATGACGACTTATTCGTTGTATCTCAATATGGGTCAGTCCGATTCGCTAAACTCTTTAGCCGAATCAGTGTAGGTCGAAATAGCATCTCTATGCCCATGACAAGTGGAACCGAGTCATCAGTCGACTTTCACATTAGTCTAAGTTATGTGTCCAGCACAACCTCAACGACCAAGGAAAATTAGTATAAACAACATGAATATATAGTTCCACAATCGAATCACATATTCAATGATACATATAAGTAGTTCATACATGGACAATAACTTTATGAATACATTGGGAATAACATCATACATGATTGCCTCTAGGGCATATTCCCAACAAGAACACCAAAAATGGTTTTACACCCATGATGAAGAATTGCAAATTGAGTATGACTCAATGTCCTGTAACGGACAATGATAGAAAGAAGATGGCTTTCACACTCCATGCCTCAGCCACAGGGTCTATCATGTATGCAATGTTAAGTACGCGACCTAATGTGGCATTGGCTCTTAGTTTGATGAGCCGATACCAAAGTAATCTAGGACCGGATCACTGGACAGCTGTCAAGAATATCGTAAAGTATATGAAAAGAACAAATGATATGTTCCTAATCTATGGAGGAAGTGATGAAGCTCTAAACATAACGGGTTACGTGGATGCGAGCTAGAACTCAGATCATGATGACTCAAAGTCTCAAATAGGATTAGTGTTCCTGGTGAATGGTGGGGCGGTAAGCTGGAAGAGTAAGAAGCAATCGGTGGTGGCACAATCTTCAATGGAGTCTGAATATATTGCTGCGGCTGATGTAGCAAATGAAGCTGTTTGGCTAAGGAATTTTGTCATCGAACTAGGAGTTTTCCAAATGCGCAAGACCCCGTGACGATCTATTGTGATAACATGGGAGCTATTGGAAACGCAAAGGAACCAAGGACTTATTCCACGGCCAAACACATCAAGCTTAGATTTCACGTCATCTGTCAGAATGTTGACAAAGGTGAAGTCAAGATTTTCAAAGTAGATACGGAACTGAATGTAGCAGATCCTTTGACTAAAGCTCTCCATCAGGAAAAGCACGAACAATACCGAGATTCCATTGGTGTTAGGTTCCTACCTGTTGTAAACTAGTTTTGTTTATACTCTAGTGCAAGTGGGAGACTGAAGGAGTTATGCCCTAGAGGCAAATAATAAAGTGTATTATTTGATATATCTCCTATATGTTCATAATATGTTTCATACTGTGCTATAACTGTGTTAATACTAAACGTTAATACACGTGTGGTATGTAAACAAACTGTGTCTCTAGTTACCTCTAGCGAACTAGTTCATTGGTCATGAGGATGGTCTGAGTTTCAAGATCATAGGCATTTATGCCAACTGACAATGAGGTCATGTTATTAGTTGAATGACATGATAGACAAACATCCGACCATTATATCTTAATGAGATCTAGTTACAAAGTTCACCATTGATGATAAAACACAGAGAACCTCGCAACCTGATCCTTTGACTGTGAGGTAATGCAAATCACCATTTCCGGAAGAAGCTTTGATGGTTATCAAGAATCATCTCGTAAAAGGGTGATCAAAAAGGTGCCACTCAGGTTTTCCGAAGGGATGTGTTGAGGAGTACATATCAAGATCTGGATTTGTCTAGTCCATGTAACAGACAAATACATGTGACCATCTCGGTGACGTTGCATTAGTAAATCTTGCAAGCATGTGACTAGGTCACGGAATGCAAAGACATGACAACGAGAAAAAGAAGTTCATCAGTAACGAGATCGAACTAAGAATGGAGATACCGAAGATCAAGTTTGGGATGAACTAGGTATCAAATGATAAAGGGAACGGGAAACGACTATCTCACGGTTCGAGCGATTGTATTCATGAAACGCACGGGGATCACATGGCCATCCAGGTCCCTCTGTTGATCATTGATGTGAGAGTAGTCTCAATCATGTCCGGAGTGTTTCCGAACTGAAGGATGTCACGCTTAAGGGTAGGGACACTAGGGGTAGATGAGGTATCGTAAGAGAAATAGACAGAGAAACCGGAATCTCCATATGGGGTAATTAATATTAAATATTGGAAGGGGTCCAGAAGGTGTTCTAGAGTGAAGAAATAATATAATATGTGTATTTGAATGTTAATTGGACAATTAATATTAAATATATATATTTTATTTTATTTTATTTTAAAGGCTCCTTAATGCTAATGGGCCTCAGCCGAAGGGAGGCCCAATAGGGGAAGGTGCCTAGGGAGTGGGGGCCAGCCGTCCTAGGCTTAGTCGGCCGCCCCAATGGGCCCCACCTAGGGCTGGCGGCTTCCCCTAGGTGTCCGGCGGGTGTGGGGTTTAGTCCCACACCGCCTGGCCCCTAGGTGGTGTGCCCCCTCCCACTTTAGGGTTCTCCCTCCCCCTTTGGAATCACCCCATTCCCTCTCATTCTATCTCTCATCCACTGAGGACTTCTCCGTAATATTGGGGAAGACCTCGTGGGTGAGTTCTCCATCTTCACACTACCGTCATGTGATCTGTGATCCAGCATCTACTTCTTCCGCTGCTCGGCTGGATCGGAGTCCGGTTGACGTCTCCTACACCGGACGTGTGACGAACATCGGAGGCGCCACACTTGGGGTGCTGCTCGTCTTCATCAATATACGCCTTCTTGCGTAAGGCGTGCCTCGATCTTTAAAGGTATGAATATTGAATCACTTCTTCGTTACTCATGTCTACATAGTATAGATCCTAGTATTAGTGTTCGAGTAGATAGAATTTTTTTGTTTTCTGCTACGGAACCCAACAAAATTACACATGGGAAAGAATAAGTCTAACACTACATGCAAGGCTTGGAGTAGGCTTTGGGGTTCTTTTGCATAAAGCCAATTTTCTCTAAGTAAGAAGAAGAGAGGGAGAGTTTTATCCAACTTTGTAAACATTGCTTAAGTAGTATAGGGCCGAGTGGAACATGAGGATATTACTCACCAAGTGTCCAATCAACCTAGCACTTGGATATTCCTCACCAAGTCCCCAAAATGCCACCCATTGGCGATATTACTCATGCCCTAGGGTTTTATAAAACTTTAAGTTTGGAAAGAGAGAGGAAGATCTTCTAGAGGCTCCATCCTTCAGATGCTCAAAGTGTTCTTTTCCGTGAACTCGACTGATCGATCAGATTGTCGTGCACTTTCCCCACAATCCATGATCAAGTCCTTTTATGGACAAGGCCATGGAGAGGCCTTCCCTTAGTAGCCCCTCTACCAGCTGGATCCAACCGTGCCAAGAACCTCCAAATGTTGGTACCACGGTGAGGTTTCCCACTAAGTACTAAGCCAAGGCAGAGCCCATATGTATTGTGGTTGCACTAGAAGCTTCTGAATTCTGAAACATGGTAGACTTCTTTGATTCCTGGGCGGCCGTCCTCCACCAAATTTCCACTCGTCGTCCCGACAACCATTCCGCCCAGAAGAAAACTTAGTTTTTATTTTGAAGGGGGTTTTGAGAAGAAAAGGTTCGCTCGAGAGAGCTCTTATACTTAGAATTTTTTTGAGTCTTTCGAACCCCCCAACGGTACTTGATATATATAAATATACAGCATAGCAAGCATAACTTAGCAAAATAGGATAACCTATTGGGATGGAAAATCCTAAGCATAGAGCTACTTATGGCATATTACAAAACCGTACTTGCAAAAATAGTACTAAGAAATTCTACTAAAAACCTACACATGCACACTACGAGATTTGAAGAGTAAAACATGCATAGTCAAAAACTGGGACATTGAACATGAACAAGTGGTGTAACTTGCCCTGATCTAAGAAGCACTCTATACAACAGTACTCCTCAGCGCACTCCGAACAATATAACGGAACACAAACATAGATCCAATCACGACTTGCACAAAAAATGCCATAAGAGTAATTATGCATGTATGAAACAAGGTAATATGCAAGGATGGGTTCAAAATTGACCAAGAATATTGATCAGGGGTGGTATTGTGTTGGGGATGTCCTTAGTATTGATTTCCCACAGATCTTAAGTATTTTGGATTATTACTTAATTAAATATGCTCATAAATAGATCTACACTTCCAATCAACCTCGAAATAGATCTAAATACTCTAAGCATGGTATACTAATTTTACACAGTAGATCTCGTAGATACAAAGCCAACACAACAAGAATCAACTAAAACGGAGTTACATTTATTTTCCTATAATTAAAATACTCCAAACTAAACTTTAAATCCTACCACCAAAACTGTACAGAAGACTAATAATATTATTGCAGATCTGTGTTCTAATCAATTTTATGAATCCAACGGTATATTATACGCAATTTTTGGCCAAGTATTTGAATTACTACGATTTATACAAGATTAGAACAATTTCTGCCTAATTTAAAAACAAAACCCAGTCAGCACGCCCACGCGGCGACAAGTGGTAGCGCGGGGTTGGTCCAGCTATGCGACGCGGCGCTGACGCGGACTTCCACGCAGCATTCAGCTATTGGCTGGTACCGATTCGCGTAACAGATCTAATCTACACCGTCGATTTGAGACTGGACGGGGAGGGTTAGCCGATGACTTAGAAGCGACGGTGACGACGACGACAGCGGACGGTGGTGACGTGTCGGTCGGTGGTTGGCAGCGGCGATGCGGTGAGTCCCCGGCTTGACGAAGTAGACGATGACGATCCTCTGCTCCTCGCGATTCCGTCATAGGGTTGACATAGGCCGCCTCCTCCTCGTTCGCCGGCCTATGGCTGCTGCTCCTCGCGGCTCTGGCGAGGTCTCCGTCGAGGAATCCCGGTTGCTGCGGTGCGCTACAGAGGGAAAAAGGGCATGAGTCGGACTGGTACTGCAAGGGAGATATAGAGCAGGGGGAAAGAGGGGCAGAGAGCGTCGGAACCTCACTATCGAGTGTCGGTGGCGGTGTACTCCGGTGAGGTCGGTACTGACCTCAATTCAAGCAGCCTGGTGGCGGTGGTATGAAATTGGTTTAGGGTTTAGGGCAGCGTGCCGAGGGGGTATAAGTAGGCGGCGGGGGCTTGGCGTGGGGGTCGCGGAGATGCCTCCGATTCGTCCGGGAAGCCGTTCTAGGCGCGGCGGCAGAGCTGAGTTAATTCCGAACTCGGTGGAGATGACGACGACGGGGTGGGCCTACCTGTGGGCGGCTGCAGGCGCGGACGGACTGAGCGGGTGGACGGGGCTAGGGCCGGCCCAGCTAGGCGACGCGATACACGCTGCTCGCCCCTACGGTGTTGCGGTAGTTAGTTCGCGGGCTGGTCTAGCTGGCCCGCTTAGGTTAGTTAGTTTTTTTGTATTATTCCTTTTTATTTTTCTGTTTTACTATTTGTTTAATAACTTTTGCATATTAACTCCAAATTTAATGAAATTGGTCTCTAAAATTTTGAAAAAAAGGAGATTAATATTGGATTATAAAATAACACTTTTGCAAGGATTTAGAAGGTTAGGTTTAGTATAACCCCTTCTTGTCTTTATATGACTATAGGGTTTAGGGAAAAAGCATTTGATGCAACTTTTATTGTGTAAATCCATGATGCATATGATGTGATGCATGCTTCTAGTAACATCTGAAATTGAAAAATTGGGATGTTACAAACCTACCCCCCTTAAGAAGAATCTCGTCATCGAGATTCAGGTTGGTTAGCAAATAGGTGTGGGTGTTCTGTCTTCAGGTCTTCTTCACGTTCCCACGTGGCCTGTTCCTCGAATGGTGATTCCATTGAACTTTGCAAAACCTGATAGTCTTGGTACGAGTAATCCTCTCGGCTGTTTCCAGAATCTTGGTGGGTTTTTCCTCATAGGTGAGATCGTTTTCTACTTGAACCTCATCCAGGGGAACCATATCCCTTAGTGGTGTTTCAGCCATTTACGGGTGACACTTCTTTAGTTGTGACACATGGAATACATCGTGAAAATTCAATACTTCAGGCAATTCCAAATGATAGGCTATCTCCCCTCTACAAGCCAAAATCTTATAGGGCCCTATGAATCGAGGTGACAACTTACCCTTGATTCCAAATCTCTTAACTCCTCGTAGTAGTGAAACTCGGAGATATGCATGGTCTCCCACTTCATAAGTGACCTCCCTGTGCTTCGAATCAGCATAACTCTTTTGCCTGGATTGGGCTGCTTTTATCCTGTCTTGAATCTGCCTTACCTTTTATTTGGCATCCTTGGTCAGCTCAGGTCCAAACGAACTATGTTCTCCAACTCCATTCCGTAGCAGCGGAGTTCTACACTTCCTGCCATATAGAACTTCAAATGGAGCCATCTTGATACTAGTTTGATAACTGTTATTGTACCAGAACTCCACGTATGGTAAGTTGTCATCCCAACTAGACCCATAGTCTAGTGCACAAGCTCTTAACATGTCCTGCAAGATCTGATTAAATCTTTCTGTTTGGCCATCTGTTTGTGGGTGGAAAGCAGTACGAAACTCCAGTCGTGTTCCTAGAGACTCATGTAACTGACGCCAAAACTTCGAGGTGAATTGGGTACCCCTATCAGAGACAATTCCCTTAGGTACACCATGCAGACTTACAATCCTTGACATATAAATCTTGGCGTGTTTAGCACTCGTATATGTGGTCTTTACGGGAATAATGTGGGCCACCTTTGTGAAGTGATCGACCACTACCCAGATGGAATCATACCCAGAACGAGTCCAGGGTAGTCCTGTGATAAAATCCATGCCTACCTTGTCCCATTCCAATCGAGCACAGGTAATGGCTGTAGCAGCCCTGCTGATTTTTGATGTTCGGCCTTGACTCGGTTGCATACATCACATAAAGAGATGTACTCGGCAATTTCTCATTTCAAGTTACTCCACCAGAATCTATCCTTCACATCCATGTACATCTTTGTATTACCAGGATGAATTGAGTAAGGCGAATCATGAGCCTCCTGAAGAATCAACTTCCTGATCTTGGGGTCATCGGGAACACACAAACGCTTCTCATACCAAAGTGTTCCTTGTTCATCCGTATGGAACCATTTTGCTTTACCCTTGCTTATATTAACTCTTATTTCTTCCAACTCTTTGTCCCCCTTCTGGGCCTCTTTGATTCGGTCCAGAAGCGTTGGCACTATCTCCATAGTCGCTTAGTATCCTTCCAGAACTATTTCCAACCTGATATCCTTGAATTGTTAACACAAATACTTTGGAAGTTCTCCCACGGTAAGTCCATTTACATAGACATTCCGGCTTAAGGCATCAACCACAGCATTGGACTTTCCAGGATGGTACTACAGGTCCAGGTCATAGTCCTTGATGAGCTCAAGCCATCTCCTTTGCCTCATATTTAAATCCTTTTGGGTGAAGACATATTTTAGACTCTTGTGACCCGTGAACACATCACAATGTTTTTCCATGAGGTAGTGTCTCCATACCTTGAGCGCATGCACAACTGACGCCAGTTCCAAATCGTGTGTGGGGTAGTTATTCTCATGGTTCTTAAGTTACCGAGAGGCGTATGACACTACTTTCCCATCTTGCATCAGTACACTACCAAGTCCTTGTCGAGAAGCGTCGCAATAGACATGGAAATCCTTTTGGATATTAGGCAGACACAAAACTGGCGCTGTTACTAGGCGCTTCTTCAATTCTTGAAAACTTGCTTTATAGGCCTCGGTCCATTGGAACTTCTTTTCTTTCTTCAACAATTCATTCATAGGCTTTTCTATCTTGGAAAAGTTTTCAAATAAACCTTCGGTAATATCCTGCAAGGCCCAAGAAACTCCTGATATCAACCACATTCTTAGGCGACACCCATTCTTTCACAAAAGCTACCTTACTTGGGTCCACAACGACTCCTTTAGCTTACACAATATGACCAAGGAATTCCACTTCATTTAACCAGAACTCACATTTGCTGAACTTGGCATACAATTTGTGTTCTCTCAACTTTTCCGTAATTAGGCACATATGCCTCTCATGTTCCTTCTCATCCTTGGAGTATATGAGTATATCATCGATGAACACCACAATAAAATTATACAAGTACTCCATGAACACCTTGTTCATCATAATCAAGAAGTATGCTGGGGCATTGGTTAGACCAAAAGACATCACGGTGTACTCATAAAACCCATATCTTGTGGTGAATGCAGTCTTGGGAACATCCTGTTCTCGGATCTTTAACTGGAAGTAACCTGATTGGAGATCAATCTTAGAGAACACACTAGCTCCTTTTAATTGATCGACCATGTCGTTGATATTGGGTAGAGGGTACTTGTTCTTGATTGTCACTTCATTCAATGACCGGTAGTCCACGACTAGTCTCTTGGTTTTATCCTTCTTCTCCACGAATAAGACAGGCGCTCCCTAAGATGACGCACATGGTTGAATGAAGCCTTTGTCCAATTGCTCTCTAAGTTCTTTCTTAAGTTGTTTTAACTCATCGACATCCATCTTGTATGGTCTTTTGGCTATCGGTCCCGTCCCAGGCATCAAGTCAATGAGAAACTCGATGTCTTGGTAAGGAGGCATCCCTGGTAATTCTTCAGGAAAGACATCTGGATATTCCTTCACAACTGGCACATCCTCCATGCTAACCCCCTTAAGAGAGTTCACCATACTTCCCTTGAGTGCAAAATTTGACTTAAAGTGGATTCTTTTCTTATCCGGAGTTGTGAGTGCGACAGTCCTTTTGGCACAATCTATGACTCCCTCATATTCGGTCATCCAATTCATGCCCAAAATTATGTCTAAGCCTTGTGACTCTAGAATGACTAGACTTGTGGGGAAGATGTGTGTCCCAATCCTTAGTTCTAACCCACGGCATCTAGAGTTTGACACTATTTCTCCTCCGGGAGAACTTACCCTTAGAGGAGTACTAACAGTCTCCATAGGTATCTTGCGTCTATACACAAATACCCTTGATATGAATGAATGCGATGCACCAGTATCAAAAAGAACAACTACAGAGATGGGATTAAGCTTGAACATACCAATCATGGAGTCAGGTGCCTCACGAGCATCCTCCACGAAGACATGGTTCACCGTGGCTTTGATGAATGGATTCGGCTTCTTCCCATTTCCGTTACCATGGTTGTGTGCGTTGCCGTTCCCATTTCCATACCCATTTTTCATCTTCTCAGGGCAAGTAGTTGCATAATGCCCTATCTTGTTACACTTAAAGCATGTCACTTAACTCAGAACCTTCCCATTGCCATTTCCATTGTGGTGCTTATGGCCATTGTGGTTATGTCCCCCATGACGATGACCATTATGGCTATGGCCATTGTGGTTGTGGGGTGGTGGCCACAAAGTGCGTTGCTTCTGGTATGGCGCTGAATTATGCTTGTGTGATGTGGACTTTCTCTTGCGGTTCTCTATACTCCTTTGCTTTTCTTCAACCACAACTACCCTGTCTAGCAATTCCTGATAGTTATCAAACATCAGATCCACAAGCTGAATGGATATCTCATCATTGAGTCCCCTTAGGAACTCTTCCTGCCTCTTGGCATCAGTGGAAACATCATCAGGTGCATAACGTGCCAGCTTGTTGAAAAGGTCCCCATACTCGGAGACAGAGTGGTGTAGTTGCTTCAAGTCACGGAACTCACGTCTCTTCAGTGACATGACACCATCAGCTACGTGATGAGTACGAAAGGCCCCCTCAAACTAGTTCCAGGTGATAGCATCAATATCAGTGTGGGTGACTTGGTAGTTATCCCACCATTCAGCAGCAGGTCCCTCAAGTTGGTGCGCTGCAAAGCGCACCTTGTCAGCTCCAACAACTTGGACGGTGTCTAACTTCTTGTTGGTGGTGCGGAGCCAGTCATCCGCCACAATTGGCTCAGAACTACTTGAGAATGTAGGAGGGTTCAACCTCAAAAACCGTGTTAAGTCATCCTGCTGGGGCGGCGGAGGTGGTGGATGTGGCGGATTGTTGTTGTTGTTTTGCATGTTTTGAGTGAGGAGTTGGATCAGCTAATTTTGGGAGTTCAGGAGTTGTGCAATCTCCAGAGGCATATTATTGTTCCCACGTCTCGCCATCTGCGGGGTTTGGGAAACAAGTTAAGAAATAGATAGAAAGACTGAGGAATAAACTCCTACCCTTATGTAAATAAAAGAAAATACACAAGAAACACAAAAAGGCACACATAGCACAAAGTTTAACATAACTTATCCAAGTTTAACCAAACCAATATAGTTTTGGTACTTATTACAATCGTGAATAACATTTAACTTTAGAAATGAACGTGGTCCAACTATCTACCCTACTCATCATCAACTTCCTCATCCTCAATAGAGAAGCCTTCCTTCTCCAGTATTGACTTGTATAACTCCATGTCCTTTGTCGTGGCTTCGAGCTTCTCCTGAAGTTCCTTCACCTCATGTGGTTCCTGTGTAGCAGCTTCGAGCTTCTCTGGAAGTTCCTTCACCTCTTGCAGCTCCTGTGTAGCAACTTTGAGCTTCTCTTGAAGTTCCTTCTTCTCCTCCTGCAGCTCCTTGATCAAGTTTGACTCCTTAGTCATAGGCGCGATCTTCTCCTCCAAGCTCCTCTTGGTGGCTCACAGCTCCTTCAACATGAGAGAAAAGTTTGTGAACTCCATCTCGTTTCTCGCGAGTAACAAACTCTGTTCCCTAATCCTCTTGTTCTTATCCTGCGCCCTCTTCTCTTGATTAGTGAACTTCTTGTTTTGGGCTGTGATATTCCCTTATAGAGACTTGATCTTCTCTTCTAGCTCTTGGATCTTCTCGTCCTTCTCCTCGACTAGGGCGCATAACTTGCAAGTCCTCATGATCTCAAAACAGCTTCCCTCCTCAAGATCATTGATGTGGCACTCCAAGTCTTGGTATTGGATCTTTCGACGCTTGGATGTCGCCCTTTCCTCCGAGGTTAACTCGATTGGAACTCTTCCAAAGAGATTGATGTAGTGGCCTTCAACCTCTTCATGGTGGCGTCCACATAGGCGTCCAATGAGCTCTTGCATGCTGGTGCTAAGTCCTTTCTCCTTGGAGTCACTGACAATGTTGAGTACAATGGCCTCCGTCTTTGGTTCAGTCTCACTTTGCCCCGGTTGGATGACTTTGATCGTCCAGCATCCTTCCTTGTGCATCTTCCTCAACTGGCTCCCCTTGATCGACGGCGTGGGCAGCTCCAACGCCTTGATGATGTCCAGAAGGCATTCCCCAAAGCGCAGGTACTTGATGTCTTCGGCGGTGTCGTAGTAGAAGCTCGTCATCTTTAAATTAGGAGAATGAAGATTAGATACAAAGAGATAAGGAAAATAATTTACTAGAAGAGCATAAATAACATAGAAGAATATAGAAAGAAAAAACACACAATGGAAAAGGTGGTTTCCAATCCTAGGGTCACGTCCTATAGGCAACTTTGTGCTTTGATACCATCTGTTGTGACCTCGGATCGTTAAAGATCCTAAGTCCCTGTGATTAACCTGCTAGTCCCTGGATCGTTAGCTAGCACTTCACAGTCGATGAATATCATGTAAAACACAAGTTAATATTACACAAATAATCCAGAGTATAATTATTACAACTTGCATAGCTTATAGCTAGCTCAAATAAGACAGCGGAAACTTATTAAAACTTGAGTCCATCAATACCTCAGGCTAGTTGCGTGAAGACCCGTGATACCTACGCACCCTTCAATCTTCAGATTCTGCACATAAGACATGCATCCAAAGAGTTGGGTCAATACTTTGAATGTATTGGCAAATTATACCAAGGAAAGAATAAGGCTAACACTACATGCAAGGCTTGGAGTAGGCTTTGGGGTTCTTTTGCATTAAGCCAATTTTCTCTAAGTAAGAAGAAGAGAGGGAGAGTTTTATCCTACTTTGGAAACATTGCTTAAGTAGTATAGGGTCTAGTGGAACACGAGGATATTACTCACCAAGTGTCCAATCAACCTAGCACTTGGATATTGCACACCAAGTCCCCCAAAACCCCCCCATTGGCGATATTACTCACGACCTGTGGTTTTATAAAACTTTAAGTTTCGAAAGAGAGAGGAAGATCTTCTAGAGGCTCCATCCTTCAGATGATCATAGTGTTCTTTTCCGTGAACTCGGCTGATCGATCATATTGCAATACTCTTGAGGGGTCGTGCACTTTCTCCACAATCCACGATCAAGTCCTTTTACGGACAAGACAATGGTGATGCCTTCCCTTAGTAGCCCCTCTATCAGCTAGATCCAACCGTGCCAAGAACCTCCAAATGTTGGTACCCTGGTGAGGTTTCCCACTAAGTACTAAGCCAAGACAGAACCCATATGTATTGTGGTTGCACTGGAAGCTTCCGAATTCTGAAACATGGCAGGCTTCTTTGATTATTGGGCGGCATCCTCCACCAAATTTCCACCCGTTGTCCCGACAACCATTCCGCCCAGAAGAAAACTTAGTTTTTATTTTGAAGGGGGTTTTGAGAAGAAAAGGTTCGCTCGAGAGAGCTCTTATACTTCCAATTTTTTTGAGTCTTTTGAACCCCCCAACAGTAGTTGATATAAATAAATATATAGCATAGCAAGAATAACTTAGCAAAACAGGATAACCTATTGGGATAGAAAATCCTAAGCATAGAGCTACTCATGGCATACTACAAAACCGCACTTGCAAAAATAGTACTAACAAATTCTACTAATAACCTACACATGCATACTACCAAATTTGAAGAGTAAAACATGCATAGTCAAAAACTGGGACATTGAACATGAACCAGTGGTGTAACTTGCCTTGATCTGAGCAACACTCTACACAACTGTACTCCTCATCGCACTCCGAACAATCTTACAAAACACAAACATAGTTCCAATCACGACTTGCACAAAACAATGCCACAAGAGTAATTATGCATGTACACAACATGGTAATATGCAAGGATGGGTTCAAAATTGACCAAGAATATTGTTCAGGGGTGGTATTGTGTTGGGGATGTCCTTAGTATCGATTTCCCACAGATCTTAAGTATTTTGGATTTTTACTTAATTAACAATGCTCATAAATAGATCTACACTTCCAATCTACCACGAAACAGATCTAAATACTCTAATCATGGTATACCAGTTTTTACTAGATCTCATAGATACAATGCCAACGCAACAAGAATCAACTAAAACGGAGTTACGATTATTTTCCTATAATTAAAATACTCCAAACTAAACTTTAAATCCTACCACCAAGACAGTACAGAAGACTAATAATATTATTGCAGATCTGTGTTCTACTCAATTTTATGAATCGAACGGTATATTATACGCAATTTTTGGCCAAGTATTTGAATTACTACGATTTATACAAGATTGGAACAATTTCTGCCTAATTTTAAAACAAAACCCAGTCAGCACGCCCACGCGGCAACAAGTGGCAGCACGGGGTTGGTCCAGCTATGCGATGTGGCGCTGACGCGGCGTGATGATGCGGACTTCCACGCGGCACGCAGCTATTGGCCGGTACCAATTTGCGTAACAGATCTAATCTACATCGTCGATTTGAGATCAGACAGGGAGGGTTAGCCGGCGACATACATGCGACGGTGACGACGACGACAACAGACAGTGGCGGCGCGTTGGTTGGTGGTTGGCAGCGGTGATGCGGTGAATCCCCAGCTTGACGAAGTAGATGACGATCCTCTGCTCCTGGCGATTCTGTTCCCAGGGTTGACGTAGGTCGCCTCCTCCTCGTTCGCTAGCCTACGACCGCTACTCCTCACGGCTCTGGCGAGGTTTCCGTCGAGGAATCCCGGTTGCTGCGGTGCCCTACAGAGGGAAAAAGGGCATGAGCCGGACTGGCACTGCATGGGAGATATAGAGGAGGGGAAAGAGGGGCAGAGAGCATCAGAACCTCACTGTCGAGCGTCGGTGGCAGCGTACTCCGGCGAGGTTGGTACTGACCTCAATTCGAGTAGCCCGGTGGCGGTGGTATGAAATTGGTTTAGGGTTTAGGGCGACGTGCTGAGGGGGTATAAGTAGGCGGCGGGGGCTTGGCGCGGGGGTCGCGCAGACGGCTCCGATTCAGCCGGGAAGCCGTTCCAGGCGCGGCGGCGGAGCTGAGTTTGTTCCGAACTCGGTGGAGATGACGACGACGGGGTAGGCCCACCTGTTGGCGGCTGCGGGCGCAGACGGGCTGCGCGGGTGGACGGGGCTTGGCCGGCGTAGCTAGGCGACGCGGTATGCGCCGCTCACCCCTGCGGCGCTGCTGTAGTTAGTTTTTTTTGTATTATTCCTTTTTCTTTTTCTGTTTTACTATTTGTTTAATAACTTTTGCATATCAACTCCAAATTTAATTAAATTGGTCTCTAAAATTTTGTAAAAATAAGGAGATTAATATGGAATTATAAAATAACACTTTTGCAAGGATTTAGAAGGTTAGGTTTAGTATAACCCCTTCTTGTCTTTATATGACTATAGGGTTTAGGGAAAAAGCATTTGATGCAACTTTTTTTGTGTAAAGCCATGATGCATATGATATGATGCATGCCACTAGTAACATCTGAAATTAAAAAATTGGGATGTTACACAAGACCCCCGCCATTGGCATGGACCTGGACCCCAAATAGGAAAGCGCGCTCGTCGAATTCCTCCGTGAGAATAGGGACATCTTTGCCTGGCAACTTGCCGACATGAAAGGTGTACCTAGGGAACTTGTCGAGCACAGCTTGAATATTGATCCTAATGCCAAACCAGTGAAACAACCTCTACGACACTTTGGTGATGAAAGACGAAGGGCTATAGGCAAGGAAATAGCTAGATTACATAAGGTTGGATTTATCCGAGAAGTTATTCACACCCGATGGGTGGCCAATCATGTACTTGTCCCCAAAAAGGGAACCAATGAATTAAGAATGTGTGTTGATTACACCAGCTTGAACAAAGCATGTCCGAAGTATCCTTTTGCTTTGCATCGCATTGACAAAGTCATTGATTCGACGGCTGGGTCCGAACTTCTGTGTTTTCTTGATGCCTATTTAGGATACCACCAGATCCGGATGCGAAAGTTGGACCAATTGGCCACTTTGTTCACCACACCTTACGGCACGTATTTCTATGTCACGATGCCCTTTGGGTTGAAAACGCTGGTGCTACGTACCAGCGGACGATGCAACGTTGCCTCCACGACAAAATAGTTTGCAACGTACACGCCTACGTGGACGACATCGCGGTAATGTCAAAGAAGTCAAATGATCTTATCGCTGACTTGTAGGAAACCTTCGACAATCTCCAGAAACACAACATGATGCTGAACCCAAAGAAGTGCGTGTTCGGGGTACCATTTGGCAAATTGTTGGGTTCATCGTTTCGTATCGCAGAATTGAAGTGAACCCGGGGAAAATCAAGGCCATCCTCGACATCAAATGACAAACTTGCCTGAAGGACATTCAAAGGCTCATAGGCTGCGTTGCAGCAGTAAGCCAGTTCATCAGCCGACTTGGTGAGAAGGCTATGCCGCTCTATAAGTTGCTCAAGATGGTGGACAAATTTACATGGATGGACGAATCTAACGCAGCACTTCAGGAGTTGAAGAGAATACTGTCCTCCCATCCATACTTGCAGCACCATACCAAGGGAGCCTATGTTAGTGTACATGGCGGCAACCAACCGAGTAATCAACATCGTCATCGTGGTGGAGTGCAAGGAACCAACGCACGAATACGGAGTTCAGCCACCCGTTTACTATGTAAGAGAGGTCTTGACGGAATCCAAGCAGCGTTACCCGCACTACCAGAAGATAGCTTATGGAGTTTTCCTTGCTTCACTTAAGCTAAGGCATTACTTCCAGGAGCACCCCATCATAGTAGTGAGCAAAGCTCCACTGTCCGACATCATTGACAACAATGACGCTATAGGGAGAGTGGCAAAGTGGGGCATTGAACTTTCCGCCTTCGACATTACCTACAAGCGACGCAACGCTATCAAGTCACAAGCATTGGCCGATTTTCTTGCTGATTGGATAGAACTGCCAGAAGGCACTCCTGTGCCAGAGCCATAGTATTGGGTCATGCACTTTGATGGATCGAAGCTGCTTAATGGCTCGGGGTTGGTGTATTATTGCAATCACCAATAGGATAGAAGTTGCAATACGTCCTGTAGATCCACTTCAACGCTACAAATAACATTGCGGAATATGATGCCCTCATTCACGCACTTCGTGTAACCAAGGATATTGGCATCAAGCGCATAGTTTGCTGTGGAGATTTCGACTTGGTTACCCAGCAAGTAGCTGACAGCTGGAATGCGTGGAACCCTATGATGGTAGCATATCGAGACGAAGTAGCCAAGTGCTTCGACCGCTACGAAGTTAAGTACGTCAAAAGGGAGGATAACGAGGCGGGAGATCTGTTGTCAAAGCTTGGATCAGCGCGTCGACCAATTCCGCCAGGCGTTTTCCTAGAGAATTTACGGACTCCATCCGTGAAGGGAGCGGACCCCGACAACCCGGATAGAGTGGATTCATTTGTTAACACAGTAACAGTGGCCTCTCCAGCTTGGACAAAGCCATTCATGGATTATCTACAAGACGGAACTTTGCCCGCCAAGGAAGTCGAAAGCCGACAAATAATACGCAGAGCAAAAGGCTACATCCTCATTGACGGCCAGCAATACAAGAGAAGTACCACAAGAGTTTTCCTACGATGCGTCTCCTAGCAGCAAGGTATTGAAATTCTTAGAGAAATACATCTCGGAGATTGCAGGCATCACGCCGCTCCCTGATCACTGGTGGCCAAGGCCTTCCGACAAGGATTCTACTAGATAACTGGCAAGGAGGATGCCGAAAAGTTGGTACAAACCTGCCTTGGGTGTCAGTTTTATGCGAGACAACTAAATGTTCCCGCTGAAGAATTGCGAACAATACCAATAACTTGGTTGTTTGTAGTCTGGGGGGCTAGACATGGTGGGACCTTTGCATATAGAACCCTATGGATTCACACACTTGCTAGTATTAGTGGACAAATTCACAAAATGGATTGAAGCGAAACCCATTAGAAAGCTTGATGGGGCAACATCCCTAAAGTTTGTTCGGGATCTATTGGTGAGATTTGGTCTCCCACATAGCATCATCACGGACAATGGCACAAATCAATCTCTCGGAGAAGTTGAGGAGTACTGTCATGAGAAAGGCATCCGCCTTGACCTAGCATCTATGGCACATCCATAGTCAAACCACGCTTAGAGGCACCACTACATAGAGCAGCTGGAGCCTAGGCGGAAGAACTACCATCTGTCTTGTGGAGTTTAAGAACAACACCCAACAGATCCACCAGCTTGACTCCTTTCTTCATGGTTTATGGAGCAGAAGCAGTTCTCCCATATGACATCCTCCACGATGCACCAAGAGTTTTCGCCTACAAGGAGGAGGACGCTAAAGAATCCAGGTGACTATATGTGGACCTACTTGAAGAAGAGCACGTGCTAGCATCCTAGAGATCTATCGTCTACCACCAGAAGCTACGTGGCTAGCATAGTCGCTGTGTAAAGCATCGCTCGTTTAAGGAAGGGGATCTGGTTCTTAGACTCAAGAAGGAGAAATCACACAAACTACCCCCACATTGGGAAGGACCGTTTGTCATAAGCAAAGCATTGCTCAATGGTTCCTATTACCTCATTGATATCTACGAGTTGAAAGATAGGCCAAAAAATCGCAAGCGCAAGCAATGTGACTCCAATGATGATTACCCGGAGACAGATCAGCCATGGAACATAGCATAGCTACGTCCCTTTTACACTTAGCACATTTATATTATGTAATAAGTTTCTTATATGATCAATGAAACAAAGCATTTGGTTTACTTATATTCTCTGAGTCTTTTATCTCATTTAGTTGTTCATTTTGGAATCATATAAACCCTATATGCGCAAGGTTGCATTTGCCCTTGTGAAAATTCTGCCTACGGGCATTATCTTAAGTTTTCTGGTCTACACATTTTCTGAAGTTCTTATGTGGATTCTGGAGTAGTGACTTTTCGGCACTCAAAGCAGGCGATTTTGTTCTTCGGTTCTGGACGGTGCTATTAAGCATCATCGCCTGAGAGCATAGTTATGTGCTACGAGTCTTCCGTCTCATGAAAGGTCAAGCATACGAACCGAAATAATGGATAAGCCAGCACTTGCTTAAAATATATATACACATGCTGGAAACAGATAAGTTGTAGGAAGCTTGAGTACAAGTTTTTCCACCATAGACAAAACATAAGATTTTTCCGCATACATTCTGCAGAGATACATTTAATACATACATTGTTTTTTATGGCTCTGCTGCAGGGGGCTTCGTGGTGGCATCATCAGGAGAGCCAGGCCGGGATAGCTCATCAAACTCTGAAGGAGAGGGGCTAGACTCAGAAGAGGCCGATCGTCATCTAGGATCTCGGCAGGCACGAAGACATCAGCCTTGACCATCTTGTCTACCCTGGTATCGAAGCCGGCGAGAGAGTTCCAAATAGCATCGCTATCGATCACTCGTCCTTCCTCGTCCAGCTTGGGCATGCCGGAGGTCACCAAGTCGATGTCGGCATTCTCATGGTGAGCCTTGACCAGGGATAGGGCCATCCTAGCACTATCCCAAATGCAAGATGCTTTCCAGTCCTTGACTTCTCGGGGGCTCGGAGCAGGATTTTTGAGAACTTGGCCGCAGAGTCTGCCGCCTTGATATTGATGCCCAGAGGTTGAGCTATCTCCTTAGCATGGGCGATGGTGGTGCTGACGAAGTTGTTGGCAAGAATCATGTGTTCCTTGGTACTCGGAGCACCCTCACCCAAGTTGGCTAGGCCAATGGGAGCTGTGGTTTGCACAAGCACACAAGGACCATGAGTATAAAAGTCAAATGGTTATCCAACTTACAGAAAAAAGACCAAGACGGAGAAAGGTTACCGAAAATGCTCGTTGCCGCTTGCATGCATGTCTCCGCTAAGTCACCGCGTTCCTTCTGGACTGAGTTGAACATCTCAAGACTCCTAGCATTCAGCTCTTTGGCAGCTTGGTTCTGGTCTCTGAGCTGTGCAATCTCGTCCTTCAGAGCTTGGTTCTAGTCTTTGAGCTGTGCAATCTCGTCCTTTAGGCGCTACATCTCGGCGTTAGCAGACTCTTGAAATTCCTTCATCGTTGCCTCATGGCCCTTGATGGCCTCGGCCAGGTCATTCTTCAGAATCTTATTTTCATCATCGAGCTCCTGGATATGCTTGGATTGCTCAACGATGCTCTTGGCCTTGGCAATGGCTTATGTAAGACGGAAATCAGAAAGTGCTATCAGAAGATGGAAGAAATGACTCAATGAGAAAAACAAGGAGATGTTGTAGAAAACATACTCTGGCTATTTTTGATATGTTCCTTCAGGAATTTGGTTTTACCCTGTTCAAGATCCATCTCCTTCCGAAGAGCAGCAAATCTCTCATTTGCGGCTAACCTCTGTTGATTCTCATTCTGCACCAAGATATAAACATGCTTAGTTTCTCTAGAGCATCTAGTCGGAACTATTCAGTTTTAACCAAATGCTCGGAGGCTACAGTACATGATTTTGAAGTACACTAGTTTCTTTAGAGCATCTAGTCGTAACTTTACAGTTTCCACTAAACGCTCAGGGGATACACAGACAAATTCTATGCTTAGTTCTTTGGAGAACTCAGGAAAATATCTACTAGATTATCATCCTAAGAGCTCAGGGGCTACAGTGGGATATACTACGCAAAGCAAGTGAAGTTCAAAAAACATATGATGGGAATGATCCTGAGATTGTTGGCTAGATGAGCATAGGACTCATGGAAGGTACGAGCATTCTTATAGATTGCGTCAGCCTGCTTGATGAGATCATCCAAGCTCAACGTCGGAGGAGTAGCAGCCAATGGAGAGGTCGAAGCCGGAGGCATGGATGAAGCCCTGGATGCCTCCTGCACCTTCAAGGCAGTTGATGGCTCGGAGGCTCCCGTCTTGATCGCAGCTTCCACGTCCACCTCTTCCACTTCCTTCCCCTTCTCGGTGGCATCCTTAGCCGGAGCTTTAGCCACTTTAGAGGAGGTGCTCTCCTATGTCGCCTGGCCGCTGGGAGAAATGTCTGCCTCGACAGAGCCTGAGACATAAATGTTTGGATTGATATCTGTCTCCATGGCGGAGGTGTTAGGGATGACGGCCCAGCGGGACCAGCAGATGGTATGGCGGCAGGAGTAGGGGGAGCGATGGCGGGAGATGGCTTGGCGGACGGACCCTTGGTTAACATGTCACGAATGTGTTTTGACCCTCCAACATCTTTGGAGGATCACTTCAAACTAACATCGGTTTTCCTCCTAGAACGTACAAGGTATAAGTACAAGAGTTGAAAAAAGGCGCTGGAAAATATAAAGCTACAGAATGAAAGTACTTACTCCACGGCAGGACCCTTGGTGAGGGGAATGCCGGTGGACTTCTTCTTCTCCTCCGCCTCTAAGGCGACAGTGGAACATTTGGAGACTCCACTCTCCATTCTTTTCTTCTTCTTGGCCTCAGCAGCAGCGTCAGAGGTGGAGCTCTTCCGCTTTCGCGCTGCCGGAGCTGGCTAATCCTTGGTGGCGTCATCGTCGGACACCACCTGGATATCCTTTAGCTTTGGATCATAGACCTGGGAGGCCATTTGATCCGCCGCCAAGGTCGCTAGCTGCGATACAAGAGAGTGTTAGATGAATCAATGCCAAGACGTAAAAATCTTAGAGTATATAACGAGCAACAAAGGAAACAGAAGCTTCCTCGGGCATGTACCACAATCGAACATATCAAAGGTGATCTTGAATCCACGCTTCTTGTCCTTCACCTTGACGATGTTCTTTAGCCGGAGCTTGATGGAGTCAGTAGAGAACTTATCCCGCGAAATTCGCATGGGATCCCTCCTGTCTTGGCTATATTTGCACATCAGCTGGGCGCGGTGCAACAGAGGCTAGATCCGCCTAATGTACCAGCACATGGCAAGGTCCAAGCCCGTTAGACCTCCGTCAATGAGCCATTCGATCTGCCTTACGGCGCGATTGGATTTGTCGTCGGAAGGAAGAGAGGCTAGGGTCCGCCATGCGGGCACTTCGGTGGCAGCTCCATCAACAAGGTCGGGGTAGGTCTCAAGACGGTCTGGCAGAGGGACATCTGGCCTGTAGAAATACATGCGCTGCCAGTTCTCGCAAGACTCATGCCCCACGATGTCGGGGAAGCATCGGCTAGGCCGGATCTTAAAGCTAATGGTTCTGCAGGTCCGCAATTCATCCTTCGACTCTAGGGACTCTCTCTTGACGGTGAAGAAATATACAAACAGATCTAATCTAGGTTTGATCCCTAGATATCCTTCGCACAGAGCTATGAAGTTGCTAAGGCCTAGGATGTTGTTGGGAGAGGGGTTGTGGGGAAGTACCCGGTGTTGGGGATATACTTTCCGGGTATCCTCACAGCTCCTCACTGACCAGGGTGGCCCACTTCGGGTTAGACCTTTGCTTCACGGGCGGCCCAGTTAGAGAGGGAAGACGGAGTCCAATCCGACTACGGGAAGGCCCAGAAGACTTATCGACTTAGGCCCATAATGTAACTTGTAGTTCAAGATGTACTCTGTAACCAACTCTTAGTCGTAGCCAGATTGATCTCTCCTGTAAACCCTAGGCCAGATATCTATATAAGCCGTCCTAGTGAGAGCCTTTAGGGCAAGACCAGATAACCTCAATAGTCTACAATCTCAACTCGCACAGGTGAAACCCTTGTAACCCATATTCTGGCTCTGCCGTATTACTGGATTGCTAGCAGGAGTAGGGTCCGTCGAAAGCCAGCGGATTCGAACCTGGGTAAACTTGTGTGTTCACCGTCCCGGAACACTGTACGTCTCACACCCCTCGAGGACCCCCTCATGGCGTACTTGTCCTCAAACCAACGATAGTCGGCGCACACCGTGGGGCAAGTGAGCTTCGGATCTGCGTTCCGAGCGGAATCTGCAAGAATCGGAACCGGCGAGACCATCGCCATCGGTCGCATCCTCTACGCCAGCGACGTCCCTCTCATTGTTCTCAATGAGACTTGGATTCCGGCTAGGGAGGCCGTGACTACCTATACTATCATGTCTTTTGGCGAGATTGATGTTTACTTCGTTTTCCCTGAACCTGCCCAACCCACCCCAGCGGTGATGATAGAGGCAGAAGAATCTTCTGGGTCCCCTTTGTCCGCGGAGGCGGCAGAATTCCGGATCTCAGAAAACCCTAATCCCACCCAGCCCGCACTAGTTGCGGAGATTGTGGAGAAATCCAAGCCTGAAGAAGACCTCATGGTTCAAGTCGAATCTGGAGTGGAACTCCCTGGAGAAGCCAGATCCCAGATCGACCCACCCGTGGATGTCGAAATCCAGGAGGAACACACCAACGACACTGATTCCGACTCTGACGATGTCGGGACAGACAAGCCTTTCCTCAGGTACACACTAAGATGTATGATACTGCAAGGCGCTAGCGCAGAGGCAATCCTCGAAACTATTAAAAGTTTCGATATGGCTGATCGCGAAAGCCGTAGGTACCTCAGGAAGCACGCATCGCACTTCGTCGGATATGTTGGATCTAGATCCGGCTCCGCCGATGCTGGAGAAAACACCGACTCGGTGCTGGAGGCAATTGGAACAAACGCCGACGTTCCCGCATCCTCGGATGAATCCATGACGTCGGCAGATTTCCAAAAGTTCTCCGCGGAATATGAAGAGGAGTACGACTCCAAAGCTGCAGAAGATGGAGAAGCCATGGACGAAGGATCCGGGGAACACTCTCCCAAAACGCAGGATGATATGGAAGTCGGAGACAATCCCGAAGTCCAGATGTCCGAAAGTACCGATTAGAGCTTGACTCCAGGAAACGGACACAAAGCCGTCTTTGCTACCGGCGCTGCCAAGAAGGCAAAGAAGAAGAACAAGAAGAACAAGACCCCGAAAAAAGACCCTCTGACAGAGGAGGTGATTGCCAAGGAATACGAGGAAGACTCGGATGGAGCACTTACCCTAGACGAGCCGAAAAAAGAAGCATCGGTGGATAGACACGTGATCACTGAAGGTGCGCGTAAACTCATCGATGCCGCATTAACCACACCTATCCCTACAGCTGCAGAACTTACTGCAGATGAGCTGGACGAAAGGGCCCAAGCCCTAGAAGCGCGTCGTTAACAACTCCTTGATGAAGCCAAAAACAACGAGGTGGAGAAGAAGCGCATGTCAAACAAGGAGTATATGTCCCATCTACATCAGAAGACACGGAAGCGTCACATAGATGACAACCAATTCCCACGTGTCCGTGCCGTCCTTCTTGGAGATGAGATGGGAAATCCATGGAAGGACATCAATGGAGATTGGGTTTACCCAACACCAGTGCAAAATACCGTGGCAGCTCGTGAAATTCTATCGGCTAATCCAGGACCAGAGGAGATATGTTTGGGTATCAAGCTACTCAATAAGGCACTGGAGAAGCAAAAGGTCGCCCTGTATGGAAGTCAAAAGCTGGTCTCGGATTCCGACCAATGTCGCACAGATCTGGCATGGGCTGACGTAAGATCCCACTACGATCGGGCGCAGCATCGTCACCCAGGTCGCAGGAAAGACAATTATTCAAGAACCGGATCATCAGGACAGCACCGCAGAACTACACATAACTGGAGCAACGTCTCTCCAGCAGCCGAGAAAGATGCGATCGCTGCACTGATTCCGCGGAATCCTCCCCGAAAAGGAGAAGATAAAGGGAAACGTCGGGAGGAGGATCGTCAGAAAATGCCACCTCCTAGACATGAAAACCGTCCGGCTGAGCCTCACCATGGTGGGAACGACGGACGAAGGAACGACGGAAACCACGCTGGCACAAACCGGCAGGGGGCTTGTCATAGTCAAAAACCTCCCCGAAACCGGAATAATGACGCTCCAGACGGAGGCCGGCGATCAGCCGGAAACAACCCAGCTGCACCACCCTCTCCACAGCACAGTTATCACAACGGCCCCCAAGGAGGTCAAGGAGGACGACATGGCGGAGGAGGTGGTGGCAGAAGCCAAAGTCCGGCTCCAAGGCACCACAGCCACAACCGATATTCGGGATGATCCCTATCCCTGAATGATGCAAGGCACATGATCAACTCCAACATAGAGGCTCGGCGCTACGAAAACGATGACGTGTACATGGGCCCAAAGTGCTTCGTACCATGCATCAGAGCTACAAAATTCCCAGAAGGATTTGCTATCTCAAGACATATTCAAGCCTACGACGGCATTGCTCGGCCAGACACCTAG
This sequence comes from Avena eriantha, assembly GCA_910589775.1. Taxonomy (NCBI): domain Eukaryota; kingdom Viridiplantae; phylum Streptophyta; class Magnoliopsida; order Poales; family Poaceae; genus Avena; species Avena eriantha. The sequence continues at coordinate 72,862,788 of OU342740.1, forward strand.
TTACAGGACTTCTTCCAAGCTTGCTACATCGCTAAAGGCGGAAATAGCCTGGTCGCAACCCGATATCTCCCACTTATGCTGTGGAAGACGGCGCGATCATGGCTCAATGAACTTCCGGCGAACACCATCCACAACTGGTATGACTTACAAAGTGCGTTCTTTTGGAATTTCGAAGGCACATATCGGAGGCCCTGTACGGTTGGAGACCCACAACGTTGCACCCAGAAGGCCAGAGAAACTTGCCGAGATTATCTCGGATGATGGATTGACACCAAGAACTCCTGTGAAGGAGTAAATGATCAAACTGTGATTGAAGCTTTCATTGCAGGTCTCCCAATTGCTTTACTACGCCATCGCTTGAAGTGTGACAAGGTTACTGATCTGGGAGAGATGATAGAAACATCGAGCAAGTATGCAGATGCTGACGACGATGCAGAGGGATTACTCAATGTCCTAGCTGTGCCTCAGTCGGAAAAACAACCAAATCAACAAGCTCAGAAACGCAAAAATACCTCGGAAGAAAAACCCAACGCGGAGACAGCAGTAGTCACTACTGTTTCCGGGTCTGGAGGACGAGGAGGGCGCGGTGGAGGCCGCGGGCGTGGCCGTGGGACATCAAGGGTCCAAGGTAGAGGAGAGCAACAACCAGGAAAAACCTACACTTGTGCCGACATCGCCAATAACCCATGTGTGCATCACTTGGACGCCAATGGGGGCTCGTCCCACACCAACGCTGAATGTCGTTTTAACGACGACATCAAGAGAGATGATACCACGGGCTACAAAGCTAAGCGGAAGAAGGGAAAGAAAAATCCCAAAAAGACAAAGAGACCAAGGAAGATTCCGACATGGAGGAAGCCGATGCTTCAAATCCCAAGTCGGAAGGGAAGAAATTTTTTCCTATCAAGGACACTTACGTCACCTTCCTCAGATCTCAACCAGCAAAGGTCAAGAAAGCAGTTCTCCACGAGCTCAACGCAACAGTTCCGGCTGTCTCTCAGTATCTGGACTGGTCGGAAGTGGCAATAACGTTTGAACGCGCTGATCATCCGCCTAAGCTACACAGGCGAGGAAAATACGCCTTAATCGTCAATCCACTTATTGACGGTTATGGTTTCTCCAAGACCCTCCTGGACGGTGGTAGCAGCATCAATATTCTCTATGTAGAAACGCTACGCTGGATGAAGATCTCGGAAACACAGCTTAACCATAGCTCTGTGATTTTTCACGGAGTTGTCCCAGTGAGACAAGCTAATTCCCTGGGAGAGATCACTTTGGATGTTACTTTTGGAACACCAAAAAATTATCGAAAGGAGGCACTTTCCTTCGAAGTGGTCCCGTTCAAGAGCGCATACCACGCTATATTCGGACGTCCGGCTTACTGGGCTTTTATGGCTCGTCCGTGTCACATTTACAATATGATGAAAATTCTAGGTCCCAACGGCGTGATCACCATCAGTGGAGACCCGAAGAAAGCGCGAGAGTGCGAGGATGGAAATGCCGCCTTTGCCAAAGCCGTGTTGCATGCCCAGGAGTACCAGGAGATCAAGAAGAGCATAGATCCATCCGAGATGCCCGCAACAAAGAAAGAGGTGACAAAGCCAAATCCGGAGTTCAAGGCATCAGAAGAGACGAAGATGACGCCGTTGAAGGATGATGACCCCTCCAAGGTGACCCAGATAGGCGTAGGCCTAAGTAGCGCATAGGAAAGCGCGCTCGCCAAGTTCCTCCGAGCAAATCAAGATATCTTTGCATGGCAGCCATCTGACATGACCGGAGTACCTGGGAAACTTGCCGAGCACTCTCTAAATGTAAACCCGAACGCTAAACCCGTCAAACAGTCCTTGCGAAGGTTTGGTGATGAAAAGCGTAAGGCAATAGCTAAGGAACTAGTGCGGCTCGAGTTAGCCGGATTCATAGAAGAGGTCATCCATACTGATTGGTCGGCCAACCCTGTAATGGTCCATAAAAAGGACACCACTGATTTAAGGATGTGTGTTGATTATACTGCCTTGAACAAGGCTTGTCCAAAAGATCCGTTCGCTCTGCCTAGAATTGATCAGGTTATCGATTCTACGGCTAGCTCGGAACTCCTCTGTTTTCTCGACGCATATTCCGGTTATCACCAAATCCGGATGAAGGAATCTGACAAAATCAAAACTTCATTCATAACCCCTTTCGAAACATTCTGTTATGTTACGATGCCCTTTCGGCTGAAGAACGCAAGAGCTACGTACTAGCGAACGATGCAACGTTGCCTCCATGATCAACTCGGACGCAATGTACATGCATACGTGGATGATATCGGGGTCATGTCCAAAAAGAAGGAAACTTTGATTTCCGACTTAGAGGAGATGTTCGCCAATTTATGAAAATACAACATCATGCTTAACCCGAAGAAATGCTTCTTCGGAATAAGAGCCGGAAAATTGTTAGGTTTTATTGTGTCTCAACGAGGCATAGAGGTGAACCGTGACAAGATCAAGGCTATTCTCAATATTTCCAGGCCAACTCGCATGAAGGACGTACAAAGATTAACTGGTTGCATTGCTGCGGTCTGTCGATCTGTAAGCCGGCTTGGTGAAAGAGCCGCACCATTATACAAACTCGTGAAGAAGACTAAGGATTTTGTCTGGACTGACGAAGATGAAGCTGCATTACAAGACCTGAAGAAAGTACTCTCATCTGCTCCTATCCTGGAAGCGCCGGAACCTCAGGAACCGATGTTGCTTTACATTGCTGCGACAAATAGAGTTGTCAGTATAGTTATGGTGGTGGAGAGACCAGAAGAAAATCAGGAGGACCTGGTGCAGCGTCCGACATACTTTGTCAGGGAGGTCCTGATAGAATCAAAACAGCGATATCCGCACTATCAAAAGTTGGCTTACGGTGTTTTTCTAGCATCTCGTAAGTTACGACACTATTTTCAAGAGCATCCAATTACCGTGGTGAGCAAAGCTCCCATGAGAGATATAATCAACAATAGCGATGCCACAGGACGCGTCGCCAAATGGGGTATAGATCTTGCAGCTTTTGATATTGAGTACAAGCCTCGGACATCAATCAAATCCCAGATACTTGCCGACTTTGTCGCTGATTGACAGAGACCAAGGAGAACATGGTCCTCCCTGAGTCGGAATATTGGACCGTTTTTTCGACGGGTCCAAGGCTCGAGGGGGCTCGGAGGCTGGCATGGTACTCAAATCACCCCAAGGAGATAAACTTTTACACGTGTTGCAGATCCACTTCACAGCGACAAATAACATTGCCGAGTGTGAAGCACTGCTGCATGGAATCCGAATTGCTAAGGATATTGGCATCCGACGTTTGATGTGTTACAGAGATTCGGATCTTGTTGCTCAGCAAGTCTCGGATATTTTTAATGCAAATAAGCACATGGCAGCATATAAAGCTGTCGTGGATGATCTATCTAAATCGTTTGAGGGGTTTGAAGTTCAACACATCCCTCGAGCAGAAAACGAGGAAGCAGATGCACTATCTCGAATAGGCTCTGCGCGGAAAGAGGTTCCGGATGGCGCATTTTTAGAGCACCTCAAAGTTCCCTCGACAAAGGGAGTAGATGAGGAATATCCGACCAAATCCGACTCACCTTTAATAGAAGTTCTGGCTGTAATTCCCAGCTGAACTCAACCCTACCTTGATTACTTGGTAGATGGCAACTTACCCGAAGACGAGGTGCTAAGCCGGCAGATTATCCGACGAGCAAAAGCCTATACTATTGTTAAAGGTGAGCTCCATAAACATAGTGTTTCTGGGGTTTTTCAGCGCTGTGTATCTCCGGAAGAAGGAGTGGAAATCTTAAAAGAAATCCACGAAGGCGAGTGTGGTCACCACGCTGTAGCCAAATCTTTAGTGGCAAAAGCTTTTCGACATGGTTTTTTCTGGCTTACAGCTCAGGCAGATGCCAAACGATTAGTCAAGACATGCAAAGGCTGCCAAAAGTACGCCAAGCAAGCTCATGTTCCGGTTGATCAGCTGCGAACAATACCTATAACATGGCCTTTTGCGGTCTGGGGGCTTGATATGGTAGGACCTTTTAAACGAGCTCCAAGTGGATTTACTCACCTCTTAGTGATGGTGGATAAATTCATGAAATGGATCAAGGCTAAACCTGTCACTAGTTGTGATGGAGAAATAGCCAAAAGATTTGTTGATGATGTTATAATCCGGTATGGTTATCCGCATAGCATTATCACGGACAACGGGAGTAATTTTTCCATGGGAGAGTTGGCTGAATTCTGCGACGAGCAAAATATCCGGCTTGAAATTGCGTCAGTCGCACATCCACAGGCTAACGGACAAGTCGAAAGAGCAAATGGTTTAATTCTACAAGGCTTGAAACCAAGACTCGAAGCACCACTGGGACGTACTGCGGGGGCTTGGGCAGAGGAACTACCCTCTATAATTTGGAGTTTGCGAACAACTCTGAACAGGTCAACAGGTCTATGGTGCAGAAGCAGTTCTTCCTAGTGCTTTAGTTCATACTTCTCCTAGAGTGGCCGCGTATATCGCAGAGGATGCCAAGATTTCTCGACAAAATGATCTCAACTTAGTCGAAGAAGTTCGCGTCCTTGTTGAAATGAGATCTACAGCCTATCAGCAGAAGTTATGCAAGTATCATAGCCAAAGAGTCCGAACTAGATCTTTCAATAAAGGTGATTTGGTTCTCCGGATTTTGCAACAAAGAAAGCACAAACTTTCCCCAATATGGGACGGGCCCTTTTTAGTTAGTCGAGTATTGCACAATGGGTCGTACTACTTACCTGACATGAGGCCAGTCAAAGAAAGACCCGCTACTAAGAAGAGAAAGAGAGCTGGAGGCAGTACAAATCTAGATGAATTAGACACACCGTGGAATATTGCTCAGCTACGTCCCTTTTATTCTTAGTTTAGCCTTCTTTGTAATCATACATATGTACATGTTCTGTGTGAAATAAAAGTTTTGGTTACCTCAAAGTTTTTCTGAGAATTTTTTACCATCTTATTTCCTAATGATCATGTCATAGTCGAAAATCCCAGAATGCTTGAAAGTACTTTATGATCATGTTCGTTCTGGTTTAGATTTCCAATTCTAAAACTGCTACCTTCAGGTATAACTCTAAAAAATTCTAGTCTTTACTTGGGTTATTTGTCTGATTGCTGGATGCGGGTATCTTACGAGTAGTGAATTGTTGGTACTGGAAGCCGGCTTTGTTTCCGAGTTTAAACTGGTTTAGCAATTGAGCTCCATTGCTCGGCAAAGTTTCCGGCTGAAGTTTTAGCCGGCTCACGAAAGGGACGAGGCGGGAAGCCAGATAAACGATAAGTAGAGGCGGAAAATTCTAAGTGCTTATGAAAACATTTCAGGCACACAAAAAATTTAAGACAAAAGTGCTGAATAGATAAAAAACTTAGCACTAGCAAAAGTCATAGTACTTAATATTTACAAAACGCATCATGTTTTTCCAGAATAATACATAGTTTTCTGATCTATGATGCAGGAGGAGATGAAGGAATTGTCGGATCGCTGGTTACTCCGCCTTGATATCGTGCCGAGATGTCCGGATCCGAGTTGGTCCGTTCATCATCGGAAACTTCTTCGGCGTCTTCTGGAGGAGGTGGCAGAGTATCCACGTGGGTGAAGAAGGGCATCTCGTAGCTAGTCAGATCTGCTACGTGGCACCCATATCCGGCGCAGGAGTGCATGATGGCTTGAAGGTCTTGCTCCTGGCCGTCTTCGTCTACCTTGCAGTACCCCCTGGTCACTTGCCATATTTCCATTTTTCCATGGTTGCTCATGACCATGGTGAGAGCGTTCTGCGCAGCAGTCCGCGCGTAGGACATGTTCCAGTCCCGAACAAGCTGCGGCATCTCCTTGGCCTTCTCCCGCACCTAGAAGTACGACATGCTTGGCATGTCCAGAATCCTAAGAGACTCGTCAATGTCCTCAAGGGACTGGCGGTAATCATGAAAAAGATCACCGACTTGGGTAAGACGGTGAGTGCGGGGCTCGGACGAGGAGGATTCCGTCAAGTTCAGAGGACCTATACACAAAACAAGTCAATGAAAATCCGACATTGATGAAAGTGGAAGAAATGATAAATTAGACAGATGGAACGTACCAAGAATGACGTCGTCAATCTTGGTCTTCTCCTCCCGAAGACTCTGGAGTTCAGCCCGGAGCGCTTCGGAGAGATCTTTCTCTCTGCCAAGCTCATTCTTGAGGTCCGAGATAACTTTATCTTGAGCAGAAATCTTGAGATCACGCTCTTCGGTGGCCATGGAGGAGGATTCAAGGACTTGAGCTATGCTCCTTTCATGATCCGCCTTGAGCTTATCCAGCTCTTGGCGAAGTCCCTTGTTCTCCACCACTAGGGTCTTGAGGTTCCTGGCCTCTTCAATCATAGCGATGGATTGCTTCACCAATGCTGAAAGTCAAAAAGAACAACAGTTCAGAAAAATTCAACATTGAAAAAGCAAAAGACAAGGTTTGAATCTCGAAATGTTTACCTTCGGCTTCATCCTTGGCTAACTTGAGCTCAGAATTTTTAAGCCGGAGAGATTTGATCTCTCTCCGCTTATCACATACATTGGTTAATAATTTCTGGTTATAGGAACATACTTTCTGTAAGTCAGAATATCCAAAGTCAGAAAGCTACTTAAGACTCGGGCTAATATTTTTGCTAAATATCAGCACGAGCCTTGGGGGCTACACTAGTTCGTTCTTTGGCATCCTAATGAAAGCATAAAACTGGATTTCTATATCCTACTTCATGCTTGGGGCTAGAGGATATGATATAACATAAGGTAAAAAACAAGAGTTGGAATTCCGACTTACATATTGCTCGCGGGTGAGTTTGTCTAACCCCGCATTCACTTCAGCCGCCACCTTCTCGGCGAGTGTAAGAGGAATTACTGGGGCTATTGGAAGCTCGCCAGTCCTGATCCTCTCGTCGCGAAGGCGGACTTGAGCGAGAAGATCAGAGAACTTGACGTCCTCTGCTTCTTGCGCTTCCTCTTCGGGGGATAGATGGCTTTTGTCTAGGACTTGCCTGGCTAGCCGCTGGATCTCCTCTGCGGATTTCCGGGATAAGCCAAACTTGGCAAGTCTGGGGTTGCTGAGGAGGTTGTCGGCGAAGACTTCAACCGAGGGATCATTACCCGAAGAGGGTTCACCCTTATCTTGAGCTGACGCACCCACGGTGACGTCAGTGTGCGATCCAAGGATCACAGGCGTCGTTGAAGGAGCCGGATCTTCTGCAACAACCGGAGAAGGAGTAATCGCCGGTGTTGCAGAAGGTTGAGGGGTAGGAGTCGGAGGAGCCGTGGCAGGGGAAGCTATGTAAGCTTCGTCTGTCACAGGGGCTTCATAGGAATCCCTTTCCCCTTACCCTTGATGAGAGGCTTTGCTCTGAGAATGTAGTAAAGTCGGAAACATTACATCTCAGAAAGAAAGTCGAGAAAGGTACAAAGGCGGAAATTGTGAATGAAAGTTACCTCTTCACAACGGGCACTTCTTTTGTGCCAACAGCCACTGTCGGAGCTTTGCGCTTCTTGAGCGCAAGGTTCGGCAATGGGACCACTTCCGTCTCTTGAGAAAACTCAGGAGGATATCCTTCGAGTGGAGCAAGCTCCGACTCGGGGAGATCAGCAAGCTGAAAACAAGAAAACATATCAGCATTGCAGTATATAACTTAAAGATTGAAACACATAAAAGGTGTACTGATGGAAGCTTACCGCTACCACGGGGTTTTCCGCCGTGTGCATATCCAGAGAAATCTCCGGAAATTTCCTCTCGATCCGCTCCTTGATCAGCCACTTGATCTGGCTTATGTAGCCTTGGGAGGTGTAGGCTTTGGGGCTGATGCGGAGAGAGTCTTTTTTGGAAGACGTGATGGAGTGCATCAGTCTATTCTCATGGTACTGAAGTGGCTCGATCCGATGTGAGACCCAGCACTGGACTAAGTCAGATCCTTTCAGACCCTTGTGCTTGATAAGATATTTGATCCTCCTCTTAGCGAGGATCAGATCATCGGTGAGAGCCGAAGCAGCCTCGTCCCAGGAAGGCTGGGCCATGGCAGCTCCGTCGACAAAATCCGGCGAAGCAGTAGCTTTGCCGGGAGCCGAAATATCCCTATGATAGAAAAAAGTGGCTGGCCATTGTTTGACCGAGTCACTGGCAGAAATTTTGGGATATGCCCGGTCATGTTTAACAGAAAAACTAATGGTACCGGTGATGTAAGGAACACCGGCAGTAATGGAATTTCTCCGGTCATGGAAATAATCCCGGAAGAGAAGCAAACTCGCCCTAATGCCGAGAAAGCCCTCGCAAAGCGCAGCATACGCGCTCATCTCTAGAAAAGAATTGGGAGGAAGATTATGGAGTTGAACTCCATAGTGGTCAATCACCTCGGAGAAGAACTCCGAGGGAGGAAAGGACAAACATCAGTCCAGATGGGTGCCGAAGTGGACAAGCTCGCCCTCGCACGGATTGGGGACGGTTTCGCCGGAACCGCTCCGCCAGTTGCCGGCGGCAAGAAGCCCCTCCTTCTCCACGTTTTTGAGGCCGTCCTCGTCAAGGGCGCAGGGGATCCAGATTCCCCGGAAGCTCTCTTTCTCCGCAGCTGCTCTGCCGACGCCGCCACTACCGCCGCTAGAGAGGAAGAAGATGATGAAGCCATTTTCTCTCCGGTGTAAAAGGTGACCTTAAAATGGCGGCACTAGGAGCTCTGTGGGAGGAGGACGAAAAGGCTCTGAGTGCGCTAGAGGATTGGGAAGAAGAGAACGGCAAAGGACTGGTGGAGAGGAGAAGGAATCTAAACCCCTTATATCCACCTACCTGCGCCAAGATTCGTGCAAATGCTACAGTGTAATTGCCACGCGTCGTGGAAAGAACTGGGAAGGGCCCGCGCGATGATTGTGTCGCCTCGATCTCCACGCACGCATTGAAACGGCGCCTCGGTTCCGTGAACCGTGGACCCACCAACAGTCGTGCTAACAGAAGGTCTGTCAGATGATGTGACTTGACCATGCTTGTGTCAGGTGGCGTTAGAGACCAAGTTCCGGCTTAGTTTAAAAGCGAGCTGGAAAATCCGAGTAACTAGTTGAAAGGTCCGACTTACTTTTAAGACCCGGATCGTATTTTTTGTTGTGAAGTTTCAGGAACCCTTCAAGATTCTGCAAGCCGAAGATCAAGCTGGACGATGATAAAATCCGACTTTGGATCTTGGAGGCCTCCGGGAACTACTATTGGGGATATACTTTCCGGGTATCCTCACAGCTCCTCACTGACCAGGGTGGGCCACTTCGGGTTAGAGCTTTGCTTCACGGGCGGCCCAGTTAGAGAGAGAAGACAGAGTCCAATCCGACTACGGGAAGGCCCAGAAGACTTACCGACTTAGGCCCATAATGTTACTTATAGTTCAAGATGTACTCTGTAACCAACTCTTAGTCGTAGCCGGATTGGTCTCTCCTGTAAACCCTAGGCCGGATATCTATATAAGACGTCCTAGGGAGAGCCTTTAGGGAAAGACCAGATAACCCCAATAGTCTACAATCTCAACTCGCACAGGCGAAACCCTTGTAACCCATATTCCGGCTCTACCGTATTACTGGATTGCTAGCAGGAGTAGGGTCCGTCCAAAGCCGGCGGATTCGAACTTGGGTAAACTTGTGTGCTCACCATCCCGGAACACCGTACATCTCACACCCCTCTCTCCCGCACGCCTCGAGGACAACCTCATGGCATACTTGTCCTCAAACCGACGACACCCGGAAGTGCTGGAGGACGTCCAAGAAGAAGTCGGAGACTGGCAGGCTTACGCCGTGTACCAGCTGAGATTTGAGGTACACCTTCTCTCCGAGTTGGGGAGAAGGGACCACCTCGCTGGCCGGCGTCACCCGCCAGACGAACTTCTCCGCCACGGGGAGATACCCTTCGTCGACCAGTTCTTGGAGATCCACAGCGGAGAGATCAGAACCCCTCCACACCCCCTTGTGGGAGTCAGTTTCCTCTTCAGCAGCTTCAGGCGCAACCCGTTCTTGGTCATCGTTGGCGGTTTCTGTCATGGCGAAGACGGGGCGACCACCCCCTCCGATAGAACATTCACCCCCTGGGATGGCTGCGACGTAGCCTCAGGGATCACCGCCGTGGAAGGAGCAAAGCTACTGGAAGCCATTGTAACAAGGAGAAGTTGGAGAAAGAAAAGGCACTGGTTAGGGTTTTCGCAGGAGAGCTCGAACGGTCACGCGGTTGGAGGAAGACGAAGACTAGGAGAAGAATGCGGGTAAAAAGAAATAAATTGACCGTGGAGAAAATATATAAGCCTCGCGTCAAGATGCGTGCAAAAGGATCTAATGGTTGGAACGTTGTTAACGTGGAAGTAAGCGTGCACGGTAATTTCGCCACGTCTTCTGTCTTTTGCTGCTCCACCATTTTGATTTTCGCACGCGTGAAAATAGCTGATGATTAATTCTCTGTTTCTGTGAGTTTTGAGGTAACATAGGTTGTACCCTACGTCATCTACTTGACAGTTTCAGTGAAGGGTCACGTTCGAAGATTCTATCAAAGACGGAGATCATCCGACTCTAGAAACGAAGACTTGAAGAATCTCCGGCTACATTACGAAGCTGGAGAGGATTGCAGGGTTCTTCGGGAGACCTTTGAGATATTGCTTGACAGATTGCCGGCATCACTTAGACAGGATAATCAAAGATCAACGAGAAAGACGGCGCAAGATTTCAAAGTCCTCCACGGGCTACTGTTGGGGATATGCTATATGGGTATCCTCATAGCATGTCACCAATCCGCCTAACCTGGGTGGCCCATAGTTGGTAGCGAGGCCTATGGCCTGCTGGGTGGCCCAGTTAGACGGATTCTAAAGGGAGGCCCATGCCAAATAAAGGAAGGCTACGCAGGAGTCACCAACATACTCGGAGCCTTGGAGTACAAGACACGGAAGACTAGTTCGTGTAGGTGTAGGACTCTTTACCTTGTCCGGCAGGGACCTTTCCCTGTAAACCCTAGGTCCTGGCGCCTTTATAAGCCAGCATGTGGGAAGCCTTTAGGGCACCAGACATCAGATTGCAGCGTACAACAAGCAACACCTCGCACAGCGAACCTATCTCTGTAACTCGGCGTATTTCCATTATAGTGATTTATAGCAGGAGTAGAGTTGCACCACCGTTGTGGGACTTGAACCTGGGTAAGCTGTGTTACCTCGTACCCGCCAACTCTCCGCCTTACCCCACGTCTTTAGACGCGCACTATGAGGACCCCTCCATGGCGTACTCATCGGCAATACCATGACATGCTTGCTTCCGCACAACCTTGAAAGGGTCGCACGCTTCAATCACATGTAGACGCAGTTTCTCTCCCCGCCTCACCTCTAGAGAACGAGGCTGCACACAACGCGAGGAATGCCTATCCCTGGCCTCCCGTCTTTGCTGCTTTGGAGGCGAGCGGGAGGGGCAGGGGTTCTGGTTCCATGGGGAGGGAGTAGAATAGCGACCCGGTTGGTGGTATGACCCTAGGTGGCCGCGTGTTGGGCTCGCAACATAGAAAACAAAAAATTACTATGATGGGAACTACTAAGCACCAAGATCTATCTACCTAGATACAAACAACTGGTGGGTATACATCCATAGAGAATATACCCTTGAAGACCGACAAAGTGTAACGAGGTTGGACTCGTGGATGATGTAGTCCACTTGCCGATCTCAAGATTGAGAGGAAGTCCAGCGTTGCAAATCAGTAGCGCATCCGTGATCGCACACACGTCCAGTCCACCGAACAACCTCTGTCTCCTCGCTCCAGTGATGCAGTGGAAGCATCAACTCCTTCTAGACGAAAATCCATTGGGAACATGTATCACGCTAATCCGAGGCCATGGGGGAATAATTCTAGAGGGGGAGAGAGATCCTTCACGAGGAGGTGTGAGATAAGAGGAGGGAGTGGGGGCCTTTTATAGGGAGATGGGGCATCCCCCTCCCATGGCCGGCGGCCATGGAGGTGCCCCCACCTCTTCCTTCATTCATGTGGTGGATGCTTGACTCACAAAAATATGCCTCCACTCATACTCCCACTCACATGCATTAATTTTCCACCAAATTTAATGCAACTCTCATTTAATAAGACCTTTATTTATTTTATTCAGAATTTTTTAATTACTTTAATTAACAAACATTCACAAAAAACCCTTGCAACATTTCAATATCACATGCAGAACCAATTTCAGCAATTTCATCCGAAACAATTCCGGTGTCCATTAGAATAATTCCAGCGCTTTCCAATTATTTTCTCTGGAACATATTTGCTACAAATTGTGTCGGTATCCCTTAAGTGTGTAACCCTACGGTTTGTGAATAATGCAGACTTGATCGAGACCCTTCTCCGATCAATAACCAGTAGCGGGACATGGAGATCCATACTAACTCATACACATTCAACATGACTTCTGTGATTGTGAGAACCTTTAACGTTAGTAACAAAATCCCTTTGTCTCGCGATATATTGCATGTCCAAGATTTGATCATCGCTATCTCCATATAAACATAGTTTGATCTCGTTACCGACATGTACTCTTTTCTCGTTCCCATGATAATATTCTAGTGATCACATCACTTGCTTGCAAGCTATCTCAATGTGATATCACCAAGAGGCCCTAGAGTATATCTATCCGTCATTGGGGTGGACAAATCCCACTCTTGATCCATGAGCCTCTACATAACACCTTCAGAGTATCTGTACCCACCTTTATAGTCACCCTGTTACGGTGTGATGTTTGATGTTATCAAGTTACTCTTGTAATGTTAGTGATTGACATGATCTCATGGTCTAAGGACTAGAATTACTTCCTATGATGTTATAGAAATTTAAACACAATGAATTTGATCTTATTGCTATACTTCGGATGAATGTTCAACACATCATTCCACCAATGATGTGACCTCGTTATTAACAACATCCAATATCCATGATTAGGAAACCTTGATCATCTTGTTAATCAACGAGCTAATTTATAAGAGAGGCATAACTAGGAACCCTTTATTTGTTTATTAAACACGCATGTATTAACATTTCCAATCAATAGAATTATAGCATGCAAAATAAACATCTATCATATACTTGGAATACGATAATTACAACTTCATTATTGCCTCTCAGGGCATATTCCCTTTAGTCTCCCACTTGCACTAGAGACAATAATCTAGTTTACATAGTGATAGATCTAACACCCATGGAGTTATGGTGTTGGTCATGTTTTTCCCTAGGGAGAACTTTAGTCACCAGATCTGCTACATTGAGATCCGTGTGTACTTTACAAATCTTTATATCTCCATCCTTGACATGCTTGTGGATGGAGTGAAACCGGCGCTTAATATGCTTGGAATTCTTGTGAGGCCTTGGTTGCTTGGCATTGGCTATGGCTCCATTGTTGTCACAATACATCACCATTAGGTCCAACGCACTAGGAACCACACCTAGTTAAGTTATGAACTCCTTCATCCAAACTGCTTCATGCGCTGCTTCAACATATTCTGCCTTCGTTGTTGATCCCGCTAGCACGGGTTTTTTGGAGCTCCTCCAACTAACTGCTTCTCCGTTCATGAGAAATACGTATCCAGATCGATACTTACAGTCATCCGGATCTGTGTCAAAGCTAGCGCTGACATAACACTTAGCGACCAACTCTTCTTTACCTCTGTACACAAGAAACATTTCCTTAGTTCTTCTTAAGTACTTAAGGAAATTCTGGACCGCTATCGAATGTTCCGAACCTAGATCAGATTGGTACCTACTAGTAAAACTTATAGCATGTGCCACATCCGGTCTTGTACATAGCATGGCATACATTATTGAGCCTATGGCTGACGCATAGTGGATCTTATCCATTATCTCTCTTTCTTCTGTCGTAGCCGGACTTTGAGTCTTACTCAATGTCTTGCCTTGCAACATAGGTAAGAACCCCTTCTTACTTCTATCAATTTTAAACTTCTGTAAAATCTTATCAAGGTATGTACTTTGTGATAGCCCAATTAGGCGTCTTGATCTATCTCTATAGATCTTAATGCCTAATATGTATGATTCTTCACCAAGGTCCTTTAGCAAAAATGTGTTGTTTAGATAACTTTTAACACTATTTAAAAGATCTATATCATTTCCAATCAATAATATGTCATCCAAATATAATATTAGAAATGCCACATTGGTACTTGATGAGTGCATATTTGCATCATATTTTACATTATTATTTTGCATTGTAGATGTAGGATCTTGGTATTTCATGGTGCTCGCGTGCACATTTTATGTCTGTTTTTCACCAGGATCAGGATAGATGATGGATGCAATGGATAAAATTATTGAAGCAGTTGTACTGAGGACAAAAGGAGTCAAAAACAACGTAAATCGTTTATTTGGGAAATATTAATAATACCAGAAGAAAACCAGAGGCGAAGAAAGGAGGCAGAGAGCCCAACGACCAACTATACGGTGGGGGCCTCTTCCGCCCGTATAGCTCCAACCATATAGTTGACGCCGCCTCCGCCTCGTCAAATATTTTCACCCCGTGCAATTGGTTTTGAGAGACGACATACAGAACACCCAGAAATCGTAGAAACCTCACCTCCGGAAGGCATCTGGAGGGGGAACTCATCCACAAGGTATCCATCTTCGCCCTACACAGATCCGGGAGGATAACGCATCGATCTTCATCATCCACCAGTGCAGCACCACCATATCCATCCATCCCATCTACATCTCATTTAGATCTTGTTGTAATTCCTATACTCGTTGTGGATTTATACAAGTACTATTCATCTATGATTGTTTCCATTATCATTGCCATGATGTTGACTTTCTCCATGTATGAGTATATCATTAGTCCTTAGGGAGATGGTGAAACCCTAGTATGAGATTGAAATAAGATAAAGTCTATTATGATATTCATCATTGTGACCATGTATTAGATTGTCTACATCTTGATGTTCAGAGAAGTCGACCTCTCAATATTTGCCTCTCGTGGGGATTTGATGGAGGAAACTACTTGTTGGTAGACGGAGGTGTGCTAGCACTTACCGTGACTATAAAGCTGTTAGCACTACTTACGTATCAACTTGGGAAATCAAGGAAACTCACGGAACACTATCCATGCCATGGGATACGTCCGACGGGATTACATCCCTTAATAGTGCATTAATTCGATTATATGTTGATTGCTGACTGCTGTGGTTATTAGGATGATGTGAGCAGCGGTTGTTGCCTATTCGTCCACATACGGAGTTCCTCCCACACATACATAGTTAAGAATGTTCATGATGATAATCTTTATCTTAGATCTTTACAAACACTAGTGGTGTATCCGCTACTCCCTGAGAATGCTTTTTCCCTACTACAGTTCCAATCTCTCTTACATACGTGATACTTACTTTCTATATTAAGTTATTTTGATTTACTTTATTATTGCTCTTAAACCCAAAACCCAAAACACCTTTTTACACAATACTCGCATTTTATATTGTTACTTAGAACTTTATCTAGCATTTCAATCGCAATATTCATTTCATCGATTATTATACTTCAGACTCCTGCTCCCTATGGGATCAATATCTTTATTTCGAAACTAGCTACAAACGATCTATGCACTTGCAGTCATCAAGCTATTTTCGGGCGCCATTGCCGGGGAGCTAAGCGCTGTAGGTATTTTAGTATTTGCTTATTTATTTTGTCTTGTTAAAATTTGTTTTGAGTTACAGGTTTCCACCAACATAATGGAGTTCTAGCATATGATTAGTGCTAACGCACTCAACCACTATGGGAAGCCCTATGATATTTATAAAAGAGACAACGCCAATGAGAGGACAAGGGGGTTTCAAATAAATCCTCTACTACTTAGTATTCTACATAAGAAGCAATTTACTGGAGGTGAAGAAGATCCTAATCCATATGAGCATATTGCATGTTTTAAAGATATATGTGGCACTTTTCTATTGACTGGATATTGATACATCCATTTTGCATCACTATTCTATGTCATAATTCATTGTTATTCATTGATATATTTCGTATTGAGAGGTGATACTTATGTTATTTCATCTGTTTTTGATTGGTTGATGACTTTTGGAGCATGGACCGCTGCAGTCAGGATTCTGATAGAAAAAGGTGCTGTTTGGAGGCAAAATTCGCGAAGATCAGAAAATCCGAAATATACGGTGACATGGGTATGACCAATAGGCTATCGACTACAGCCTACCTGGTGTGGACCGATAGAAAGGCCCACTCAACGAATTGCTAAGGTCCATGATGCCTATGTTGGTTCGAGTGATATGAAGCCTACAAGGACACAGACTCCTAGAATAACAAGACAAGGAAAGTACAAGACTAGACTAGATATGAACTCTGACTTGTAAACCAACTCGTATTGGTACCTGAGACCTAACCTCCCCATATATAAAGGCTAGGAGGGTCCAACGAGAAGGTATCCTCTCCCCAACAGGCAATCACGACTCCCACAATAGATCTAGACAACACCCGTAGCATACACATACGCCATATCCAATCTGCGCGACACCGCCGTCGGCGACATTGTAATCCTTCGGATCATCATCAATCAAGAGCAGACAAGCAGGAGTAGGGTCCTCTATGAGGCCTGAACCTGGGTAAACCTTGCGTCCCTGTGTGCTTGTTTGCTAGCCGTACCGAGATTCCCAGCGCTCCTCAATACCTCGAACCTAAGTCCATAACAATGGGCATTGATGAGTTAAACCGTCGTCAATTGGCACCGTCTGTGGGAACTGGGAGCGCTGATGTCGTGATTTTGATGGCCCCATCACCAGCAATCTATGATTCGATGGCTACCGGAAAAACAGATCTACTTCGGCTCCCACTCGTCATCATCCGGACGGGATCCTTGCCACCAACGGCGGCCAGATCTCATATGGTTATTCATCCGCATTTGCACACTGGATTTCGTCAACAACATCACCACCATGGTCGACTTCTTCTACAACAACGCGGGTGCGGGACTCGACGTCAACATCGCCCTCCCATCCACCTGATCCGGTCTACGTAATCTAGATATTCTCTCAGTAGACCGTGGCTAGACAAGTCCGAGAAGAATTGGAACTGGCCTGCAACCAAATCAGTCTAGTTATTTGGATAAAAGGAAAGAAGAGCACATGTCAGATCGTGCATGCAGTCGGGTCAAATCGCGACTCAGTATCTATTCCTGTTGCTTCACGTGAAAGCCAAAGATTAATTAAGTCCAAGCAAGTAGCGTTGGACAGTGCACATACTCCGTTTGAGGCCTATGTCGATTTCCTTGGTTTATCGCTTATCTAATGGAATCAAAGCTTAAATTATTGTTACATGAGGCTACACAAGGCCGACTACAACAGTTTCTGGTGCCGACGAGGGATTCTGGCCCTTTACGATTCAACGGACAAGCCGCATACCTGATCAGGAATCAAGAAATAAAAGGATATATCAATCAACGTTACTCACGTTAAGCCACGTGGAGACGACGCTGTCCAGATTAGTCAGTCATGTTTAATAAAAATCAGCAAGTGAGATATGCAAACATAGATGACACGGTGACGACTCCAACTACGACAACCACGTCCATCACGCGACTCCGGTTGTGGCTCGACTCTGGCCTCCATGTAACTCCAATCGTCATTCAACTCCGTCTATGGCTCCACGCGACTCTGGCAGTGGCCCGACTTCCGTCCGACAACTACGACAATACGTCCGCTATGTAGACTCCGTGTCCACGGGTTGACTGCTCGTCTGGCGTACGTCACTCGCCGCCACATCGACTCCATAGAAACAAAAATCTGATAATCCCGCTGTGATGACTCCGTCCACAATGCATCAAATACACCCGGGGGCTGCGCGACTCCTTCTGTGACTCGGGGGCTCCATCAGCTCCAGCGACCCGCTATAATCTTCGGTTGTGGCAAACCGCTGCCACCATCAGTTATGGTGACCTACTGCCGCGTCGAGCCCGGTACGTCGCACTGGCCCTCGGATGTCACTTCGACTACACTGACCACATCGAATCTACACTTGGGGGCTCCTTCGACTCCACCGACCTACTGAGTCTTCGACTCCATTATGCGACATGCTACGGTCTTCGGCTGCAGCGACGCGCTTCGGTCTTCGACTCCGCCGACCTACTGAGTCTTCAACTCCATCATGCGACCTGCTACGGTCTTCGACTGCGGCGACGCGCTTCGGTCTTTGACTCCGCCGACCTGCTATGTCTTCGACTCCGCCACGAGGGCCATTACCGCCTTTGGCATCGGTGACCCTGTGCGGTCTTCGACTCCACAGATCTACTGCGATCGTCAGCTCCAGCGACTCGGTGGCTCCCACCTATACAGCAAGCCGCCGCGTACTTTGACACCAACAACCCACTGCGGTCTTCAACTTCAACGACCTGTTTGCGGTCTTCAGATCGGGTGACTCGAGGGCTCCCTCGACTCCCGCGACCGTGAGCCGCTACAATCTTCGACTCCCGCGACCCACCAATCACATCGGATCTTGCGACTCCTTCAACCATGACAACTACCAATAAAGCTAAGTTTTCCTCTATTTAGAGCTGATTTCTTTATTACCTTATTCGCACTCGAAACACTCGGGGATTGCGCCCTATTCGAGTAACCTAATGTGCCATCGACTCCACGCACTCGAGCACCTCATATGCAACAGCCCGAGTACCTGATTCTGCCTGATCGTCGAATCCTTGAACTCCGAGTGCGTTGGCAAGGTACCGAGACTAAGGGTAATCAGGCTAACGAAAAGGCCTAGCATACAGTACAAAAGTGTCGACTCGATTGGCACCAGAATTTTACTTTGCAAACCAACATGCAAATATATTTACAAGATACAAGTACTTCACAATTCGTCATGTTTTATGCAGCTTATAAGGATGTCGACTGCGTCGAGCTATTCTATTGGGTCCTCCAAAAGGATTCGACAAAAAAACTGGCTACGACATACACTCAAGACCCGAGTCGAGTCCCTCCTTGGATGGTTGCATCGTTTGATGCTACACACACGCGACATTGGCCGCGCACCCGATAGAAGTGACTGCGTCGAATCCATCCGCATCATCGACTCACCTGGCTAGAACTCCTGGATTCTCCTCCATTATTTTCGACTACGGCTAGAAGATACAAGACTCGAGTCTCTGCCTGAGTCTACGACTCCGCCAGACACTCGGGGGCTACTCCAAGCTAGAGCGCTGGTCGCGCATATACAAGATCCTCGAGTGACACGCTTTGAATCCTCACTCGAATCCACGATTCGACTAAGGACTTGGGGGCTACTCCCATAGGGAGCACTGGCCGCGCACCCGAAGAAATTTGTGAAGATATCCAAACATTATAAAAACCCTTCACTCGAATCTACGATTCGATTGTGGACGTCGGGTTACTCCCATAGGGAGCGCTGAAAGCATATTCGACTGAAATAAGCAACAAAAGACGATAGCAGTCGCAAAATTTCTTTAGTCCCTGCCTGAATCTTCGACTCAACCAGGCACTCGGGGGCTACTCCCATAGGGAGCGCTGGTAGCGCACCTTATGATTATTTTCCTTGTACATTGTACTGTGCATTGATAACATTCACACTTGAGTGCTATGGCGACTCCGCCACATATTTTCCCTGCAAAGAGATTACGTCTCCTGGGCTACCCGAATCATCTCCACGATGAAAAAAAAATCGGATGCCACACTTACAGCGTGAAGATAAGACCTGAATACGGCCTGGCAACGCATCTGCTGCGCACTACTAGAGATATATAAGTGCCTGCAGGTACAATGAATATGCCTTGACGGACGCGTCGAGTGCTCACACTTATACACTGGGATTCAACTCTATGAGACCTTAGCGGCCTGAGTCAAATTACGCCAGCAATTTCCGAATTCGAGTCAGGGGACTCGAGTTTGAGTAGGTAGCGTTGTTTTTGCCCTAGAGCAATTAACTGGTCCCGATCCGTCGAGCGCACCAGGCACGTTTACCATCATCCCTATCAACTACTATAAATTCGACTGACCCGATGAACTTTCGGGTGAAGTGCTTCGCACTCGACATAATTGTTGACTCCGACATCTTAATGCAAGATTCAAGACTTCTGAGTCTCCATCCGAATCTACGATTCACATGGACACTCGGGGGCTACTGACATGGGTATGCACTACAGCCTACCTGGTGTGGCCCAATAGAAAGGCCCACTCGACGAATTGCTAATGTCCATGATGCCTATGACGGTTTGAGTGATACGAAGCCTACAAGGACACAGACTCCTAGAATAACAAGATAAGGAAAGTACAAGACTAGACTAGATACGAACTCTGACTTGTAAACCAACTCGTACTGGTACCTGGGACCTAGCCTCCCCATATATAAAGGCTAGGAGGGTCCAACGAGAAGGTATCCTCTCCCCAACAGGAAATCGCGACTCCCACAATAGATCTAGACAACACCCGTAGCATACACATACGCCAGATCCAATCTGCGCGACACAACCGTCGGCGACATTGTAATCCTTCGGATCATGATCAATCAAGAGCAGACAAGCAGGAGTAAGGTCCTCTACGAGGCCTGAACCTGGGTAAACCTTGCATCCCTGTATTTCCAGCGCTCCTCAATTTCTCGAACCTAAGTCCATAACAATGGGCATTGATGAGTTAAACCCTCGTCATACAGAAAATCCTATTTTTCTAGAAGACGAAGGAAGCCAGAAGGGGGGCTGGAGATGGGCCACAGGGAGCCCACACCACCCCCTGGCACGGGCCAGCTTAGGCCGCGCCACCAGGTGATGTGGTCGCCCTGGTCCACCCCTGGCCCTCCCCTCTGGTGTATATATTCCTCCCGAAACCCTAAGACTCGGGGAGCAACCACAAAAAGATTCCGCCGCCTCTACAGGGTGGAAAGCATCGAGAGAGAAAGATTGATGCTACTGAGTGAAGGGTTGATAGGGGAAACTTTCCCGGTGAAGGGTGAAGGGTGGAATCTTGCATTGAGTGAGAAAGATTGATGCTATTGAGTGAAGGGTGGAATCTTTCATTAGTTCATAGGGGAAATCTTCTCGGTGTTGATTAATCTTTGTAGTTGATGCTATTGAGTGAACCGTTGAATTATTGTTTATGTTCAGATTGTTATACATCATTATTCCATCTCTGATCATGATCCATATGATGTCTTGTGAGTAGTTTGTTTTGTTCTTGAGGACATGGGAGAAGTCATGTTGTTAGTAGTGGAGTTGTGTTGAGAAAGATTCAATGGTTTGATATTTAAGTTGTGGTGTACTTCTTCTACTGGTGTCATGTGAACGTCGACTACATGACACTTCGCCTATATGGGCCTAGGGGAATGCATTGTGTATTTGGCTACTAATCGTAGCGGTTACCGGAGTGACAGAAACCTGAACCCATGTTAGGAAACCATTGCACAAGGGACGCAAGGGTCTTAGAGTTTAAAGCTGTGGTTAGGTTTCTACCTTAATTACTTTCTTGTACATACGGATGTTTGCAAGGGGTATATTCACAACTATGTATTAGTCCTAGGAAGGTCGGTACATTAGCACAGGTTCACCCACACAACACTTAGCAAGCTAAAGAAGATTAATCAACTATATGAAGCGAAAGCACTTGACAGTCTTCCCATGTGTCCTCGAGAACGTTTGGTCATCTTAAGTAATACAACCGGCTTGTCCTTTGCTGAATAAAGGATTGGGCCACTTGTTGCATTCTATCCTACTATCGTTTGTTTACTCGTACTTTGTTTACTTGCTTTATCAAAAACCCCTAAAAATCCTTTGCTAAGTATTTGCAGAGAATTCCTGATCCATACCACTAGCCAGCACCTTCTGCTCCTTGTTGGGTTCGACACTCTTACTTATCGAAAATACTGTGATACACCCCTATACTTGTGGGTCATCAGATATACCGCCAATGAGGTAAGGGTTAAACTTTTTAGTCAAACTTTGACAAGTAAAACTCTCTCATGGTATAGATCTAAAGCCACTACTACTTGGGATAATTTAGCTTGTGAATTTCTATCAAAATATTACCCATTATCAAAATCTGTTGGAATCATGCTTCTTATAATGACTTGGAAGAAACGTTCTAATGAAGGACTAGTAAGAGATTATATTAGATTTAAAGATTTACTACGACTATTTCCTCATCATGATTTGCCTAAATGGTATTTACTACATATCTTGTATGGAGGTTTAGTTGAACCTAATAAAATTGAGCTAGACTCTTTCACGAAAGGAGCCTTTATGAATCTTCCTATACCTAAAGCTTGGGATTTACTAAATAGAATTCATGATCATAGAGTTTCATGGAATTTTGGTCTAGGAAGTGAAGGAGGCGTAGAGATATAGAATGATTGTATTCATGACTATAATAAAAAATGCCATGTGAAAGAATTGTCTAAAGAACTTTATCTGGATTTAGATCTTGTGTTGCAAGTTGTTAGAGCTTTTACAGAACATATTAAAGCTCCAAAAGAGGGTCTTTTCAAGTATGGTCCACCACCTGAACCAGAAAATAAAATGGAAGATAAAGCAACACTTGCCTCGGTAGAGCCAATATATGAAGTGCCTTTCCCTAACACTGCACAAAATCATATTTTTGAATATGAAAAGGTCAAAGCAGTACAGGAAAATAGGGAAGAGGAAAGAGTGCCAGAAGTCACAAAACACCCAAAAGAAAAAAAAGATGAAGAGGTAACCATGGAAGAAACTATGGCTATGTACTCACACTGTAAAATAGTTGAACTTGATATAGAGACTTCCATAGTGGTTGAAGGTAAAACAAAGGTAAAAGATGTGGCTAAGCCTATTCTTCGCCGCATATTTAAAGAAACCTCTCATTACGGTTTATGTGATCTTGGCACTGAAGTTAATGTTATATCTTATGATTTCTACTTAGAAATAAAATAAGAAATAGAACCATCTACAATTGAAAATACTGATATAACAATTATATTAGCCAATAAAAACCTTAGAATTCCAATGGGAGTATTAGACAATGCAACTGTCACAATTGGCAACAAAAAATTTCCTATCGATTTTGTAGTTGTTGATATGGTAGCTGAGACTTTTTGCCCTATTATATTTGGAAGAACCTTTTTGGGTGATATAGGTGCCTATGTTAATTTCAAGATATTGTGACTCTTAAGCTTGGGGGAATGGAAAATAAATTCCATTTTTCCAAATTTAAAGATAGACCTCCACAAATACAAGAAGAAGAGGAAGAGAGAACTATTGAGGAAATGGCTGCTCTTTTCTTTGGTAATCAAGAAGAAGAAAAAAATGAAGATCCAAATTATGAAGAACTAGAAGATGAATTTGATTCACTTCCTATTTTGGGACCTCCAACTATGAGGGTTTTGAAGAGCCAGAAAAGAGAGGGGACGAGGAATTACAACCCCTAGAGTTGAAGACTCTACCAGGTAATCTCAAATACAATTTTTTTAGATGATACCAATAAATTTACTGTTATTATTAGTGCTAAACTTTCAGGAAAAGAAGAAGAAGAACTCATGAGGATACTTAAGGAGCATCGCCAAGCCTTTGGGTACTCAATGGATGACTTGAAGGGCATAAGTCCCATGATAGCCGTCCATCGGATATTCATGGAAGAAGATGCAAAACCAGTTGCGGAATTTAATAGAAGATTAAAGCCTAAAATGAAAGAAGTGGTAAGAAAAGAAATAGTACGCCTACTCGACACAGGTATAATTTATCCTGTTAAAGAGAGTGATTGGGTAAGTCCTATTCATTGTGTCCCTAACAAGGGTGGTTTTACTATTGTTCCTAATGAAAACAATGAACTAATACCTACTAGAACTATTGTTGGGCACAGGATGTGTATAGACTTCAGGAAAATAAATAAATAAACTAGGAAATATCACTATCCGTTACCATTCATAGATCAAACTTTAGAAAGGTTAGCAAACCATAATCATTTTTGTTACTTGGATGGATATTCTGCTTTCTCTCAAATAGCAGTTTATCTAGATGGCCAACTTAAAACAACTTTCATAAGTCCTTATGGCTTACATGCTTACCAACATATGCCTTTTGGTCTATGTAATGCTCCAGCTACTTTTCAACGATTTATGACTGCTATTTTTGTTGATTTCATAGAACTTATAATGGAAGTATTTATGGATGACTTTTATGTCTATGGAACTTCCTTTACTAGTTGTTTGGATAATCTCAAGAAAGTTTTGCAGCGTTGTGAAGAAACTAACCTTGTTCTAAACTGGGAGAAGTGCCACTTTATGGTCAAAGAAGGTATAGTCCTCAGACACAAAGTATTAGGTAAGGGAATTGAAGTAGATAGAGCTAAGGTTGAAGCAATAGAGAGAATGCCACCACCTAGGGATATTAAAGGTGTATGAAGTTTTCTTGGTCATGTGGGTTTTACAGAAGGTTCATTAGAAATTTCGCTGGGATATCTAAACCTTTGACTAACCTCTTGCAAAAGGGAATGAGATTTAATTTTTATAATAAGTGTCTTGAAGCGTTTGATAAACTAAAAAATGCTTTAACTCGTGCTCCAATCATTAAACCACCTATTTGGGATACGACCTTTGACTTAATATGTGAAGCTAGCGATGATGTTGTAGGAGTAACTCTTGGACAACATATTGGTCGTAGATTTAATATTATACATCATGCTAGTAGAACTCTTAATGGTGCTCAAAAGAATTACCCGAATGAAGAAAAAGAACTGTTTGCTGTCTTTTTTCTTTTGTGATAAATTTCGTTCTTATATAGTAGATGCAAAGGTGAGAGTTCATACGGATCGTGATGGCTTGAAAGAACTCCTTGAGAGGAAAGAACAT
The DNA here is from genome assembly GCA_910589775.1 of Avena eriantha. Classification (NCBI taxonomy): domain Eukaryota; kingdom Viridiplantae; phylum Streptophyta; class Magnoliopsida; order Poales; family Poaceae; genus Avena; species Avena eriantha. Next base: position 72,887,656 of record OU342740.1, read on the forward strand.
AAGCCAAGACTGATCTATTGGATTCTTTCATTACAAGAATTTGAATTGCAGGTTCTGCAGAGGCAAGAAATAAAGATGTTAGATGTAGTGTCCATGTTTTCCTAGGAGGACACCAATCTTATTGAGAGGAACTTTAGTCCTTGTGATTTTCTTTTAGGGAATTATTTGATGAACTAAAGTCAATTACTCTAAGAGAGAAGGGGTCCTTGTTGTCGGAGGAACTTTTCATCCCTGATTAAGAAAGTCGTAAGTACAAGGTAAGTGTTCTTACTGAAATAAGTGATTTATTTTCACAAATTTTACTCTTAAAAATTCTGTTTTCGAATTCCTTGTGTTTTTCTGAAGTTTTAGAGGGGTTTTACCAACTATACGGGCGGAGCTATATGACCGAAGCGGGGGCTCCCGTCATATAGTTGGTCATTAAACTCTATGTATCATCTTTGTGAAATTGTTTTCGATATCTGAGCCTATATGGTCGCAATTATACGACCGAAGCAAAAATTCTGGTCATATAGTTGGTCGTTAAACTCTCAGATAATTTTTCTTTTTGGTGTTTGTATCTATACGGTCATAACTATACGTCCGGAGCAAAAATTCCGGCCATATAGTTGGTCATTTAACTCCCAGGCACTTTTGATTTTCGGTGTTACAAACTATACGGTCGCAACTATACAACCGGAACAAAAATTCTGGCCGTATAGTTGGTCATTAAACTCCCAAACACTTTTTCGTTCGATCTTTCTATTACTCATATTATAAAAAAAATTGAATTGTCGGTTCCGAGTCGTGATTTAATCAACCTAGGCTCGAGATATTTGGATATATTTGCCCACAACCAACTATACGGCCGGACCTATACGGGCCGCGACCGTATAGTTGGTCGTTACGCGGCAGGACACTTCCAAATCCGTGATTTCTTTTCCTGTTCCGTTTGGATTCTTTTCTTGGACGAAAATTTGGTGTTTCTTGCAAGGTTTACCGACCTCTGACCCCTCTTATATACCGCCATTATCTCTCTCTCTAATCGCAATCTACAGAAACCAATCTAGCAATGCACTATCCTGCCCCAGGTCATGGTAAACCCATGGGGCTCATTGCTCCTTCCAGGGACCGCTGTAGCAGCCCATCCATGCAGGACGATGACGAGGAGGTGGAGAGGTTTAGCCCAAGGTACAAGGAGTATGTCGAAGCAAGCTACTTCAACAATGATTCCGATGGTGATGACGACATAGTTGACGTCTACATCGGCTGTGACATCTACGATCCACCAGAGATCAATTGGGAAGCGATGAAGAAAGCTCAACAAGAGAGAGAAGATTGCAAATGACATGGAAAAGGCGTGTGGAGACGGTCAAGTTCATCACCAAAGATCCAAGGCCACATAAGCGTAAGGAATTATCTAATATTAGTGCAGGTGCTAGCAAGCCAGGGGAGGTTCCACTCTCGAGGCCAACCATTGGTGCTTGTATGAAGGTTAAACCTCAACAGGAGTGGAGGTACGGTTTCCATTTCCCCGATCCATCAATTATGGATGAGGAAGAAGAAGCTGTTCCCAGGACCAAGGATCGCGTGCGGGCACTAGAGATATATCAGAAGCAGGAGCGAATCCATCACGTCGAAGTCCGTCACCGTCTCAATGAGATGGAGAAGAAGGAAGACCTCCTTCCATTGGTAACCAAGATCGTTGATATAGTGGATACTCTGCAATCTGATTTGCGCAGGTACTACAGCCGCATAACTGCTCTGGAGGAGACCAACAAGAAGCTATGCACCGTAGTGTTACATGTCATGGCGCCCCTATGATCTACAACAATCACGATATCAAATAATCTCAAGGGATTATTGTTGCAAATATGCCCTGGAGATAAATAGTAATAAGGACTATTATCATATTTCATAAAGTTTATGATTAAGTTTTATATCATGCTATAAATGTATTGAGTGGAAATATCAATACACGTGTGATATATAAACAACGAGGGGTTCCTAGTGAAACTCTAGTCACTAGTTCATTGGTCAACAGATGATCAAGTTTCCTGATCATGTGGCATTTATGCCAGCTGGAAATGGAGTCAACTCATTCTGAGAATGAGATTATGAATCAATACCAAACCTAAACATCGTGACCCGATCATGTCACAAAGTTCAAGTTACGATGATTATAAATGGATCCTCGTAGACTATTCCTTAGATCATGAGGCTACATCAATCACTATCTCCCGAGAGTTCTTAGATAGCATCAAGAGTCACTTGGTAATACAATGATTATAAAGGTGTGCTTAGGTACTCGGAGGAACCGTAGAGGCAATATATGTCAAGAGCGGGATTTCTCCATCCACGTGACGGAAAGATACTTAAGGGCCCACTCAGGAGAAGTTATATCCAATAGCTGTGCATCGTGTGATGTGATCACAGGGATATCACTTGTCGGAACGAGTCAAGTAGCATTGTTCAGTAACAAGATTGAACACGACATGGTGATGTCATTGATCAGATCACGGGCAATGCAAGTATCGAGATACAAAGGGAATAAGACACGACTGTCCCGGTTCAAACAACGAAAGATCTTCGTGGACCGCACAGGGGTCACATGGCCATCCAGTTCCATCTATCGATCCTTGGTTCGAGAGTGTCCCGACCATGTCTGGAGTGTTCCCGAACCGTAGGGTATCACGCTAAAGGGTTTGATGATGCTTAGAGAGTGTTTATATGATCGGTAGAATCGCCGAAGAATATTAGAGAGAAAACCGGAAGGGTTTCGGTAAGTCTAGAGGATGTCCGGAGTGGAGGTGGAAGGTGTTCCATAACCACGGAGATTTAATAATATGTGAATGAATGTTAAATATTGATTTAATCATTTATTCATAATTATTTAATAAAAGATAAAATCAATTTAAAGGTCAAAAGGCTTAATGGGCCAATTCCGGAAGGAAGAGGGCCCATTAGGGAAAGACAAGAGGGGAGAAGGGGTAAGGGGGTGGCCGGCTGGGCCAATCCATCCACGCGGGGTCCACTAGGGCCGGCCGGCGGCTTCCCCCCTCTCCCTCTCCTTTAGTCCCACCCCAGGACTTTGAGGGAGGTAGTACCTCCCCTTCCTCTATATATAGTAGGGGTATTTGGCCAGATAAACACACACAATATTGAATAAAGGTTTCCTCACATTTGGGGAGACCTCGAATTGATAATCTATCTCTCTCTCATGACCGTGGTCCCAAGTTCGGACTGCGCGAACGAGAGACATCTTCACCGTGGAGCACCGTCGCGCTGCGGGATTCGGATCTAGGAGCTCTACTTCCACAACTGTTGCTGTATCGGGGAAGCGTGAGTTATCGTCAGGCACTAGACGTGTGTAACTCCCCGCTAGGTGTCACACTTGAGGCACTCAAGTCGTTGGAGCCGCTAGAGCGCAAGGACTTCATCACGACCTTGAGGTCAGCTTCGACTCGTCTACATCAACCACGCTCTCCTGAGCGTTGACAACATTTTTCAGTCTTCAAGGGTAAGTTTGCGAAAAGCCCCTCCCATTACTATATTACTAATAGAATGGCCCTGGCAACATCAGGGGTTCAGGGGCGTAGGGTAAAAATATATTGTTTTCATGCGCGGAACCCCTAAAGTGGTATCAGAGCTAGATATATGCATAGTAATGCTAGTACGGGTAGAACACACGAGATGTAGCGTGTGGGCGTTGATCTTTTCGTTGTTACCATCCCACGTGTACTTATGTATACCGCAGTAATGCTTGATGAAGCGGCTCCGAACCGACTTTACGCGTTCATTTGCCAGACTGGTTCACACTTGACATATGGCTTGTACCGTATAAAGTGGATTTTGGGGGTGTTTGTATCTCTCGCATTAGTTGGTATGTCATTTTAAATTGAGGGCCCCAAAAGGGGTGTAGTATAGACAACTACTTAATCAGCATTGTGCTGAAAGTTCGTAGGTAAGAACGGCTCTTGTGCGAAAGCCCATTTAGCCACGTAAAACATGCAAAGATAAAGTAGAGACGTCTAACTTTGTTTTGCAGGGGGCGTTGCTTTGTGATATGGTTGTGGCAAAGGTAAAGTGATTACCTTATGTTACATAGTAGTAGATAGTCATGGAGGTGATGGACTACCACGTCAGAAAGACACCGGTACCCTGGTGTGGCGCCGGAATCCGGTGACGACGGATGGAGATCACGACGTGAAGGACCATATCACATCGCATTTACATTCAATGTTATTATTTGTATATCTTATTGTGTGCTAGTATTAGATACTCGATGGTAGCCTAATAATATGATCCCTATTAAAATTACCAATGATTGTGTCCCCCCTTAGTGTGCACCACCAAGAAAGTTCTTTGGTATGAGGCATGTCGTGATGATCGGGTGTCAGACATATCTACATTTGCATATAGTGGGTGTAAACCATGTTGCACAGCGAATACACTAAGGTTGAATTGGCGAGCCTAACACATTACAGAGACGTGGCCTTGGAACACGGATGGTCGAAAGATCGACCATGAGTCGCATGAATGATGTGACCGATGTTTAGCATCCACCCTTGAACCCACATTGATGGCCATGATGATCGGGGGAGATGTGGGGAAAAGGGATCGTGTTATCACTAGTAACCCTTCAGGGGATAGGTGTTTCTGAGTGGAGTTATTATTAACACATTTAATTATAAACTTAGTCTAAATTCCTTTTGCAATTATAGATGTAGAGATGGCTCACCGTGAAGCTTACTTTGTCATTGAGGAATGAGTAGTGGGTGAGAAACTTAGGCTTGATGGATCCAACTTCCCTAGTTGGATTGTGCGCCCGAATGATCTCCTTAGTAGGAATCATGTGGTAGACTACATATGCCGCACGATGGATTTGACTGAACCAGATTACTATGAGACCCCACAAGAGCTGGCAGACCGCTACTATCATCAAGAAATGTCCAATTATATTCAGATAATAAAGCGTTACGGGATGGTGGATGAACTCCATCCGCTCATGGGTGATCTTGATCCATGTTTGGTGATGGCTCAACTGAGAGAAGAGTTCATAAGCCATGTGCACATGTGGAAGCACGACCTACTTGGAGAAGAGTTCATAAACCACTCTCTCCCTCATTTTCCATGAACCCTAGCACCGACGGCGTCGAAATCCCCTCTCCAACCAGAATGATCTCTTTGGGCATTTGACTTCCGGTGCCAAGTTGTTGTGCCTACTTGCTGCTACTGACCTCTAATGACGAATGTCGTGCCAGCCGTTGCAATGATCTAGCCCACCTCTACATCCGATGAGCTGAGCAGCGCGAAGGATGGCAGATCCATTTGCCGAGGAAGAAGTACTTCTGGCTAATTGCGGGTGAGATACTCTTCTCTTTGCTATTAGCACTACCTATAACTGCTAGCTGGCTATTGGCATTACAGAGATATATCGAACATAGAATTGTTTGCTAGCATGACGCTGACAAACAATTCTTATCTTTTGCCCCAATTTTCTGTCAAGTAGGATCTCCACTCAACCCAAATACACGGTTATGGTCACCCTCTGCGGCTACCAGATTAAATTAGCAGATGGAAGAGCGCGTGGAATCAAGCTAGCTTTCTGAAGATGGAAGTAGCGCCTGTGCAGTTATGCACTATCCCTGGTATGGTTGCTGCTGTGCGTGAACTTGCTGAAATGGGGCCAGAGCAGACTGCATGCTTTAGCTTCATTGATGAACGAGGCTTCAAGGTTCCTATAGCGTGTGATAGCCAGCTAATTGGGTTGATGAAACAGTATGATGGGCTTCACGTGGTTATGCTGATTTGTAACATACTGGATGTCGAAGATCCTTCTACAGGGAGTCGCCCAACTATTATTGGACAGGTTGGTCTAACTCGAACCCCTGTTGTTGTTGAGCAAAATGTGGTTCCTCGTCCGCGACATGCTTCTATCAGGCAACCTCCTCGTAGGAGTCCCCATATTGCTATTGTGGAAAACTCTGCTCTAGAATCTGCTGGTACTGGTCGTCACGTGGTGTTGTTGCTACGGCTGCCGCTGACCCAATCCATGCCTTTGTTGAGCAAACTAAGGCTTCTAGAGCCTGCCCCACTATTGTTGCCATTACCACTGCCTTTTGTGTTACTCCTCCTCGAAACTGTCCTCAAGTTGTGCGAACCCGTGCTCTGGAATTTGCTGGTACTGGTCATCCTCGTGTTGTTGTTGATCTGACCGTTGTTGACCCAATCCCTGCTGTTGTTGAGCAAACTAAGGCTTCCAGAGGATGGCCCACTCTTGTTGCAAAGACTGCGGCCTTGTGTCCTCCTCGAACCCGTGCTTAGGTTCAGCGAGCTGCTGGTCTGGAGCTAGCTCATGGTCTAGAATCTGCTAGCACTCGAAACACTGCTGTTGTGGGAACTGCTCCTGATCGTTGATGTGGCATGGCAACAACTGATCCTATTGTGGCTGCCATTATAAGGGGCCTTGCCTGTCCACCATGTAATATAGCTCCCGCTGCCAAGGGCCCTCGCCTTGCTCCTGGTCCTGGTACTTCCACCAAGGTTGATCCAGCTAACGATTATGCTGGAGATGGCGATGATGGCATTGTGGCTGGGTCTGATGGTGCCACTCCACCTCTCGAACCTCTTGGAGGTTTCTATCCTGTGGAACCTGATGATGGCAAAGTAATCATTCGTATCGGTGTCACGGATTTATACTGCAAAATTAGATGATGGCACAAAAAAATTCTATGACGAGTTTGATGTAATCCTTGGCAGATACGATCCGGAAGTGGTAGAGCTATCTGACCTGATGGCATTGTCACATGTGAAGGTGTCGTGGGGTCCTCCTAGGAAGCACGTTTGTTATATTTGGGTTACAAGAGCAAAAGGCTATCAAAGTGAAAGATACCAGGGATTTAGTGGTACTATTTACAAGGAAACATTATAGAGGTGAAGTGTACTTCCACTTGATAGTGAAAATGGTTGGAGAGGAATTGGAACTCGATAATAGAGATGATGGACTTTTACAAGGCATGCGTGACCTGATCCATGGCATCACTGGGGCTGGTGCGACTGAGGGTAGCTTCAAACAGAGGAGAGTCTTATAGAGGAGCGTCATAAAGAGGAGCAGGAAGAGCATCCCTAGAAAGGGCACCCTGAAGAAGAACGTCACCAACGAGAACACGCTAGAGAAGATGAAGGCCAAGAGTCGCACGAAAAAAGGCACCACGCTGGAGAATACACCCCTGAGATCTAGTCATAAAATGCCACACCGAACGGTAGCAGCAAAAATGCTAAGAGGGCTAGCACGGTGGTGAACACTCCTAAGAGTGGTAGCAAAGAGGCAAAGATGGCTAGCACGGAGGCTACCACACCTAGTGGGAGTAGAAAAAATTACTAATTTGGAGCAGAACATGCCGCTGAGGTCAGGAAATAATGCCAGCACGAAGGAGAACACGCCCAATAGTAGCAGCAAAAGGCTAATTTGGAGTGGAACACGCTGCTGAGGTCAGGCAATAATGCCTGCACGAAGGAGAACATGCCCAATAGTAGCAGCAAAAGGGCTAATTCGAAGAAGAACACGCCGCAGAGGTCAGGCAATAATGCCAGCACCCTGGAGCCAACACCCGTGAGGGGAGGCAGTAAGGAGATCACACCCAGGAGGTGCAGGAAAAAGCCTAGTTTGATGGGCAATGGAACGCAGATGTCAAGCCCTACTGATACCATCAGGAAAGATTACATCATGAAGGAGGATGTACACAGGAAGAGCAAGAGGGTTCTGTATAGTCAAGATGAAATTGATTCTGACTGTTGTTTTTCTACTGAAGTACCTGGGATGCGTGCAAATGTAAGACCAGCCCATGTGGTTGCAGCAAAACCAACCGAATGTCTTGGAGAAAACAGGGTTGCCGGTGAGGTGGATTGGGGCAATGTTCCGGTCCATCCAGGTGGAGACGATGGTGCAGCCCCACCCGTGGGAGTCAATATGATGTGTGCAGTACTAGGCATTAGAGACGATGGCCAGGATTCTGATTCAGATGAAGAAGAAGGCACTGTAGAGGATCAAGAATCTGGTGATCATGAAATAGACGAGGAACTTAACGATAAGGCTAGTATTCCAGTCGATTATGTGGGTGTTGAAGTAGAAGAAATGAAACATGACCAAGAGTATCCTATAATTTCGGTCAGCACTGATTTCAGGAGCATGCATGAGTTCAGGATGTTGATCCGGCATTTTTGTATCAACGGGGAGTTCGACGTTTATCGACTGAAGAACACTGCCCAGAGGTATGAGGTCGTTTGCAAGTTAAAGTTGATGAATGGATGGGCCGAGGTACATGGTCCATGGAGGATCACAACAAGAGCCTTACCTGTGTCGAAGGAAATTAGGGTACACATTAGAAATTTTTCTCTTTTCACTCTATAACTAAAATTGATGTGCAATATCTTTCTGGCAACTAGTCGACTCCGCTTATCTTTTAAATCAATCTGTGTTGCAGGTGAACAAAATCGGCCCTCCACACATGTGTCCGACAAGCAACAAACTAAAATCCTCAATGGCTGATACAAAGTGGGTGGCTATACAATCTATGTCCATACTGAAGGATAACCCTAAGGAGACCGCGAACAATATTTAGACTAGGCTCGGTTCTAAATACAACATTGTCCTACTGTATTACACGGTTTGGAAAGGTAAAGAGAAAGCTCTAGCGGTCTTGCATGGGGATTAGACCAATAGCTTCAGGATGTTGTACAACTTCAAGGCGGAGGTACAAGCTAGGTGTGCGGGGAGTGTTATGGAGATTGATACTGAATCAGTATGTGGTAAAATATATTTCAAAAGATTTTTCATGGCGCTTAAACCTTGCATCTAGGGATCAAGGATGGTTGTAGGCCGTATCTGAGTGTAGATAACACTGTCCTAACTGGCAAATGGAAAGGTTGCCTGCCATCTGCCGTAACACTTGATGGTCACAACTGGATGTTCCCAGTGGCATTCGGGCTGTTTGAAACAGAAACGGAGGAAAACTGGGTCTAGTTTATGAGGCAGCTCAGGAGATCAATAGGCCACATGGATCCATTGGCTATATACACGGATGCATGCAAAGGGCTGACGAATGCAGTGAAGGAGGTGTTCCCACGAGCTGAAGGTAGAGAATGCCATGCCCATATGATGCTCAACTTGTACTCACACTACGTAGACAGCGTATTTCGTTACGTGTTTCCTGCTGCTAGAGTTTACAAACCTAGTAGCAGCGAATATTTCATGAGCAAGATTTTTGCGGAAGCCCCTGAACTTCCAGAGTACTTAGCCATCCATCATTCGCAGGTATGGAAGAGGAGTCGATTCAACCATGACATCAAAGTTGATTACATCAACAACAACGTTGCAGAATGCGTGAATAACTAGGTGAAGGACATAGAAGTGCGTCATGTTCATATCTTGATGGAAAACATACGTGGTATGATCATGAAGCTGTTAAATATAAGGAGAGAGATAGGTAGGAGACTTAGAAGACATATGCTACCGCCAGTTGTACAGCAACTGCACAAGATAAGCCGAGGACTTGCTCATCTTAAGGTTCTCCCATCAACCAGCAGCAGCTGTGAGGTGGTCTATATGTCCAAGAGTGGCAAAAGGGATGTTGTGAACATCCAGATGCGAGAATGCACCTGCTTAGAGTGGCAACATACTGGGAAACCTTGTGACCACGCCTTGGCCTTCTTGGTGAAGAAAAGAACTCTACCACATTTGGATCAGTATTTGTCAGACTACTACTCTTTGGAAAAGTTCAGAGCTGTGTACGCTGGATCCGTTAAGCCATGTATAGACCAATCTTAGTGGCCTCAAGTCCAAATGTCTTTCGATCTTTGCCAGCCAGTTAAAAAAAGGGGCAGAGGAAGACCTTAGGTGAATAGGTTTAAGAATTTTCTCGAGAAGAAGGGTTCGGCTTTCTGTTCTACCAAGAAGGGCAAAAACAGATGCAAGACCTGCCATCTTATAGGCCATAGAGCAGCGGGTTGTCCCCTTAATGCTCCCAAACCTAGGTATGAGATGGTAAATTCACAAAAAATTGTTTATAGTCTGTAGATATAAGGTAGTAATCCATGTACTATTTTTTACAGGAAGCGCAAGGTAAGAAACAAGACAGCCAACTCAGTGATTTTTCTGCGGGAAGAAAACCAAAACGAGTGGAGTGATGATGCTGGACAAGATTCTAGTGTTGATTGGCCTGACTTCCCTTGACCTAGAGATGCAGGGTATATGAAGGTAAGAAAATTGGCACCCAGGAAGAGGAAGAAGGCAAGAGATGAAGAAGCTAGTGGACGTGAAGGCAAGAGGAAGAAAGTTGGCACCCAAGGAGAGAAAGAAGGCTAGCAGTGTAGAAGCGTAATGATGTATTGACCATGAACATATATATGTAGGTCGATTAAACTCTGGAGCTGTGTGCGTGGAACTTATTAGGCAAAACAATCTTCCTCCCATACTCGGAGTAAAATGTATCATGACTTTAGGATTGGATACGGCCGAGGCCACTAGTTGAATCCGAAATTGTGACTGTGCCACTACTATTTGAACAATCGCGATAGCTGAGCGGTTAAGGGATCTCCAAAATCGATGGTTGTTAGTGGCACATACATGATTTATTTATAGGCGCTTAAAAATCCCTGCTATTGGCATTACACTTATGATAAGTTTTTGGCTGAAATACAAGTTCTAAGCTGCCTTCTACACTCCACGAAGCAGCAACTTATTTCAGCCATTGGACAACGACATGGCAACATAAACTGCAAATGCAACAGATAATTCCCAGATAATGAGGAATTTTTTTCCACTATGTGGCCTAATCTTGAGCCCGTCTGTCTCACCACCTCCCTGCCCCTGCCTCCCTAATGACCCACAAGTATAGGGGGTGTATCTCAGTATTTTCGAGGGAAGTGAAACCAAATTTATTGATTCGACGCAAGGGGAGCCAAAGAATATTTATAAGCCTTAACAACTGAGTTGTCAATTCAGCTGCACCTGGAAACAATCTTGCTCATAGCAGTTTATCAGTAGCAACAGTTTTGTAGTAGGAATAGTAAAGTAACAACAGTAGTAAAGCAATGACAGTAGTAATAAAAGTAGTAAACAGTGGGATTCGAGTGCGCTAGGCATAGGGATGGATGGACGGGCGTTGCATGGACAAGACAATTCAAATAGCAATCAGAACATAGGGCAATTGCAGATAAATAAGATAAAGCATCCAAGTACTAGACAATCCTCGGCATGTGTTCCATATATAGTCATACGTGCTCGCAATGAGAACTTGCACAACATCTTTTGTCCTGCCAGCCCGTTTGCAGCGGGGCCTCTAGGGAACTACTGGCAATTAAGGTGCTCCTTTTAATAGAGCACCGGAGCAAAGCATTAACACTCCGTGAACACATGTGATCCTCACATCAAAGCCTTTCCCTTCCGGTTATCCCAATTTCTGTCACTTCGGGGCCATTGGTTCCGGACAACAACGTGTGTATACAACTTGTAGATAAGACCAAAAACAATACTATCATAATGAATCAATAACATGTTCAGATCTGAAATCATGGCACTCGGGCCCTAGTGACAAGCATTAAGCACAACAAGTCGCAACAAAGTCATAAAGCACTAATAAAAGATACTAGGCACCATGCCCTAACAATCTGATGCCATTACATGAATGATCTCATCCAATCCCTACCATCCCCATAGCCTATAGCGGGGGATTACTCACTCATAGATGGGGGAAACATGGATGGTCGATGGAGAAGCGATGGTGATGATGATGGCGATGATCTCCTCCAATTCCCCATCCCGGCAGGGTGCCAGAACGGAGTTTCTGGTGCTGTTTCATGGAAGCTGGTGGTGGCGGCGGAGCCGAACTCCTTCTGGAAAAACGTCGAACCCCCCGTAGTTTTTTAGGTCAGAAGGTTCTTTATAGGCGAAGAGAGAGGCCGAGGGGGTGCCTGGGGGGCCCACACCACCCCCTGGCGCGGCCTGGCCTAGCCCGCGCCACTAGGTGGTGTGGCCACCCCTTGGCTCTTCTTCGTCTCGTATTCTGGCTCCTGGAGTCTTCGGGTGAAATAGGATTTTTGGCATATTTTCCGGGATTTTTCCTGATAGTTGGTTTTCTGCACAAAAAGTAGACACCAAGGCAATTCTGCTGAAAACAGCGTCAGTCCGCATTAGTTGTATCCAAATCACACAAGTATAGAGGAGAAACAATAGCAAAAGTGTTCGGGAAAGTAGATACGTTTTGGACGTATCGACTGCCCCCAAGCTTAGCTTATTGCTTGTCCTCAAGCAATTCAGTTGAAAACTGAGTGCGATAAAAGAACTTTCACGAACACATTTGCTTCATAAGATGTAAATATTCTTAGCAATGTGATCAACTACTTAGACAGTTCATAATAAAGAGTATGCAACTGAGTCTATTTAATAGTCTTTGCAAGCTATGAAGAGATTCCTACTCAAGAATAATAAGTAGCATTAGGCACAAACATAAGCAACATTGCAATGCTCATAGAAAGGTATGATAGAGTCATATCTCGCTTGCCTTTGATTATGAATATCAAGGCACCTCTGAAGTTCAAGTGATGACTAGAAGTAAAGATATCAAGGATACAAGCATCAAAGTCATAAGACAAATAATCAAGTAATGAGACAAGCACAAAGAATGACAACTATGCTCTCAAGAAGGTGCTCGGAGAATATGTGGAGACTCAACAAGTAGAAGAAAAAGTTTTGAATAATTTGAAAGGCTTCCAAATGCTGAAAGTATGGTACTCGTTAGCTTTGAGCTCTCATTGCCCCTATCATAAGCATCTTTAAATGGTTAAGGTTAAAGTCACACAACTAAGAGGATATGCTTGACAAGTTATAAATCGAAGCCTCATGCCCCTTACTTACGAAGACCGATCCTCATGCTACTCAACTTCAGTCACAAGTAAGCTCTTGTCATTGTAAGTATATACGTATCATAGAGAACCGCCAATAGGGTACCCCTTTCACATGACACGGGAGCTATCCCATAATCAAAATAACAAGCCAAGCAGACAATGAGCATCTCGGCGATCTTTTTATTTACTATGTGCATCGATTTTTATTGAGGATGCTTCATAGAATGCTCATTATGGTTATGCTGCAAGTTTCCACCATGATTAGGCATGGCTTAGGCTAGCGGCCCAGGAGTTTCTCTAACATACATACAAACTCCATGATCTTACAAGTTCCACCTTTATTTCACACCGCCGGGATCCATAAGCAAAAGAACATGATACCAATACCTATGAAGCGTTGAAAGCGGTCCCCATGATACATGGTTCTGCTAACTTCAACTCATAAAGCGCAAGCATATGCACAACAAAGAAGGACACAATGGTTCAGGTTTATTAAGTGCAAGAAAATAAAGTGTGCCATCAAATTCGTGAGAGCTTTACTAACTAACTTCCTCATAATAAGAAAACATTTTATTCGAAAGAAAACAAGGCATATTGAATATGCACGGAGGTAGCAAATGATGCTAATAGGTAGGTATGGTGGACACTTTGGAAATATTTGGTTTAGGGAATTGGAAACTTGAGTAAAACATACTCAGTGAAAGTGAAGGCTAGCAGTAGTAAGGGAGCAACAAATGAGAGAGCAATAACTGTCATTATCATGCTTGCAACAAAACAGGACTACTCATGGCATGAAAGTGATTCAAGATCCTCAAGGCAAAATAATTCATCAAGGCTTAACTGATTATCATAGTCATGTGCATGCGTGAGCATGTGCCAAGTCAATTCAAATGAAACATTCAGAGGATGATACCGCGGTGTCATACCAATTTATGATAGAGCAATGCAAGCAAACATTCATAAGACATGCTACAAACTATTAGCGAGTTGGAGCTAATCATAAGAAAGAAAGAACTACTAAGCATCCAAAGATAACATACACCCTACTTGAACGGACTAAGCAAGTCCACAGTGATGAGTATATGTACAAAAAGGAAAACAAATAGAGTTCGTTACCAGCCTCTTACCACGCCTCAAGTTATCATTAATCCTCATTATTGCACTTCACTTGTGTGGCTTGAATAATAATATGAAACCAATATTCCACTGAGGACTGCTGAACCCTGTAGCAAACTCACAAAACCAAAGAAGAACGACAAATATTTTTGGTGTTTTCGATTTTTTTAAACAAGAACCAAAAGGGAAAAACAAGCAAAGCAAAATCTTTTGGGGTTTTTCGAATAGTTCAAACAAAGCAAAAAGGGAAAAGAAAACCAAGGCAAAAAGAAGAAGCAAACCAAAGAGAAACAATAGAAATATTTTTGGTATTTTTGTGTTTTTAGAAATCAAAAGCAAAGAAAGAGAACAAAAACTAAAAAGAGAATGAAAACATGAATATACAAAGTACCGACGCAACATGATATGGAGATGAGTGCGGTGTCGGCGTACCTCCCCCCAAGCTTAGGCTATGGCCTAAGTGGGTATCAATCCATGTACGGATAGGGGTTCCAAGCGGGCGGATCTTGGTAAGAATGGTCATAGCTGGGCCCAATCATAAGCGAGCTGCTGATATGAAGACTCTCCCTCATTCGAGGGCTGGACCGAATCATCCGTAACCTCCCTTTTTGGGAGAGCTCTCCAAAGTACGTGTCAAGATCCTCCTCAGTGAGGAACCATCCTTACCTGTTATCAAGGTTAAACAAAACAGGTGCAGGCAAAAGAACAACACGCTCAGACTTGCTCTTTCTCCAACCAGCTTTGAGAAAGGTTATTTCATAAGATAACTCACTCATACTAGCCCACGAGGAAACAAATTTCTGATGTATCATGGAATTAAGATCAAGCCTTTCTATGGGAAACTGTAGGTCTAGATGATGAGGCACTAAACCATGCAATGCTAGTAAACGAGAAGCAATGAGGCCTCCACAAATTCCACCTTTTTCACGGTTAGCAGCAAGACGGAAAGCTATCAAAGCACCTAAGTTGTCAGACCTATCTCTTTTAAGAGCAGCAGAGATAAATGCTAGATCAAACGAAGATAACTTATTGGTAGTTTTCCTAGCAAGAACACACTTGGCAATAAAGTAGGCAAAGTAGCGAATGGAGGGAAAATGAATGTTACGGATTTTTCCACTCTCCTTCGAGAAGCTAGTCCCTTGGCAAATTTCTGCGTATAAATCCATGAGTGGTTCAGGTCTCTCCTTAATCTTTCTACATGATCCCCATTGAGGTACCTTAATAGCTGCACAAAAATCATCAAGAGAAAGGTCGACAGCTATATTGTAAATTTTGTAATGGACCATGGGGTTAGGAAAAGAGTGACTAAATTGGAAGTCCTGCACCACAGACATGGTTAGTTTCACAAATTGACAAGGTTCATCTTACAAAAAGTGCTCTAACCCTGCATTAGAAACCAAAGTGTGGAAATCTTGTAGAATTCCTGCAGCTCTCATGAACTTAGGGCATGGATAATTGGAGGGAAAACCTTCCTCCTCCCGGTGGACCTTCATGACCTCAGGCACCCAAAGCTCATGTTGGTTTAGGTGGTGTTCACTCATCTTCTATTCTGATATTTAAACACCTATTAAATAAGTGATTGCAAAGTAAATATAATGAAGGATTCTACTCATAGGGACTTGCAAGAGGCCTAAACATGCATCAAAACTATATCTCTATGCATCAAACAAGCTTACAAGCTCTCATAACCAGTCACCTATATCAGCAAAATACTCAATATATAATCCACTAAACACAAATCTTCTTAGACAAGGGGAGGAGTCACATACCAGGGGACAAATGCTCCAAATTTCAGCAAGAAAGATGGGCTGAGCAAGGAGATCAAAAAAATCGAGAGCAAGCACAGCAAGAACGCGATTTTGAGCAATGAACTGGAGCTTACTCGGGAGAGAGAAGAAAGTGGCAGGTGAGAGAGTTAGTGGGGGGCTAGGGGTGGCCCAGACCAGGGCATGGCACCACCCAAGGCTGGCCGTGCCACCATGTGGTGTGCCTGCCTCGTGGGCCCCCCTGGTACCTCCCAGGTACTCCTCTGCCCCTTTTTTCACGTAAAAATTTAATATGAATTTTCTGGAATTTTTCGAGACGCTTTATTTTTGGGCATTTTTCAAAGATAGAAGGATGATTTTTCTGACAGACAGATTTTTTTTCTTTTTTTGGAAACATGATGCAAGGACAAAAATAGGCTAGAACTAGAGAAGTTCTAACATGTAAGCAACTAACAACAAAAAGAAAACTAAACAAAAGTAAAAACTAAAATGCAAAGGATAGAAATAAACGGAGATAATCATAATGAAAACATTGTTTTGTTCAATGGAATCCTTTTGTTAACAAGGTTGATCAAGTCTTGCTACCAAAACAATTGCATATGAGACAAAACTTTGTACTCCACTAATGATTATGTTACCTTAACCTTGATAGCAATGGTCCCAATCATAATAGTTTCAAATTTTTCTCTTGGTATGGGACAATATATTTCTCCAACTTGAATGCCTTCAACATGTTCAATTGAATTCAAACCATAAGTCCATTAAATCTTCTTGGGGAAATAGACAGTATGTTCCTTGTCATTAACAATGAAGGTCACCTTTCCTTGATTACAATTAATAATAGCTCCTGCAGTATTAAGAAAAGGTCTCCCAAGAATAATAGACATATTATCATCTTCGGGCATTTCAAGCACAACAAAATCAGTTAATATCAAGCAATTGTGAGCCACCTAAACAGGTACATCCTCACATATACCCACAAGAATAGTGGTAGATTTATCAGCCATTTGCAAAGATATATCAGTTGGTATTAATTTTTCAAGTTGAAGTCTTTTATAGAGAGAGAAAGGCATAACACTAACTCCAGCACCCAAATCACACAAAGCAGTTCTAACATAACTGTTCTTAATAGAGCAAGGGATAGTTGGAATCCCTAGGTCTCCAAGTTTCTTAGGAACCTTACCATTAAAGGAATAATTAGCAAGCAAAGTAGAAATTTCTTCATTAGGGATCTTCCTTTTATTCGAGACAATATCCTTCATATACTTTGAGTAAGGAGGCAATTTAATAGCATCAGTTAAAGGAATTTGCAGGAATAAAGGTTTTATCCACTCACAAAACTTATTATAATGTTCATCTTCCTTTGACTTGTGTTTCTTATCAGGGAAAGGCATAGGTTTTTGGACCCAGGGCTCTCTTTCACTACCATGTTTCTTAGCAATAAAATCTTCTTTAGTGTATTTAGTAGTCTTAGTGTGGTTTTCAGGTTCTTCTTCAACTATTTCTTCATTAAGAACTTCATTTTCTTCATTACCACTTTCAGTTTCAGCATCAGAGATAGATATACTATTAGGATCTATAGCAGGTTCAGAGGGTTCTACAACAGTTTTATGTTTCTTTTTCCTTTTCTTACGAGTAGAACCACTATTTTCAGCTTGTTGAGAATCCTGCTCAATTCTTTTGGGATGCCCCTCGGGATATAGAGGATCCTGGGTAGCAGCACCACTTCTAGTTCTAATTTCATAAGCATGTTTTTCTTTAGCAACATTAACTAGCAAGTCGTTTTGGACTTTAACGAGTTGATCTATTTGAGTTTGAACCATTTGAAAGTGTTTAATAATATTTTTAACATCATTAGAGGTTCTTTCCACAATATCTTTCAACTCAACAATAGCTCTAGTGTTTTCCATTAGATGATTTTGCACCCTTTTATTAAAGTTATCTTGCTTAACAATAAAGATATCAAATTCTTCTAAGCATTGATCTGGAGGTTTAGAGTAAGGGATATCACCTTCATCAAAGTGTTGGAGAGAGTTGTAACACCCTCAAATCGGCCCTATGCAAGTTTTAGCCCTTTCCGCCAAACCTGCATAGAAACGAGTCAAGGACGCCCACCAGGCACTTTCGTGCGGGTGGAAAACTAAATAATAACATGACACAACAGTCCTTGATGGGACCCACAGAACAGATATATATACAACAACGACTCCCTGAGCCAAGAATACAGATATACAATACAAAGATCCAAATCACCTTGAAAACGATAGACCGTCCGACTACGGACAAGGTGCAAATGGGGCTAAGAGCCCTGAAGAATAACCAATGGCGTCCATAACCCTTCCCAGGCAAAGCCGAAAGGGTAACCCTGCTAATGACGTCGATCTCAAACCTGCTAAAACAAAAGGGGTGCCGACAAAGGGCAAAGAAAAAAGAGGAGCGTCAGTACTGAGGCCAGTACACGGCGAGGCTAGAATTCGGCGGCACTCGCCTACATAGGTATGGTGGACTGAAGCGGCAGCACAGCAGCACTAAACAACCTATAGACACTTTGTGAAACTGGCGGCCATTAGAGAGGGATAAGAAAGACCTATTCGGATCCAACCTGAGACTACACCAAACATACCCATCCTGGTATTTTCCCCCTCGAGACCAAACGAGGAAGTCGGACCAAGGAACTCACACAGTTGGCAATTTTACTCATTCCAGTATAGTTGCAGCAATTACTAATCAGATATAGATAGCATGAGTCATCCTGATAGCATAAGTAGTGGGAAGTTTTAGTTAACATTTCGTTGTAGTTGGAGCATTTACTAGTCAGATATTATTGTCCTGAGGAATCCGAAACCCAACAGTTGTTGACACTTTTATCACATTCCATTGGAGTTGCAATACTTACTAGGAAGGTACATCATGTCACAAAACAACCCAGATCCACCAGTTGTTGGCATTTTTAATTTCCATTCCGTTATAGTTGCAACTGATTACTAGTCACATATTTAGTCAAATTTATAGCACTACTTTAGTTATGCTTGTCTATGATCGAGATACTGTGCTCCAAGTCGTCCATAACCGCGGACACGGCTTTCAAAAAGTTTTACCCTGCAGGGGTGCACAAATGGCAACACACAATCGATCAACCTCGGAAAAACCAACTCAAAACCCAACGAGGCATTCACGACAAAGCGATCACAGGATTCAGAAATATTTTAGGGGGGCACCCCACTAAGCTACCCGCAACGAAGTTGGCCGGCTCCGAAACAGACCCAGGGTTTGTGTGGACGGCTGTAAACGACTGGGAACCTGAAAGTGTGACTGGGCTTGTCGATACCGCGAAAACGTGTCACGATCCTAAACAGTATAGGTGCTCCACGCACAATCTTAAATAAAGGAGTAAAGCATGGCATAAGTACAGGATAGTAATAAAGCCCTAAACTACTTTGTGGCCCCAAGAAATAGAAATGAATCAAGCTCTGGCTCAGGGGGGTCCATAAGGCCTCCCGGATGTGGATAGTGCGAAAAATCAAGGAATAGGTATCAAGTACTCGGGTTCCTACGGGACACAAGTGAGCGTGGAAGAACGAAATAACATCTATTGCCCACCGATGCCTCTGCATTAGTTATAGCTAGCATTTTAATAGTTGTATGTAAAGTCGTGATCAACTCCACCAATAAGCATCTCCACCAATAAACATCTGCCCGCGTACCAACAATTGTGGTACTCGACAACACGAGATCGCACCTGAGCAAGCAACTACGACTCGCAAGGCCAGCTATCTACGAAACACAGGCAATAGGAGGTGTCCAAGGCAATATAGAGGCTGCACGGGATATAAATGGTACACGGAAACTAAAGCATCGTGACACGGATAGCAATAGATCAACAAGAGGAAATAAAGACTATAAATGCAAAATAGGTAGAAGGGGGAGAGATGCTCGTCTGGGAAACACTGCCGAAGGTTCATATCCGGAGAACTTGTCGATAATCGCATCCATTCATCGGTCTAATCCGCGAAGAAGCAAAGCACTAAAAGGAACACCGGATGCACTATTTGATATTACGGCAGAAGATCCGGCATGATTATGATATGATTCCAATGCGGTGCAATTAGGCAGTATTAAGCGGAACCTGGGTCCCGACAATTAATTAATAGGTTCAAGTTATTTAGAAACCCCGCAATTTAAATGTTGATTTACCAATGTAAAGCATGTCATCGGTTCACTACGCAAATTTAAATGGAGGCGATATGAGACAAGTATAGCCCGCATATAGTCTCCATATTTAATTATGAGGTGAATCGACTATACAACCTGGACCCACAAAAACATGTATGCAGGCATGTACAATTGATATGCAAAAATTCATATAGATGGCATTTATAAAATAGGGGGCTTGGTTAGGGGATCACATTAGGGTTCAACGGACTTGGTGTTCACCGGGGGTCGGTGGGGTTCGGTTCCGGCGGGATCAGTCTTCGGGGTCGAAGAACTTGGCGCGCCAGGGTTCAGTCTTGATGGTCATCGGGTCCGAGAAGAAGACCTTGGCGTTCGGCGTCCTTCGGTTTTCTTGATGTAGACTTGGAAGTATCGTGGTTCCGTTGTTGATGGCGATCTTGTCACAGGGCGCCTTGGTGGCACTTTCGTTGCACAATGTGCGTTCTTCAGAGGCATCCACCGAGTCAACAAAGGCTTTCAGAGCGGAGGAAGATGTCCTATCGTCACGCACCATCACCTGCATCTCCATGACAGATGGCTAAAGAGGCCACCGAGCTTGCACAGCCACAGGAACCATAAGTCCTGGTCGAGGAGGCCAGACCAAAACAAAACGACACGGGGTGGAACAGGGCAACCCGCACGTGCTGCAAGGTCACGGTCGCGGCAGGAGAGCATCGGGAGGTGACCGAGCGAGGCACGGCGAGGGCTTGCTGCAGATGGTACCGAGCGGAGCAGGGGCATACCGTGGCTCAGGAAGCGCACAGAGAGGTAGTCAACGAGGGACCTACACAGGCAAGCAGGGGGAAGGCCTGCCTCGTGCTGGTCGATGGCGTGCGACAGGAGAAGGACACCAGGGCGGTGCTCTTGCGCGAGGAGAGGCGCAGGCAGAGGCCGATGACGGTGATGGAGCATGGCTCGTTGGCGGCAAAGGGAGGTTAGCATCGCGGCGGTGGCAGGCTTCGGGCTCGGGTCGCGCGAGGCAAGAGGGTTGTGGGCCGGGGTGTGGGTCGCACGCTGCGGAGAGGAGGCGAGGATGACGAGGACCATGTGGTAGCGGGACGTACACCTGAAGCGGCCGGTGAGGAGGCGGCTGATGGCAGTCGCGTAGGAGCGGGCTCCAGGCGGCAGCATCTGCTAGGGATGCAGAGGCGGCGTGGTGCTGCGGAGGCAGGCGCACAGAGCGGCGAGGGTTGGGGATCTAGCCGGGCGGGGTCGCGACGGCGCCGGAGGGTGGATTCGGAAGGCGGTGGCGGAGATCCAGCCGAGGGGAGGGAGGAGGAAGGCCGAGAGAGGCGCGGTCGGTGGGGAGAGGACAGCGGGGACGACGGTGGTCGACGGCGGCGCTCGGCAGCCGGTGGTGAGCAAGGAGGAGGCGGCAGTGCCTGGGGTTGGGGAGGGGCGTTCCTTGCGGGGAGAGATGACAGGAAGAGGCACGGTGGCGGGGGAAGAAACGTGAGGGGAGAGGAGGATGGGCACGAGGCCATGCGGGTGGGGATCAAGGCTATCGGTGGGGGTTGACGCGCCCAGGTGGCTCGGGATGGGAGTGTGTCGGGCTGGGGCCAGGGGATGGGGCGTGGCAGGCGCGCGCTGGGGCGGCGTGCAAGGCAGGAAAAAAGGGGTTGGTGGCGTTGTGCGTCTGTGTGCGTGTGTGGGTCTGGTGTTGAGTGTGTTACGCGGGGTGAGGTGGCAACTAGCGATTGGCCGGGGTGATGTGGGGGGCTGGGTAGGATAGGGTGGGTAGGTTAAAGATTAGACTAGATTTTAGTTTAGGGCTTGGAGGTGGCCGGCCGGGCTTTCGGGCCTGGCGGGCTGCCTCCTAAAAATAAAACAAAATGTTTATTATTTAAAACGGGGCTTTTGAAAACCGTATTTAGACAAACCAAAATATTCCGGAGGCCCGGGTTTTGTATTTGAATAAAGGCTAGGTATTTAGAAAACAGAAATAGGGTTTTTTCGAAAATAGTTTCAGACATCAGATGCATGATGATGACGATGCACAAATGTAATGTGGCATGATGACATGAGCATGGGGTCATGATGATGCATAAAATAAAAACAACACGTGATTTTCTAGTAGTGATTTTTGCGGGGCGCCACAAGAGTGTACCTCAATAGTGGATGAGTAGGGAATAGGCTTACATACTTCTTCTATAGGAGGTAAATTCTTGACATCTGCAGCTTTAACCCTTCTCCTTAAGACATTTCTTAGCTTCCTTCATCACTTCATCATTTAATTCAATAACTCCCCTCTTCTTTGATGTTGGAATAGGCACGGGAATAGATGGTTCCGGTACAATTAATTCAGGTATAGCTTGTTTAGGAGGGGTCCAATCTTCATAATTCTTGCTTATTTTAGCCATTAATTCCTCAGCTTCCTTAGGAGTCCTATTCCTAAAAACATAATCAGCACAACTATCTAGGTATGTCCTAGATTCTTCGGTTAGTCCATTATAAAATATATCAAGAAGCTCATTCTTAGTTAATGGACTTCTAGCCTGTGCATGAATCAAAGCACAAAACCTTGCCCAAGATTCGGGCAATACCTCTTTTTCTCCCTATTTAAAATCAAAAAGTTCCTGCAAAATAGCATGTCTAGCACTGGGAGGAAAATATTTCTGTAGGAAACTACTAATCAAGCACTCAGGGCTATCAATAGATCCAGGAGGTAAATTACTAAACCATGTTTTAGCTTCTCCTTTCAGTGAAAAGGGAAAAATCTTAGCAACAAAGTAAGTACGCATCTTAATATCATCAGAAAACAAGCCACTCATGGTAGAAAGTTCATTCATATGTGCTACTGCACTTTCATTGTTAGTCCACAAAAAGGTTCTTTCTCGACAATAGCTATGTAAGATAGATTGAGAGAGAAATCATAATCTTCATCTGTAATGTTTATGGGAGAAGAAGCAAACTTAGCAATAGGAGACAATTTGGGTCTAATAGTACGCCTCTCAAGGAGACTCTTAGCAGCGCTCCTATCATGGGTGTTCTTACATTCTTTAATAAAATCATCGGTCATCTCAACATAACCATCTTCAATATCATAATTCTCACTAGACTCAGGTGAGCTAACAGGTGTTGTAGTGTCTTCATTAGGAGTTTCGGTATTTCCAGCTATAGTTCTAGCAATCGTAGCATCTAGGAAAGGACCTAATGAACCACTCTTATCAAGCACAGTAGAAGCAGCATCATAAGCATCAGAAGTTTCAGATTGAGCAGTAGTAGCAGTGTGTGTAGCATGTGTATGTGGTGGTGTAAGGAACTTACTCATAACAGACGGTGAATCAAGAGCAGCAGAGGTGTTCAGAACCGTACCGCTTCTTTTAGTGGATGGTAAAATAGGAACCTTGCCATCACGAGACTTACCCATGATGGATGGATAACAGCAAATAATAGAGAATCCAAGTGAACTTGATAAATAAAGCCATGGTCCCCGGCAACAGCGCCAGAAAATAGTCTTCATGACCCGCAAGTATAGGGGGTGTATCGCAGTATTTTCGAGGGAAGTGAAACCCAATTTATTGATTTGAGACAAGGGGAGACAAAGAATATTTATAAGCCTTAACAACTGAGATGTCAATTCAGCTCCACCTGGAAACAATCTTGCTCACAACAGTTTATCAGTAGCAATAGTTTTGTAGTAGAAATAGTAAAGTAACAGCAGTAGTAAAGCAAGGACAGTAGTAACAAAAGCAGTAAATAGTGGGATTCGAGTGCGGTAGGCATAGGGATGGATGGACGGGCGATGCATGGACAAGACAATTCAAATAGCAATCAGAACATAGGGTAATTGTAGATAAATAAGATAAAGCATCCAAGTACTAGACAATCTTAGGCAAGTGTTCCATATATAGTCATACATGCTCGCAATGAGAACTTGCATAACATCTTTTGTCCTGCCAACCCGTTTGCAGCGAGGCCTCTAGGGAACTACTGGCAATTAAGGTGCTCCTTTTAATAGAGCACCGGAGCAAAGCATTAACACTCCGTGAACACATGTGATCCTCACATCAAAGCCTTTCCCTTCCGGTTATCCCGATTTTTGTCACTTCGGGGCCATTGGTTTTGGAAAACAACATGTGTACACAACTTGTAGATTAGACCAAAAACAATACTATCATAATGAATCAATAACATGTTCATATCTGAAATCATGGCACTCGGGCCCTAGTGACAAGCATTAATCACAACAAGTCACAACAAAGTCATAAAGCACTAATAAAAGATACTAGGCACCATGCCCTAACAATCTGATGCCATTACATGAATGATCTCATCCAATCCCTACCATCCCCATAGCCTACAGTGGGGGATTACTCACTCATAGATGGGGGAAACATGGATGGTTGATGGAGAAGCGATTGTGATGATGATGGCGATGATCTCCTCCAATTCCCCGTCCCGGTAGGGTGCTAGAACGGAGTTTCTGGTGCTGTTTCATGGAATCTGGTGGTGGCAGCGGAGCACGTCGAACCACCCGAAGTTTTTTATGTCAGAAGGCTCCTTATAGGCGAAGAGAGAGGCCGAGGAGGTGCCTGGGGGGCCCACACCACCCCCTAGCGTGGCCTGGCCTGGCCCGCGCCACCAGGTGGTGTGGCCACCCCCTGGCTCTTCTCCGTCTCGTATTCTGGCTCCTGGAGTCTTCGGGTGAAATAGGATTTTTGGCATATTTTCCGGGATTTTTCCTAATAGTTGGTTTTCTGCACAAAACATAGACACCAAGGTAATTCTGCTGAAAATAGCGTCAGTCCGCATTAGTTGTATCCAAATCACACAAGTATAGAGGAGAAACAATAGAAAAAGTGTTCGGGAAAGTAGATACGTTTTGGACGTATCACTCCCCTACACCTAGCGAATCTCCTAGATCTCTCGCTCCATCACACGAATCTCCTCTTTCTTGTCCCACACAGCATCACACATATCCTGAACAAGCTCTTTGTGAAAACCTGACAGTGGCTTTTCGATCCACACAAACTTGTCACAGCCAGTCCGCCTCTCTTCCTGCGAAGTAGATCGAAGGAAACAAAAAAAGAATTAAATTACGCTTTCCGGATCTGGGTTACCATTGTACCTACAGTAGGAACTTACCGCTCTCATGCTGTAGTTGCTGAATTTTCCTGCAGTATTTTTGTCGGTCCATGAAATCCGACTCGGCATCTTCTCACCGCATAAACACATCATATAGGGGTAGTAATCGTAGGGAGCCCTTCAGTATCTGATGGGGGCACCCACCTGATGGTGTTGAGCCGACCCTGATTACGGCCGAGACGAACTGCATGAGCTGCGAGCCATGAGCGAGGGAAGCGAGGGGAGCGAGGGCAGAGGAAAGAGGAGCCTTTGGATGTCAGGGTAGTGGCGAATCATGATTTATCCCCACTTAATAACTCGGGCAGAATCCTACCGTCCACATTCGGCTGACAGGTGGGGGACCTAGCATGCGGACTTGTCAACCAAACCTCGCTCCTTTGTGGTTCAAAGGCCCTCTCGCGCGCATTGGACAAAATTTTTTGGCACCTTGCCCACGTACATATCACTGGGAGGCCTTGCTCAGGAACTAGACACGCCTGGCCCACAATCTTACTCCCTCCTAGGAACTTGTCATGGCTCGCGCCAACAGATCCATCTGCTCCAGCGCTTCTGGTAGGGCTCGCCACGACGGATCCACCCCAAGATCCTACCGTCGTAATATCAAATGGCCATGGTTTCTTGAGAGGAGCGACAACACTACGTCTCTGAGCTTGGCCCCTCCTACCTGTAGAAGGACTGATGCGGCGTCGAGCTCGAGCAGGAGCCGCCAGGCGCGATGATGCTCGGTCCACGCCAACCTCGTCACCTTCATCATTGTCGATTGTGATGTGGAGGACGACAGGGACGAAGCTATGCAGAACGCCATTGTTTCCTCCTTGGCGAAGGGCAAGCCACGGGCGGGAGTGGATGTCGCTGGGAAGGGCACGGCGGTGTCACCAATCGAGGTGGACTCCGACGACAGCGATGTGATGTGGGTTTAGATGTTGTTTAGGATGGTTGCAATTTCAGTCGTGTTTAGTGCAAGTATAATTATTGTAATGCGTTTGTCGAGCTATATTGAGAAATATGTGCAATAGCAGCGTGTGCGTGCTTCCACTTTAGAAATTGTGTCTGTGCCATTTGCATGTTGCATTATCAACGTAGATTACATGTAAACAATCCAACGAAAATCAGATTACAACCATTAGACGGGAGTGGCAGGATGGAAGAGAAGTTGGGACAGTGGCTTCGAGGGGAAGGAAGAGAAGTAAGGGGGGCGTGACACTAGCACGTGGGCCCACGGAACACGTGAAACTGACATGCGGGAGCGGGAGCACGCGGTATTGCCAGTCTTAGAGCAAGCGGACTTTCCAACGTGACAACAGTAAGCTGATTGGACCAGTAACTCGTTGAATTATTAATGAGTACTAAAAAATACAACTAGGGTACATTCGCACAACACATATGCTTTACGCACCTGAGAAGCATCGCTTAAGTCTAACAGTAATGACAACATAAGTACTACATTTCCCTGTCGGTCTTCTCGATACAAATGTAGTAATGACAACATAAGTACTACATTTCCAGCACCGACAAGGTACTGAGATGGCACACATAGGATCGACCTTAGGTCCGCATACTCCACCTCTCGAGGCGTCGGGCAGCTCGCGCCTCGGCTAGCACAAGAATGCTATCGGATGACGGCGGCTGGGCGTTCACCCACATGCGCACCATGTATAGGGGCCAGGCGCACGGGACCGACCTAACGCATACCGCACACACGAAGGTGGGCCCAACTCTAGTTCTCGGAACACTGGTGGTGATGGTCAGGACGAAAACAGAGCCGTCCCCCTGGAAAATTAGCCAGTGGCGTGCCGAGTCAATGAACCACACCTGCTCTTGGAGAAGTTGGGCTTGCCCATACGAGATCCTAATTACTTTGATCAAGTGCTCCTCTGCAAGGTGGACGACAAGCTCTGCCGGTGGCCGGTGTAGTTACATCCCGGCTCCGTGCAGGAGTAGGCGCCATGCGGGCACGCGAGCTCGTGGAGCGGGAGCTCGTGGTAGGAGTAACGGCGAAAGCATCCTGGGTGGGAGCACACGAGAGGGAATGTCGCTGTGAAGTTGCGCGCGAGGATATCCAGATTCTTGGGCTGCATCATCTGCCACATCTGAAGTTCGTCGAGAAATCGAAAAAAAGATCAGCACTTTGATCGGTGAATAGCAGGAATATGTAGGATAAATTAAAACGATTGTAAAATGATTTCTTAGGATGAAGGTAGCGAGCCGAGAATTCGCGGATATCGTCCGGGCATGGCGCACAAAAGCCGGTGGCGTTATCCGGGCACAGTGACGTGTGGTGGATGAGGGGAGAGGGGGCTCGGAGTAGACGTGCTCACTTACGAGCTCTATGATATTACTAGTAGGCTATAGGGGACTGGAAATAATAGTAATATAAGTGAAAATGTAAGCGTGGCCAATCATGTCGCGGAATAGCCTACTCACGGATCGCTCTTACGAAGAACCATCTTATTCGTCCACGCGCCCCGATCGAACGTTCTGCAACAATCAGATCAGACAACCAGTTCTTCAGGGGGGATCCTAGAAGACGCAATCATACGCGGTTTAGTGGAAACAACACACATGAAATGACTCTAGTGGATCCATATGTGGTTTGTGGAAAGATCACAAATGCAATGAATCTAGTGGATCCATATGTGGTTTGTGAAAAGAACACACATTCCATTACTCTGGTGGATACATATGTGGTTTGTGGAAAGAACACACATGAAATGGCATTGGTGGATCCATGTGTAGTTCATGAAAATAACATACATGCAATGTCATTGGTTGATCCATATGTGGTTTGTGACAATAACACACATGCAATGACATTGGTTGATCCATGTAGTTTGTGGAAAAGAACACACATGCAATGACTATGGTGGATCCATATGTGGTTTGTGGAAAGAACACACATGTAATGACTCTAGTGGATCCATATGTGGTTTGTGGAAAAGAACACACACGCAATTACTCTAGTGGGTACATATCTGATTTGTGGAAAGAACACACATGCAATGGCATTGGTTGATCCGTATGTGGTTTGTGAAAAGAACACATATGCAATGACATTGGTTGATCCATATGTGGTTTGTGGAAAAAACACACATGCAATGACTCTAGTGGATCCATATGTGGTTTGTGGAAAGAACACATATGGAATGACATTGGTTGATCCGTGTCTGGTTTGTGAAAAGACCACACATGCAATGCCATTGGTCGATCCATTTGGTTTGAGGAAAATAACACACATGCAATGACTCTAGTGGATCCATATGTGGTTTGTGGAAAGAACACACATGCAATGAACACTGGTAGATCCATGCGTGGTTTGTGAAAAGAACACACATGCAATTACTCTAGTGGATGCATATGTGGTTTGTGGAAAGAACACACATGCAATGAACACTGGTGGATGCATGGGTGGTTGTGAAAAGAACACACAAGCAATGCCATTGGTTGATCCATATGTGGTTTGTGACAATAACACACAAGCAATGCCATTGGTTGATCCATGTTGTTTGTCAAAAGAACACAAATGCAATGACATTGGTTGATCCATCTGGTTTGTGGAAATAACACACATGCAATGACTCTGGTAGATCCATGTGTGGTTTGTGAAAAGAACAAACATGCAATGACATTGGTTGATCCATATGTGGTTTGTGACAATAACACACATGCAATGCCATTGGTTGATCCATGTGGTTTGTAGAAAAGAACAAACATGCAATGAACGCTTGTGGATCCATATGTGGTTTGTGGAATGAACACACATCCAATGAGATTGGTTGATCCATATGTGGGTTGTGAAAACAACACACATGCAATCTCATTTGTTGATCCATGTGTGGTTTGTGAAAAGAACACATATGCATTGCCATTGGTTGATCCATGTGGTTTGTGGAAAAGAACACACATGCAATGACTCTAGTCGATCCATATGTGGTTTGTGGAAAAGAACACACATGCAATTACTCTAGTGCATCCATATATGGTTTGTGGAAAAGAACACACATGCAATTGCTCTAGTGGGTACATATGTGGTTTGTGGAAAGAACACACATGCAATGGAATCGGTTGATCCATATGTGCTTTGTGAAAAGTACACACATGCAATGACATTGGTTGATCCATATGTGGTTTGTGGAAAGAACACACATGCAATGCCATTGGTTGATCCATGTGGTTTGTGGAAAAAACACACATGCAATGACTCTGGTGGATCCATGTGTGGTTTGTGAGAAGAATACACATGTAATGACATTGGTTGATCCATCTGTGGTTTGTGACAATAACACACATGCAATGCCATTGGTTGATCCATGTGGTTTGTGGAAAAGAACAAACATGCAATGATCTCCCTTGGATCCATATGTGGTTTGTGGAAAGAACACACATGCAATGACATAGGTTGATCTATATGTGGGTTGTGAAAATAACACACATGCAATGCCATTGGTTGATCCATGTGTGGTTTGTTAAAAGAACACACATGCAATGCCATTGGTTGATCCATGTAGTTTCTGGAAAAGAACACACATGCAATGACTATGGTGGATCCATATGTGGTTTGTGGAAAGAACACACATGAAATGACTCTAGTGGATCCATATGTGGTTTGTGGAAAAGAAAACACATGCAATTACTCTAGTGGGTACATATGTGATTTGTGGAAAGAACACACATGCAATGGCATTGGTTGATCCATATGTGGTTTGTGAAAAGAACACAAATGCAATGACATTGGTTGATCCATATGTGGTTTGTGGAAAAAACACACATGCAATGACTCTAGTGGATCCATATGTGGTTTGTGGAAAGAACACACATGCAATGACATTGGTGGATCCACATGTGGTTCATGACAGGAACACACATGCAATGGCATTGGTTGATCCATATGTGGTTTGTGAAAAGAACACAAATGCAATGACATTGGTTGATCCATATGTGGTTTGTGGAAAAAACACACATGCAATGACTCTAGTGGATCCATATGTGGTTTGTGGAAAGAACACACATGCAATGACATTGGTTGATCCGTGTGTGGTTTGTGAAAAGAACACACATGCAATGCCATTGGTTGATCCATTTGGTTTGTGGAAAAGAACACACATGCAATGACTCTAGTGGATCCATATGTGGTTTGTGGAAAGAACACACATGCAATGGACACTGGTAGATCCATGCGTGGTTTGTGAAAAGGACACACATGCAATTACTCTAGTGGATGCATATGTGGTTTGTGGAAAGAACACACATGCAATGAACACTGGTGGATGCATGCGTGGTTGTGAAAAGAACACACATGCAGTGACATTGGTGGATCCATGTGTGGTTTGTGGAAAGAACACACATGCAATGCCATTGGTTGATCCATGTGGTTTGTGGAAAAGAAAACACATGCAATGCCATTGGTTGATCCATCGGGTTTGTGGAACATAACAAACATGCAATGATAGCCCGTGGATCCACATGTGGTTTGTGGAAAAAACACACATGCGATGACTCTAGTGGATCCATATGTGGTTTGTGAATATAACACACATGCAATGCCATTGGTTGGTCCATGTGTGGTTTGTGAAAAGAACACACATGCAATGCCATTGGTTGATCCATGTGGTTTGGGGAAAAGAACACACATGCGACGACTCTGGTGGATCCATATGTGGTTTCTGGAAACAACACACATGAAATGACATTGGTCGATCCATATGTGGTTTGTGGAAATAACACACATGCAATGTCATTGGTTGATCCATGTCGTTTGTGGAAAAACACAAATGCAATGTTTCTAGTGGACCCAAATGTGGTTTGTGGAAAGAACACACATGCAATGCCATTGGTTGATCCATGTGTGGTTTGTAAAAAGAACACACATGAAATGCCAATTGTTTATCCATGTGGTTTGTGGAAAAGAACACACATGCAATGACAGGTGGATCCATATGTCGTTTGTGGAAGAACACACATGAAATGACTCTAGTGGATCCATATGTGATTCGTGGAGAAGAACACACATGCAATTACTCTAGTGGGTACATATGTGGTTTGTGGAAAGAACACAAATTCAATGGCATTGGGTGATCCAAGCGTAGTTTGTGAAAAGAACACACATGCAATGAAATTGGTTGATCCATATGTGGTTTGTGGAAAGAACACAGATGCAATGCCATTGGTTGATCCATGTAGTTTCTGAAAAGAACACACATGAAATGGCATTGGTGGATCCATGTCTGGTTCATGACAATAATATACATGCAATGTCATTGGTTGATCCATACGTGGTTTGTGACAATAACACACATGCAATACCATTGGTTGATCGGTGTGGTTTGTGGAAAATAACACACATGCAATGACTCTGGTGGATCCATGTGTGGTTTGTGGAAAGAACACACATGCAATCAATCTAGTTGATCCATGTGTGGTTTGTGGAAAGAACACACATGCAATGACTCTAGTGGACCCATATGTGGTTTGTGGAAAAGAGCACACATGCAATTACTCTAGTGGGTACATCTGTGGTTTGTGGAAAAGAACACACATGCAATTACTCTAGTGGATCCATATGTGGTTTGTGGGAAAGAACACACATGCAATTGCTCTAGTGGGTACATATGTGGTTTGTGGAAAGAACACACATGCAATGGCAAGTGTTTATCCATATGTGGTTTGTGAAAAGTACACACATCCAATGAACGCTTGTGGATCCATATGTGGTTTGTGGAAAGAACACACATGCAATGCCATTGGTTGGTCCATGTGGTTTGTGGAAAAAACACACATGCAATGACTCTGGTGGATCCATGTGTGGTTTGTGAGAAGAACACACATGCAATGCCATTGGTTGATCCATCTGTGATTTGTGACAATAACACACATGCAATGTCATTGGTTGATCCATGTGGTTTGTGGAAAAGAACAAACATGCAATGATCTCCTGTGGATCCATATGTGGTTTGTGGAAAGAACACACATGCAATGACATGGGTTGATCCATATGTGGGTTGTGAAAATAACACACATGCAATGCCATTGGTTGATCCATGTGTGGTTTGTTAAAAGAACACACATGCAATGACATTGGTTGATCCATGTAGTTTATGGAAAAGAACACACATGCAATGACTATGGTGGATCCATATGTGGTTTGTGGAAAGAACACACATGTAATGACTCTAGTGGATCCATATGTGGTTTGTGGAAAAGAATACACATGCAATTACTCTAGTGGGTACATATCTGATTTGTGGAAAGAACACACATGCAATGGCATTGGTTGATCCGTACGTGGTTAGTGAAAAGAACACACATGCAATGACATTGGTTGATCCATATGTGGTTTGTGGAAAAACCACACATTCAATGACTCTAGTGGATCCATATGTGGTTTGTGGAAAGAACACATATGCAATGACATTGGTTGATCCGTGTGTGGTTTGTGAAAAGAACGCACATGCAATGCCATTGGTCGATCCATTTGGTTTGTGGAAAATAACACACATGCAATGACTCTAGTGGATCCATATGTGATTTGTGGAAAGAACACACATGCAATGAACACTGGTAGATCCATGCGTGGTTTGTGAAAGAACACACATGCAATTACTCTAGTGGATGCATATGTTTGTTTCTGGAAAGAACACACATGCAAGAACACTGGTGGATGCATGGGTGGTTGTGAAAAGAACACACATGCAGTGACATTGGTGGATCCTGTGTGGTTTGTGGAAAGAAAAACACATGCAATGCCTCTAGTGGACCCATATGTGGTTTTGTGGAAAAGAGCACACATGCAATTACTCTAGTGGGTACTATGTGGTTTTAGAAAGAACACACATGCAATGACATTGGTGGATCCATGTGGGGTTCATGACATGAACACACATGCAATGACATTGGTTGATCC
>OU342740.1:72921619-72959540 GCA_910589775.1 Avena eriantha
AACACTCATGCAATGACATTGGTTGATCCATATGTGGTTTGTGGAAAAGAACACACATGCAATTACTCTTGTGGGTACATATGTGGTTTGTGGAAAGAACACACATGCAATGCCATTGGTTGATCTAGGTGGTTTGTGGAAAAAACACAAATGCAATGTTTCTAGTGGATCCAAATGTGGTTTGTGGAAAGAACACACATGAAATGCCATTGGTTTATCCATGTGTGGTTTGTAAAAAGAAACATGAAATGCCATTGGTTGATCCATGTGGTTTGTGGAAAATAACACACATGCAATGACTCTGGTGGATCCAAATGTGGTTTGTGGAAAGAACACACATGAAATGACTCTAGTGGATCCATATGTGATTCGTGGAGAAGAACACACATGCAATTACGCTAGTGGGTAAATATGTGGTTTGTGGAAAGAACACACATGCAATGGCATTGGTTGATCCATGCGTGGTTTGTGAAAAGAACACACATGCAATGACATTGGTTGATCCATATGTGGTTTGTGGAAAGAACACAAATGCAGTGCCATTGGTTGATCCATGTGGTTTGTGGAAAAGGACACACATGCAATTACTCTAGTGGCTACATATGTGGTTTGTGGAAAGAACACACATGTAATGACATTGGTGGATCCACATGTGGTTCATGACAGGAACACAAATGCAATGGCATTGGTTGATTCATATGTGGTTTGTGAAAAGAACACACATGCAATGACATTGGTTGATCCATATGTGGTTTGTGGAAAGAACACACATGCAATGACTCTGGTGGATCCACGTGTGGTTTGTGGAGAGAACAAACATGCAATGGCATTGTTGGATCCATGTGTGGTTCATGACAAGAACATAGATGCAATGACATTTGTTGATCCATATGTGGTTTGTGACAATAACACACATGCAATTCCATTGGTTGATCCATGTGGTTTGTGGAAATAACACACATGCAATGACTCTGGTGGATCCATGTGTGGTTTGTGGAAAGAACAAACATGCAATGACATTGGTTAATCCATATGTGGTTTGTGAAAATAACACACATGCAATGCCATTGGTTGATGCATGTGGTTTGTGACAATAACACACATGCAATGAACACTGGTGGATGCATGCATGGTTGTGAAAAGAACACACATGCAGTGACATTGGTGGATCCATGTGTGGTTTGTGGAAAGAACACACATGCAATGCCATTGGTTGATCCATGTGGTTTGTGGAAAAGAAAACACATGCAATGCCATTGGTTGATCCATGTGGTTTGTGGAACAGAACAAACATGCAATGAACGCCCGTGGATCCACATGTGGTTTGTGGAAAAAACGCACATGCAATGACTCTAGTGGATCCATATGTGGTTTGTGAAAACACTACAAGAGAAAAGAGTTTTTGTGACAAATCACTATCGTCGCCGAAAATGCCATTTCCGTCACTAAGTACTCCCTCGTGACAAAAACGTGGCGTCACCAGGGTCGTCACAAAAGCTCCGTCACAGATTCTTTTATAGTGACGGAATACAAATTTTCGTCCCGCAAGATTGAGCTTCGGTGACGGTCCTTACGGCGTCACCTAAGATAGGTTATCCGTGACGGACCTTCTACGTCACCTAAAATAGGAAAATCTGTCACCGTTTAGCATATTCGTTGATTAAATATGCCGTCACGGAAGATTTATGGTGTCACGAGGATTCTGGCAGGTGGGACCTGCAATGTTGACGTGGCAGCTGGCAGGTGGGTCCCACCACAATGATGTGGCATCTAACAGGTGGGTCCGACGATGCTGACGTGGCAGCTGGCAGGTGGGTTGCGACGATGATGACGTGGCAGCTGGCAGGTGGGTCCGACGATGCTGACGTGGCAGCTGGCAGGTGGGTCCGATGATGCTGACGTGGTAGCTGGTAGGTGGGTCCGACGATGATGACATGGCAACTGGCAGGTGGGTCCCACCACGATGACGTGGCATCTGACAGGTGGGGCCAATGCGATTGCGTGTCACCTTCGTGTGGGGCCCGCGGAGATGACGTGGCAGCTAGCAGGTGGGTCCAGCGACGCTGACGTGGCAACATGTAGGTGGGCCGTCAACGATGACGTGGCGTCTGTATGTGGGGCCTGCGATGATGACGTGTCATTTTTTGGGCCGGCCCATTCGGAACTGCCTTGTGGGCCGGGAGGAATGTGACGCCGTCACCAATTTTTTTCCATGGACAAATTTGATTAAAAATTGAAATTCCACGCAAATTACGAAACAAAATTAAATGGAAGTAAATATTTGAAATGGCAGAAAATTTATAAATATGAATTGTATCACACGCAAACTTTAAAATTCTGGTAGACTGAAACTGCTGTATCAAACTCGAATGACTAAAGGAATAAAAAAACAATGTTTCGGCCCACCCGGCCCATTAGCGCGCAGAGATTTTTGGCCCAAGTCACAGGGACTGGGCCTGGGAGTTCTGCGACATCCTCAACAGGTAACTAAACATGCCATCCATTTCCTTCTGCCTGTTCTCAAATGCCAGACGATTTGCTTCGCTGGACTTTTTCACCGCTTCAAGTTCATCATCTTGCTTCTTTCTCATCTCTTCAAATCTCCTTTCCTGCTCTTGCATCCGTTCCTCCATCTCGCGTTGAACCCTTTCAGCTGCATTCAACGAATCTTGCTCCTGACTTGATAATTGTTCTTCTAAATCACGGATGCGCCCAGCTGAGATGCTAGACCTCTTGGAAGCAGATGAAACTCCGATGCTGGAAAGGAAAGTAATTGATCTTGAATTGTTCTAGTCTCTCAGGACTTCTTCAACAATCTCCACATCAGTTTTGGGAATCCAATCTTCTGGGTGTGGTCCCATTTTCTGAAGCACCATCTCAGTCTACAATAGGATAAAAAAATAGCAAGTCCAGAGTTAGAAGAAATCAAATAATTAGACAAACTAATGAGAAATGCGTAGCACATAAAATACTTTCCTTACATAAGCTTCTGCTGATTTTTGGGACATCATACCATCCTTGTTAGTGTGGCTTGCTTTAAAGAAAGCAATCAGGGAGGTATCGACGTCCTCGATCTTCTGAGATTTCTACAAGAATTATGACACGATGAATTATAAGTGTGTATGGCATGTTCACAAAAAGAAGTAGGTGTTGCATCTGAAGAGTTTGAATACTCACAAGTGCATGGTAATGTGCAACAAAGCTCCTTGAGCCAGTGGTGTGTTTCTTCATCACGACATCTCTGTTCTTCTTGTTACTCTCGCAGATTGCCTATGTACAGATGCATGAATTTAGTATTCCACAGTACAGTAGTATGTCTGCGATAGATGTAGCTGAAACAACAGGAATCGTGTACCTTCTAGTGCTCATCATGCCATATATCAAGAAGCTCTGCCCAGCTTTCCTCGTCTACCTCTTTTGGTTTCAACAATAAAGCTTGCTCGCGGGTTAGATCTTTAACATCTTTCCAATAGACCTTTTTCAGCCTCCAACGTTGTTGGCGAATACCTTTCTGTAAAATGTCGGTGCAAATGTCTTTGCCAAGGTCACCACTGTTTTCCATTGCAAATTTTCCCTACAGATAACATGGAACACAAATTCATATCAGCATCGAATGACAAAATTGTTAAAAATCATCCACCAATGAGACATTTTATATGGAAAATGAATAAGAGGTTAACAGACTTACAGTTATAGACTTAATGGTTTCCGAAATAGTATCTTTCAAACGAACTTCTTTGTCACCATACTGCTTCTAGTGGGTTGCCAGTGGCATCTTCCTGCGTATGTGAATGCCACACTCTGAACTCAGTTTTGCTGCTTGCACAGCATCAGTGGGTCTCCTCATGCCAAGAGTGAAGTTGATCTGCATCTTAGCCCCTCCATTCCTTCTAGACCACTCGTGTACCCCATGCCCCATAGTAGGTTTGCATACATTACGCTTTTCCTTTAGAGCACCCGTGTCTACAATTGCAACTGAAACCAGTGAAAAAATGAGAGTCAAGACTTCAATTGAAAATTTTGCAACTAAACCGGTGAATAAATTGTAAGACGTGATGTCAATACCTTCTCGTTCGTTGCGGACAAGTACATTCTCCTCAGGTGAGTTGTTGCCTCTAGAGGTTTGAATTAGCATGGGCGAGGATTCATTTCGATTAGTACCCCCTTCCCCTACTTTCTGGGTAGGGGTCTCTGTTTCACCATCATCTCGAGTCTCTGCATTTGCTGCTGACCTTGTTACAACATTTGGAGGCACAAAGGTTTTTGAGCGCTTCTGCTTCTTTTCTTTTGTAGAACCTTCCGTTACCTGCATTTTAATAGATCAAGACATAAATATTAAAGCAATCTGGACATATCCTACATGTGAAGGCAGGAGAATGCTGCATTTCTTCACCTTAGAGGAAGATTTAAAAACATCATGGTCCTCTTCATCCGGAACAAACACATCATCATCAGTGGGCTCGTCGGCAGGATCAGGTTCATAATTAGGGTCCTCGGTGATATCCTTCTCCTGCGGCTGTGCCTCTTTCCGTGTTGTCACTACCACCGGTTTCTTAGTAGTACCAAACACAAATTCACGCTCCATCGCCGTGAAATCCTCCATTGGCTTACCATGTTCAATAGCATTCTGCTTTAGTGCTTCAGACATACGAGACACGTTCTCCTCCATCACTTGTTTCCTAATATTTTGATATGCGTCTGTTGTTTTGACTTGAGTACCTGAAAACAATCAAGCAAAAGCAAGTCATGGTCATACTCATTTGTACAAACAGAGTAGACAAGATCAGTAAAGCAAAAATTATGTGATCCATACTGTAAATTAACATGCTCACAAAACATTATTCTATTTCCTCCAAATCTCGTATCGTCATTCAGTTAACTTTCTAAACCCTACTGTCAACAAGTTTAGTTAAGTGTCAGGTTCAGTATATTAGGTATCAAGTTGTTCAGTTGCGTCAGTTAAGACGCCAAGCAGCAGGGTTTATCCAACAAGTTGTGCCCTATTACCGGAACCATTATGTAGGAACAGAAACCTAAATCTAACACATAGTTATAAGATCGGATCATAGAGTGTCATGCTCAACACATTCATGGCATCTAGAACCATGATCTATGAAATTAAAACCCAAGACAAGCACATTGTCGAAGGATTCGGATCATAGGGTGTCACGTTCAACACGTGCTAGGCATCTCGAACCATGTCTATGATCTAAAACCTAGATCTTGCACATAAGCTGCAGCATCTTGAACAACGATCTACACATGTTGATCTACTAGAACTCATGCTTGACTGATCTAGAAAGAGGCATAGACCTAGGGCGGCAGAAAAATGACCTGGGTGTTTACGCTTTCTCTTTGGTGTCGTTGGTAGCACATTCCGGCGTGGTGTGCCGCTTCGAAGACTACCGGACATGTCGCCCGCCGTAGAGGGGAAATCCGCCGGCAACCAACGCCTTGCTTGATGGATCTGGGGACGAGGAAAGTGGCGATGGGGTTCTAGGTGGGCGGTGAACAAGGAACGGAATTAGGGGATGGTTATGCGGGAGGTGGGGGCACGCCGTTTTTAAAGTGTCGTGGGGGCGGAAAATTGTTAGCGCCAAAATGGGCGGGCGGGTGGAAAACAAAAGAGGTGGGAACGAAATTTTTCGGTACACAAGTGGAGGGAACGAAAACCATTCATTGTAAATTTGATTGGAAAAAACAGAGGGAGTGGAACGGGAGGTTTAGAAGTGGGGATTATCTCTAATTACATATTGTAATTAAATAAATCCTAACACATGCAACGGTTTAGGTTTTGCCACTACTTAGACCTCCCGTGCGGAATTTGTAATATGGTTTACAAGCCGGGATTATCTCTAATTCATTGTACTATAAATTTATTTGGCCATGAACCATATTAAATTATTTGAATAAGTCATTTGTTTATATATGAAAAGGAAAACAAAATATGTTCATTCACGTACAACCGTTGGATTACTAAGCAAAAAATACCATTAGTTTCCTTCATTCCACAACTCCAACTTGAAAGCTGAAGCACAATATCACTTAAACAAGTAAACCTCATTGATTCGAAAAACAAACAGAAGAGCAGAATTATTTCACATATTAGATATGTAGCCAGCAAAGTTTTCTAACATCCACCAAAAGGTAGGTGATCTCATTAGACTTTACACCCAGAAACTCAGCAAATAGTTTTGCAACTAGGAACAGGGGCGGATCTGCTTGGTTACACTCTAATGCACATGCAACAGGGTAGAAAAAGCATTTTTAGTCTTACATATTAGACTTAAGCATAGTGTATCAGGAAAACATAAACAGAGTGCATCAGGGTAAGTTTAATCCTAGATCCTCTTCCTAGTCTAGGAAGAGGCAGACATGGAAATCTGATAGGGTCAGGACACGGTCTGGACGTCCGTATTAGCCCTCTGACATCTCCTCCTCATTGATGGGCATGGTCTGCGTGTCCCTGTCACCGCCACTGCCATCATCGTCGCTGTCATTGTTGCTGCTGGTGGCGTACTCCCGGCGGGAGAGCCTACCGCCATAGATAGTGACGACCCGCTCCCTGTTGCCAGCATAGTAGTCGAACGCCAGGATGTTGGCTAGCGAAATAGTGTAGCACTTGACGAACTTGGGCCAGCCCCTGCGGAGGTACAAGCGGCCGTCTCGATGATCGAAATACATCTCCACATCAAAGGTCAGCCTGCTGTTACGCTCCCGGACGCGCACAGTGTTGGGCTGGTCGCCGCTGATGTAATCTTTGAAAGCATGGCAGAGGGAGAGCTTGTCCCACTTGTCCTCGTGAAGGATGCGGATGAACATAAAGTCGGGGTTCGGATACAGCGGCAGATGGGGTGGTGGAGACGGTGACGACGACGGCGACGGTGACGGCGATGGCGACGGTGACGACGACGGTGATGGAGATGGCGATGGCGATAGAGAAGGGGCCCTTCCCTTGCCGCTGCCCCTGCCCGTACGACAATGCCTCTTCTTGACAATGCACGTTGCTGGCATACGCGTCTGTCCTTCATGTCCCCTGCCCGCCGTCGCCTTGGCACCCCTGAGCATGGACACCGGCGTAGGCGACAAATCATTTATTCTTCTAAATATGAAGACGAAACTCTCTCGGTTACGCCACCCTTCTGAATGTGCTTTCTTCGAGTATATGAGAACAGCTTGTCCCTCTTCTAGATTTGTGCTCTGTACGAAACAATTCCACCCATCTGGATCGAAGAAGAGGCGATCATCCTTTTCTATCTTGAAGTCGATGGGGGTGATCTCCTCTTTAGGAAAACACACTCCAGTTGAGCCTCCCTCACAGATTTGTAGAGCATTAACAACCTTCTTAGGAAATTTCTGATCAATACAAAACAAGATATATAAGTTAGTAAGCCGATGTCATAAACCACATAGACAAATTGCATACACGCATGGCAACAAAAAAGAAATAAAAGAAAGTTATATGAATGTACCATGTTGTACAGCTTAAGATTTGTTTTGGTCAAGCGGGTTACGAATGGCAACCCGACAATTTTGCCCATGTTCGATTGAAGTTCCAGCAGATGCTCTTGGTCACTCTTAGTAAGCCGGCATCTTTGGGAGATGAGTGGTCCGAGATCACGCTTCTGCGAAGATGCTCCTGCCATGTTAAAGAATGGGCTGCGCATACAAATTTAGTACACATTAACAAATGGTAAAAGTGTAGGAAACACATTATACGTATTACAGCGTCACAACAATGTATTTCATCACAACAATACAAATATTGTTTCTGCAAATACTTGCAAGTTATATCAATGCTACAAGCACTAGTCATAGCATAGGAAAGCTCCAGACTCCTATTCTGTCAGATATAAGTTCTCTAAGAACTACCTTTGCTGTGTTGGATTTTAGAAACATCGTAAGTACTACATTAGTTCTTGCCATATATAGTAGCTAGATGGCCGATCTTTTTGGGAGACTAGGAAGTTTAGGCCTATTTCTTATAGAAACAGATCATAGCTAGTAATTATGTTCTGTTTTAGTCACCAGAATATAATGCTTCAGCGATTTAGCACATCAGAGATGGCAAGTTAGTGTAGGTTCTTCCATTTCCGATGTTGTGGTTGCATGTGGTACAGCCGACCCCAAAACTTTCCCACTATGCATCATGTGGTTGTACTTTCTAGGCATGTGTTTCTGGTTCATTGTCATTCATGCTCTGGACCTTGCTTACTGCGAGTTGTTTCCTTGCAACAAGGAAAACAGCCAGGTGGTATTTTCTACACATGAACATACATCCATAATTCTGGCATCGACAATTTCTTAAGACATGTCATGCCTAACTAATTTATCATCTATATATGTGTGTGTCCAAACAAGTTCCATTTTTCATATCAAGATGTAGCTAGCTAAACTTGTTATGTTTGATGGAGAGAATGAATGTGATCTGGTCATCTTGGTCATGATAGAATGATGCATTATTGTGCACCAAGGAAATGGACCACCACCAAACTTTACTTTGAATCTCTGGCTTGTCAGTATTGTACATTAGATTTACTTTTTCATGCCTGATGTGCTAAGTTATAGCTATAGTGTATCCCTACCTATTAGGAAAACATTTATTCACAAGTGTTATCTGTTGCTCACCCTTGGCTAAGATTTTCAAGAAGTGGCACATGTTCTAACATGTTCTAGTTTCTCTTATTTGCAGGCACACAACGATGCAACTTCCTATAAGCACAAGGTTATAAAGTATTGGGATATAATTAGCACACTTTACTCAAGGGATCGAGCTACTGAGCGGGAGCTAGGACTGCAGCTAAAAGCCGAGCGGAAATGGCGGACGAGAACGCTAACAATGACAACATCATTGATCAAGCTGTGTTGATATAATGAGAAGACAAGTGTATTTATGGATACATTGATCTTTATTCATGTTGTAGTTGATTTTTATTTTGAAAATATCATATTTTATTTACATTATGTAATTGAATTTTGAAGCCAAATGTGTTGTTGATTTCACAATTGGCTTAAAATGGCAGCCAAACAGAAGCTGTAAATCATTTCATTTCAGAATTCCAGGTGGCAGCCAAACATAAAAATTCATTAAGGAATTTAAATTCCATCCAAATGAAGTGACATGGGGATTTCATTTCATTTCAACCAAATGAAATGAATGCATAGGAGCCAAACGAGCCCTAATATATTTTCCTACACATGCATTGTAGAGTTCAGACCTTATGCAATGTTTCCTTCCAGTAGTGTTTGATTCATGGGATTGTAATGTGCAGTAATTATTCCAGTAGGTACACTAGTGTATTTTCATGGGAAATCTAGCTTCAGCACATAGCTCATGGAAAACCCTACTGGACAAACAATGCAGACATGATTTCAGTGGGCAGCACAAGTAAATCCAACATGATTGGGCTCACCTTCAGCGCGAAGCAAGGTTGCGGAGATGCGGTCAACGCCGATGGCCGGCGTCGCGGTGGTGTGGCCGGAGTCGATGCGGACGTGCAGGTCGTTACGGGCGGCGGATGCGTTGCGGAGATGCGCGGCGACGTGGCTGTGGAGAAGCGCGGTGGCGGGATTGCAGAAATACGGTCGTCGGTGGCTGGACGATCCTGACGGAGGCGATGCGGACGGCCACGGCGGTGCGGAGATGCGGCGGCGATGCGGAGATGCGGATGGAGAGGAGCAGTTTGGAGAAAGTACGAGAAGGGGCTAGGATATCTGCAGGGATAGATTTTTTTCCCAATTAGGTAAACTATTATTTGTACTAACATTGGTGCATGTTGGACCCACTTATACTAACATTGGTGCATGTGGGACCCACTTATCAATGTTTAAAATAGCGGGCTATTTGATTTAGCGGCGCTGATTTTAAAAGCTATCAAAAGCAATAGCGGAGCTATAGCGCGCTATGCCCATTTAGCAGGTTTGCTAAATAATGATTTTTTTTAAAAAAGAGCAGTACATATTGGTATATATATCAATAATTTACAAATATTTGACAGTTTTACAGATCAATGCTCTGATCAACTCACTTATAACATGTTTGACAGTGCATAGTGCATATTACATAGTAAAATTTGAAACAGAGCCACTTATACTAGCATTGGTGCATGTGGGACTCAATGGCATATGTGGTTCCTGTTTGGCTGAGTTTGGGCAAAATTTGACCCTGATGACACATGTGGGTCTAGTTACACTAGCATCAGTGCATGCGAGTACCGATGGCATCTGTGGTTATAATCTGAGTGAGTTTGGGCAAAAGTTTGACTGAAATTGTGCTTAAGTTGACCCTGATGACACACGTGGGTCCACATACACTAGCATTGGTGCATGTGGGCCCAATGGCATCTGTGGGTTCTATGTTGACTCATATCGCCGCAAAAGTTGACCCTGATGACACATGTGGGTCCACTTAGCTAACATTGGTGCATGTGGGACCCTATGGCATCTGTGGGTCTAGTTTTACTAAGATTGGGCTTAAGCTGACCCTGATGACACATGTGGGCCCACATAGCTAGCAGCGGTGCATGTGGGACCCTATGGCATTTGTGGGTCCAATTTGACTAAGATTGGGCTTAATTTGACCCAGATGACACATGTTGGCCCACATAGCTACTAGCGGTGCATGTGGGACCCTATGGCATCTGTGGGTCCAGTTTGACTAAGATTGGGCTTAAGTTGACCCTAATGACACATGTGGGCCCACATAGCTAGCAGCGGTGCATGTGGACCCTATGGCATCTGTGGGTCCAGTTTGACTAAGATTGGGCTTGAGTTGACCCTGATGACACACGTGGGTCCAGTTTGACTAAGATCGGGCTTAAGTTGACCCTGATGACACACGTGGGTCCACATACACTAGCATTGGTGCATGTGGGCCCAATGGCATCTGTGGGTTCTATGTTGACTCATATCGCCACAAAAGTTGACCCTGATGACACATGTGGGTCCACTTAGCTAACATTGGTGCATGTGGGACCCTATGGCATATGTGGGTCCAGTTTGACTAAGATTGGGCTTAAGCTAACCCTGATGACACATGTGGGCCCACATAGCTAGCAGCAGTGCATGTTGCACCCTATGGCATCTGTGGGTCCAATTTGACTAAGATTGGGCTTAATTTGACCCCGATGACACATGTGGGCCCACTTACACTACAATGGTGCATGTGGGACCTAATGGCATATGTGGTTTCAGTTTGACTGAGATTGGGCAAAAGTTGATCCCGATGACAAATGTGGGTCCAATAACA
Source organism: Avena eriantha (assembly GCA_910589775.1). Classification (NCBI taxonomy): domain Eukaryota; kingdom Viridiplantae; phylum Streptophyta; class Magnoliopsida; order Poales; family Poaceae; genus Avena; species Avena eriantha. Next base: position 72,932,868 of record OU342740.1, read on the forward strand.
CTAGCTTAAAATAACTTTGTAATGCTTGCGTTTACAATTCTAGACTTTCATCAAGGCAAGTTTATATCTGTTGACAATCATATTCCTTTGAACTAGTATAGCCAGTGCACAAACACAACTGAACACACATATAACATTACATAGATATGTTTGCTAGCTCATGGTACTTTAAGAAACAAGCATACTAATGTAGTTCAACTTAGAAAGTAAACAACAACAAAGTACCACGATTTGTACTACATAAACAACATACAACATCACGAATATAACTGGCTATAGTCTAGTAACTTGCATTAATTCCAGCCGGTGGCGTTGGAGGCGGTGGGGTCGGTGGCTTTGTCGCCCCAGGCAGTGGTGGTGGTGTCCCCCCAGCCAGCGGTGGTGGTGTTGCCCCAGCCAGTGGTGTCGTTCTGCTCGTCGTCCTGGTCATCTTCGCCCGCTTCCCGTTTGCATTTGGCGACATGCACCACCTCTCCATCCGCCTCTTCCGCTCCCCAGACCACCAGCTGCTCTTCCTAGATCGGCCTCGCCTATTCCCTTTTAGCCTGTTGCGTTGCATCATCCTGCTCGTCATCTGCATCACTCTGGTCTGCAGCAGCTGCCCCCTCGGCCGCAGCTTTTGCCGCCTCGACCTTAGCTGCTCCTGCCTTTTCTGCTGCATTAATTGCAGCCTTGCGAGTCCCTCGGTCTAGCCCGTCCCTTGCGGTAATGAGCCTATGATACATCTCATAGGCAACATACCCATCTCTTGCTGCATACTCTAGATTCATCGCAGAAAGTGGCTTGTTCTCCCATACTTCGTGGCCATCGTCCGGGAGTGCCTTGCAATTCCTGAGATCTCTGTCAATGATGATCACTGCTAGACATAACATCCCGTCCCTGTCATACGGCTGATTCCAATGGAACCGTTCTTCAGTCTTAAACATGTCTTGGATGTCGATGTGGTACTGTTCTGGAATGGTGATATCCTCATGTGCAAGCTTCTCTTTATCACTCCTGATGTCCACGCTAGCAAAAGTGATCCCCTTTTCCTGAAGGAACTCTGCCAGTTTCGGACAAGGCTCCCTTCTCCTGCAGTATAAATGCAAATTAAGACATGAAAATAATTTGGATGATGTACAATTATGTGATGATAATGTTAAACAAGGTAATTGCATAACCGTACCATTAGTCCATGTACAACACCCACAGATCATGCATAATACTTGAACTAACATGTCTATGTATTTGAAATAAACGAGTGCAAGCAATGTATTTGCATTGGCTAAATTACATGATCTCAAATGGAAAATAAAAATATACACATAACCAGTTTCGGTCAAGGCTCCCTTCTCCTGCAGTATAGATGCAAAATATGACATGACAATAATTTGGATGGTGTACAATTATTTGATGACAACTATGAACAAGGAAATTGCGAAACCGTGCTATTAGGCCACGTACAACGCCCATAGATCATGCATAATACTTGATCTAACAAAATCCACAAGGACTTAAACCTATAGGAATTAAACAATGCACATAGGAAAAATTTCTAAGGATCAAAATCCTCCAAAATTCATATGAGATTCCTTTGAATCAAACAAGCCCTGCATCAAAGGAGGCCTGATGTGAAAACGTTCGTACAAGGTATAATCCTATGAATCAAACATGTGCTGATGGAAAAAACATAGGGATTGAATCCTGTACAAACCAATAGGAAATCCTTTGAATCAAAGGAGGCCTGAAATAGAAATGCCCATCCTTAGTACGTATATTACCTGCAGTAGTGGAACACGAGGACAGTCTCCTTCACGGCGATCTGGACGACGGCGATCTTTTGTGACGGAGCTTCGTCCTGTCTATTCCTTGTGTACTTGAGGTCGAGTCCGAGGAACTTGTAAGTCTCTTTCTCGAGCAATTGCTCGAACTTCTCGACCATGTGATTCAAGTAGTTCACATTGTTGGTGTACACCACCTCCATAATCTTCGTGCCATAGGCACAGATGGGCTTGATGTCAACCATGATTTTCCCGTCATGGAAGATGTCTCCATAGGGATCCATGGATGCTGAGTTCCCCATCGTGTGGAGGAGGAAGACGCGAGAGGAGACGCGTTGCGGTTATTGTGGTGTTACGGCGGCGGTGGAGTCGAGGCGGAGGGCCCGTACATCGATGTAGTCGACCCGTTACGGTGCGATGCAGTTAGTGCGATGCAGTGCGGTCAGTTTTGTTACGGTGCGACGTGTTTAGGAGTGGTGCGATGCGGTTATTGCGGTGCAGTGGGGTAAGTTTTAATTTGTTACGGTGCAACGTGTTTAGGTGTGGTGCATGCGATGCAGTTATTGCGGTGCAGCAGTGGGATCAGTTTTGTTACGATGCGACGCGCGTAGGTGTGGTGCGGTCCGGTCGTGGCTGCAAACTTCCAACAATTGAACGCACGGGGCTTTCACCAATCCTCTGGTCGTGGTTGCAACTTAATTTCAAAAATTGAACCCACGGCTTTCCTACAACTTTCAACTCAAGTTTGACCTAAGCTTGTACAGCGCATAACTAATTCAAAATATCTCATAAAAATTGAAAACCTACACACTGATAAATTTTACGTGAACTAGTTGACAAGAAATTTTTTAAACTTGAAACATTTCATTCTCATCAAAATAACAATCCCGCATATGAGCTTCCACATAGAATGTACCATGCCTCACGTGGGTCCACATACACAAGCATTGGTGCAAGTGGGCCCAATAGCATATGTGGGTCCAGTTTGACTAGGATTGGGCTTAAGTTGACCCTGATGACACATGCGGGCCCACATAGCTAGCAGCAGTGCATGTGGGACCCTATGGCATCTATGGGTCTAGTTTGACTAAGATTGGGCTTAAGTTGACCCTGATGACACATGTGGGTCCACATAGCTAGCAGCGGTGCATGTGGGACCCTATGGCATCTGTGGGTCTAGTTTGACTAAGACTGGGCTTAAGTTGACCCTGATGACACACGTGGGCCCAATTTGACTATGATTGGGCTTAAGTTGACCCTGATGACACACGTGGGTCCACATACACTGGCATTGGTGCATGTGGGCCCAATGGCATCTGTGGGTTCTATGTTGACTCATATCGCCGCAAAAGTTGACCCTGATGACACATGTGGGTCCACTTAGCTAACATTGGTGCATGTGGGACCCTATGGCATCTGTGGTTCCAGTTTGACTAAGATTGGGCTTAAGTTGACCCTGATGACACATGTGGGCCCACATAGCTAGCATCGGTGCATGTGGGAACCTATGGCATCTGTGGGTCCAGTTTGACTAAGATTGGGCTTAAGTTGACCCTGATGACAAATGTGGGCCCAATTTGACTATGATTGGGCTTAAGTTGACCCTGATGACACACGTGGGTCCACATACACTAGCATTGGTGCATGTGGGCCCAATGGCATCTGTGGGTTCTATGTTGACTCATATCGCCGCAAAAGTTGACCCTGATGACACATGTGGGTCCACTTAGCTAACATTGGTGCATGTGGGACCCTATGGCATCTGTGGTTCCAGTTTGACTAAGATTGGGCTTAAGCTAACCCTGATGACACATGTGGGCCCACATAGCTAGCAGCAGTGCATGTTGCACCCTATGGCATCTTTGGGTCCAATTTGACTAAGATTGGGCTTAATTTGACCCCGATGACACATGTGGGCCCACTTACACTACAATGGTGCATGTGGGACCTAATGGCATATGTGGTTTCAGTTTGACTGAGATTGGGCAAAAGTTGATCCCGATGACAAATGTGGGTCCAATAACACTAGCTTAAAATAACTTTGTAATGCTTGCGTTTACAATTCTAGACTTTCATCAAGGCAAGTTTATATCTGTTGACAATCATATTCCTTTGAACTAGTATAGCCAGTGCACAAACACAACTGAACACACATATAACATTACATAGATATGTTTGCTAGCTCATGGTACTTTAAGAAACAAGCATACTAATGTAGTTCAACTTAGAAAGTAAACAACAACAAAGTACCACGATTTGTACTACATAAACAACATACAACATCACGAATATAACTGGCTATAGTCTAGTAACGTGCATTAATTCCAGCCGGTGGCGTTGGAGGCGGTGGGGTCGGTGGCTTTGTCGCCCCAGGCAGTGGTGGTGGTGTCCCCCCAGCCAGCGGTGGTGGTGTTGCCCCAGCCAGTGGTGTCGTTCTGCTCGCCGTCCTGGTCATCTTTGCCCGCTTCCCGTTTGCGTTTGGCGACATGCACCACCTCTCCATCCGCCTCTTCTGCTCCCCAGACCGCCAGCTGCTCTTCCTAGATCGGCCTCGCCAACATGTTCGTTGCAATTATCTCTCGATGCCTGGTCGGTCTTCTTGAAGTCTGGGGACTTTGTACTTTCATATGGACACAGTTCGTGTGGGAAGCCCGATTGCATCTAATATACTGCCAAGTGCCTTACGGTAGCAGCTAAGTGCTTCTCGGCGGACTTGTATATGATATATCCCGGACTTGGAGCTTTTGTGGAAGCACTTGGCAATGTTGGGAGGCTTCACACCTATTTCATGTAATATGCTGCCAGGTTGCTTTGCGTTGATAGCCAAGTGCTTCTCGATGGTCTCGTATATGCTTTCTCCCGGACTTGGTGCTTTTGAGGTAGCACTTGGAAACATTGGGTGGCTTCTCACCTATTTCATGTCATGTACCGCCAAGTGTTTTCCGTTGATCACAAAGTGCTTCTCGGTGGTCTTGTATATGCTTTCTCCCGGACTTGGTGTTTTAGAGTTAGCACTTGGCAATGTTGTTCGTCTTCATACCTATTTCATGTCATATACTGCCATGTGCTTTCAGTTGATAGCCAAGTGCTTCTCGTTGTTCTTGTATATGCTTTCTCACAGACTTGGTGCTTTTGAGGAAGCACTTGTCATTGCTAGAAGTAATAGTGTAGATCACAGAGGCACATGTGGGTCCAGTTAGCTAACATTGGTGCATGTGGGACCCTATGGCATATGTGGGTCCAGTTTGACTAAGATTGGGTTTAAGTTGACCCTGATGACACATGTGGGCCCACATAGCTAGCAGCGGTGCATGTGGGACCCTATGGCATCTGTGGGTCCAATTTGACTAAGATTGGGCTTAATTTGACCCTGATGACACATGTTGGCCCACATAGCTAGCAGCAGTGCATGTGGGACCCTATGGCACTTGTGGGTCCAGTTTGACTAAGATTGGGCTTAAGTTGACCCTGATGACACACGTGGGTCCACTAACACTGGCATTGGTGCAAGTGTTCCCAATAGCATATATGGGTCCAGTTTGACTAAGATTGGGCTTAAGTTGACCTGATGACACATGTGGGTCCAGTTACACTAGCATCGGTGCATGCAGGTACCAATGGCAACTGTGGGTCCAGTTTGACTGAGATTGGACAAAAGTTGACCTGATGACACACGTGGGTCCACTTACACTAGCATTGGTGCAAGTGGGCCCAATGGCGTCTGTGGGTTCTATGTTGACTGAGATTGGGAAAAAGTTGACCCTGATGACACATGTGGGTCCAGTTACACTCATGACCCATTGGCATCTATGTGTTCCAGTTTGACCGAGATTGGTTCCAATTTAATTTAGGATTTCAACTAATTTGAACAAATTCAATATTTCTCTATATAATATTTTAGAAAACTTATTGTTTTATACACAATATACTTTTTTTACTTATATAATATAGATTTTTTTTACAATTTATATAATATAGAATTTGTAGAGATTTCCGCTGCAACGCACCACTCTCCCAAATGTCATGCGTGGGTCTAATGTGAAAGGAATGGCAAAGTGGACTACATGCAGGACTACACGATTCCACACCCACGCGTGCACCAGAGGAAACTGAACCGCCAGCATCTATATAACACATCGGTCTCATCATCTCTCCCACCATCGTCCACTTCTTCCCCAATATGCTGAAAACCCCAATCCGCTCCCACCACCGCACCACCAATCTCATCCCTTAGTGAATCTGCAAGATGAAGCGCGCTCGCGAAGGCGAGCCAGAGTCGAAGGCGGTCGCCGGCTCTAGCGATGCACCCGCGGTCGTCGCCGCGGTGGCGGGAGAGGAGTCTTCTTCGAGAGCACCAGCCGCCGTGACCGTTGCAGACTCCACCGTACCGGTCGTGGTCGCTGTCGATGATGAGAAGAAGGAGGACGTCGTGGCTCCCGCGGCAGATCTACAGAAACCGCATGCAGGCCGCCAGGTTATCATCGTGCCGGACGATGAGTACTACGACGGCGAAGACCCTGACTCCATCGAGTACCTCTATGAACATGCCCACAAAGAAGATGTACCGTTCAAGGAGGAGGCCTCCGACGACGGCACCGAGGTTCTGAGCTATTCTGTTCGATCTCCTCTGTTCATCTTACTGTTTACATAGGGTTTGTTTGTAGAGTAGATTCATTTGTGCTGTCTAGGTGGTCTTCTAGATATTCTTGATTCTAGGGTTCGTACGGTTCCTTTGTAGTTGACTTTGATTTGATCTGCCATATAGTATTCTTACTCATATGATATATATGGGTTCATGGTTATCAGATTAATTTCTGAATGTTGTGCCTTAAATTCATCCGAGTCTGATTTGATTGTAGAGATTATGATAACAAAGATTTTTGTTTGGGAAGAAAAGATTGATCTGATGCATAGAATTTATAATTACCATTTTCTTAACTTGCTGCTTATTAATGTGTGATTCCATAGTGTGTATCAATTAGTATCCTGTTAAGTGTAATGATCAATGTGTTTGAAACTTAAATTCATCTGAGTCTTGTTTCATTCTAGTGATTATGATTGCTCATATGATATCTGTTAGTTAATAGTTATCAGATTAAATTCTGAATGTGTTAAGGTAGTTACCTTGCACATGATTGATCAACACAAGCGACTTAAATTTATTTGAGTCTAATTTGATTGTAGAGATTATGATAGCAAGAATTTTGTTTGGGAATAAAGGATTGATCTGATGCATGGAATTCCTAATTACCATTATCTAAATTTGCTGCTTATTAATGTGATGATTCCATAGTGTGTTCGAATCAGTATCCTGTTTAGTGTAACGATCAATGCGTTTAAAACATAAATTCATCCAAGCCTTCTTTAATTCTACTTATTATGATTGCTCATATGATATCTATCGGTTCATGGTTATCAGATAACTTTCCGAATGTGTTAAGGTAGTTAACTTGTAAATGATTCATCATTAAGTGCCTTAAATTCATCTGAGCTAATTTGATTGTAGAGATTATGATAACAAGAATTTTATTTAGGAAGAAATGATTGATCTGATGAATGGAATTTAATGTGTAATGATCAATGCGTTTGAAACTTAAATTCATCCGAGTCTTCTTTCATTCTAGTTATTATGATTGCAAGAATTTTATTTAGGCAAAATTGGTTATTTGCCCCTAAAGTTCACATGCCTTGAATTATGTCCCCAAAGAATATTGTTCTTTAATAAATTATCCATTATGGACTTTGAAGTGGATAGAAATGAACGCTCAGGCGTTCCAGCGCTCACTAGACATGATAAGACAAAACTGTCCTCAATTCATCAAACATTGGTCACACAACATTATCCTCGATTTATCAAATGTTAGTACTATCACCGCAACACAAAACTGTCCTCGATTCATCAAATGTTAGTACTATCACCGCAACAATTTAGAATAATTTTCGCAGCATTGTTAATTTTTTACAGCTTATTTCGTTTGATCGTTGTTGTGCTCCTGTTTATCTCACTTCTTACGTATTTCATAATTCACAAGAAGACTCTGACGACGTGGGCCACGACAAGGACGACAGGGACCACAAGAGCTGCTTTGTTCTCAAGCGGCTGGTGAGTGGCCAGATACCTTTCCGCAGCCGCGAGGAGCTATCTTGCCCATTCTACGGCAGGGTCATCACTAAGAACTTAGAGAGCATGATCCAGCACGCGGATGGCGTTGGCGTAGGGAGCAGGTAGAAGCACAAGGGCCACACCATGGCAAACCATGCCGCCTTTGGCAGATTCCTCGACAAGTACGTCAAGGGTGGCCTCATCCCGGTTATCGGTCCTGATGTTGGCCCTCATGTTCTATTTCCACAAGTTTAGTTTATGTTTGTGTTGTCCCCCTAGAGATGAAGAGAAACTGTGTGCTGTTTGAAGACTAAGTTTTTATTATGTATGGTGGAAGCTGGGCAATCATACCCAGTTGTTTAAGACTATGTTAATGCGTATGGAGTTCATTGTTGCGTTACTGGTGCACTTGTTATCTGAATTCTCATGTTGATGCACACTGCATTTGTTTACTAAATTAGATGGTTTGATGCTTTATTTTGTAGCTAAGAAAGTTTGAAGTAAGTTTGGACTACAAAAAGTTTTTGAAACCAATCTCAAACCAGAAACTTATGTACTTTACATACTGATGATCCTTCAGAATGTCTAAAAACAACCACAAACATGAAAGGCAAACTCCTTATTTCCAATACTTTTCATAAAATTTGCAAAATATTCTAAGTAAAGGATTTAATTAATATAGCTAATTCTTTCCTTGTTAGTCTCAAGATTCTATTGAGGATCTTACAGGACCTAACTATGACGAATAAGTCAGAGCAATAAAAACCAAATCAATTTCCTTGCTCTGCACACTAAATGTAATCAATATATTTCCTTGTTTTCCCTAACGGCTAAAGCTAATCACGTCGAGCCCAAAAATTAAGCTTACAACTGGGTCTAGGCCCGGCATGCAAGCATAGTCGGACCATATATATATATACGGTCTCCCTCCAACAAACCCTAAAGGCATAGTTGGAGTCAGCGCCGCCATCTAAACCACCTTTGCCTAGGCCGCAGATCTGTCAAGAGAGAGGGATGGCGAAGGGCAAGATCGTTGCGGTAAAAATCTAACCTATCTAGTTTGCATGTACTGGATCTATTTGGACAAAAATGTACGGCCAATGATCTTTAAATTTTCTTTTTTTGATTCGTAGTGTCCTTGGTGTTTTGACACCAAGGGTCTATGCGGCCTGGGCGACAAGATCAAGTCCTGTTTCGTTCTCACCCTTGTAGAGAATTTTGAAGAAATGACGGTGCTAGTTTTATTTTTTGTATTATCATCAGTCTTTCCTGTTCCACCCTTTTGTCATGAATTATAGTATTTGTTAGTTTTTCATGTAGTAAACATGTTCCATTTTTCTTCATTTAATATCGTGCTATGCTAGAGCGAATTTCCTTAAGAAGTTTGCCATCGACTCTGTCGACCACGAGAATGCTTTTGTGGTCGAGGTGGTTACGGAAGAAGGGTTCGAATTCAACGTTGACTGTATCAACAAGGATGGTAGAACATATCTTGAAGGCCAATATTGGAGAGAATTTGCTAGAGTCTACAATCTGGATGTTGGAACGGAGCTTGTCTTCTCTACCGACACACAAGGTCCATCTACCCCTGTGACGTCGATCAACCTACCGATCACCCACCCATGTAAGTAACTGCTTATTTGAAGTACTCCCTCCGTTTACAAATATACGATGTTTACGAGTTTGTATAAAATGGATGTATTTATGTAGATCCACTAAACTATTTAGGTTCACCCATTTTTCTCGGTTTCTAGTCTACTTTGTAATGTGTAGAATGTCACCGATGGAATTGTCTCTAGTTTTTTCCTTATGAAAAAAGAAGTAGTTGCTTTGTGTTTAGCACGATATTTTTTCCTTGTTCCTAAACAATCTTAATGTGACCTACCTACCATGGATTAATCTTAATTTTGATTCAGTAATATTCATTTAATTAAGTATTTGAACTTGTACAGCATATTACAATCTGACCCAGGATAAGAAAGGCATACTTGACGCTATGCATGCCACTGATGGAACCATAATTAACCGGAGAATGATGGAGTCAGTGGTCAGCAATGTTGACATCATTGACATGCTGGTTGATGAACATGGAGCTGGGTCTTATCAAGTTGGAAAATGTGTGTCTCTGATCCACACATTAAGCTGGACAAATTGCCAGAAGAAAGAGCTGGTAAGTATGAGTGATCTACTTCGTTGAGCCTGTAATTTTCCGATTAACAAATGTTCACATTGTGCATGTGGACCAAGAACAGAAACTCCCGCGATGCCTTGTCCCTGAAGACATGGCTGAATATGGTGATATCACAATTGTGTGTGATAAATACACAAAGGTCAAATGGTCGTACTCAATTTCTCCTGAGGATGGCCGAGTATGTTGCGCTGGGTGGAGGGAAGTGATGTCACAGGAGGAGGATTTTCGGCGAATTGGAGATAAGATGTTTTTCATGCTGTACGTGGGACGTAAGGGGGCTTTCCTATTTGCCTTCTATGTTCCAAATGTGGAACTTTAGTAGCCTTGATCATTTTCACTATGATGGTCATGGGTCATTTGTCGACCTAATAATATGAGATGTTAAGACAATATTTTACGGTCCTTTCATTATGTGGCATTAGTATGTATGAAGACATGGTTAAGTGTAATGGTACTATTAAATTTTTTAGGAGCTGAAATATATTATGCCTATCGTTGCTGCCAATTATAGTGAAATCATGTTAATTGAGTTCATTTCATCGGTATCTATGAATCTTTTATGAGCTACAAATTTTATGCGTGCACAACTTACTAGACGGACATGTCTGTCGCGTAGGTTGTGTCACGTAAAGAAGTATCTATCTCCTGTAAATCTATTTTGCTGCTCGAAGTAAGTATGACAAAAACAAGCAATAACATCTAGGTACGACCATATATATCATTGTAATTAATAATTTTGTGTATAACATCGTTACTGGGAATTGAATACAACAGTCTCCATAACTAGTATCAAACAGTACAACTACGTGCTAGTATTTTAGTAACGCATTTTCACAAAGTACTAGTCAATATCACTATCAACATCTGAAATGCTCCACCCAAATTCATCGACAACCGGTTCCAAGTCTTCTTGTTCTTCGTCGCTCAGGTCCATATCATTGTTTACACCATTTTTCCCTGCTAGTTGTCTGACAGTCTGAGAGTCAACAAATATCACATCATCAGAGCGATCAGCCATGTCGTCTTCATGATCATCAACATATTCATCTTCCTCGTCCTCAATTTGGTGAACAATGGGATCTTCCGAGCCTAGGTCTTCTTGGTATGCACCTGCATTGCCTTCATCATCTTTTTCTGGAACATCGTATACATTCCTGTGCTTGAAAGTTTGCATCACCTTCCAAGGATCACCAAATTTTGTGTCTTCCAAGTAAAAACAAGTTTCTGATTGGTGAGCTAATATGAAAGGGGCGTTCTTGTACCACAATACAGACGTATTGATGCTTTTAAAGTATCCATCATCCTTCATCTCCGTGGTTTTCCTACTTCCAAGGTCAAACAAATCACAGCGGAACAAGAACACGGATCTGTCGCAGTGCTTGTTTCTCGGGTACTGTAACTCAAGAACCTCCTTCATCACACCGTAGTATTCTCGATCTTGTTCTTCAAAACAGATCCCCTTGTCATTATGCCTGACTTTGAGTCCTCATGTTCTTCCCACGCTCGATGGAACGGAACCTAGCGCCATTTACATTGCACATAGGGTGTACAACTACACGAGCATCTGGACCAAGTGCTAGTGATTTTAAATCTTCTGGAGCATTGTCCAAATTACTGACATGTTTTTCAAACCATGCAGGGAATTCTTTCTCTAGTTCCGCCTCAATGTTGTTCACACCCTGTTCTGTAGTTGTTGTCAGAAATTCCTAAAAATCAAAAAAAAATTAGTAATGGTACTGCTATAACACAAAATATTACTGAAAATTTTGAATGATTAATAAAAAGGTAAATAGACCTACCGAATATAATTTTGTGCCTCATCATAGTTCTGAAGTACATACCAAACCATACTGTCAAATTCTTTGGGAAAATACTTCAACTTGGATAGTCCTAAACCTCTGGCTCCATCTGAAAAAATATCAAACTCTAGCGGATGAACTCTTTGTTTCTTATCTTGGTTCCTCTCAGGCTTGTTATGTCTGGTTTCTATGACATCACCCAAAAATTTAGAGCAATGATGCAAGCACTCATCCACGATATATCCCTCAGCAATTGAACCTTCAGGCCTTGATTTGCTACGCACAGTTGATTTCAGGTACCCGAGCCTTCTTTCAACTGGATACATCCAACCATATTGAACAGGCCCCCTCTGAAGTGCCTCATCAGGTAGATGAATAGCCAGGTGCACCATTACATCAAAGAATGATGGGGGAAATAGCAGCGTAAGCTTGCAAAGAATTATGACAATTTCAACCTTCATTCGACGCAGCACAGATGCTCTTAGAGTTTTGGCACACAACTCCCTAAAAAAGTTTCCCAGTTCAGCAATGGTCTCATACATCGCCTTTGGTGCAATCCCTCTCAGACCAGCTGGCAACACACGCTGCATAAGTATGTGGCAGTCATGCGTCTTCAGACCATGCACTTTACCCCTGGGATGTCCACACATCTTGCTAAGTTTCTAGCAAAACCATTTGTGAACCTAGTGTTGGCCAAATACTTGCACAATTTTTGTTTGCCTTCCTTTCGAAGCGTCCACGGTGCTTTCTCCTTTGAAAAACCCTTGGCCTCAGGTTTCATCCAGAACTTCTTCCTGACATTAAATTTCTCCAAATCCATTCTACCACCAACAGTGTCCTTGTTCTTTCCATCAAGCTCAAGAAGGGTACCAAGTATATTGTCCAATATGTTCTTCTCAATGTGCATCACATCTAGGTTGTGAACAAACTTCAATCTTGACCAGTATGGCAGATCATATAAGCTGATCTTGAGGTGCCAGGTTGGCTCACCATTCATGCCACGCTTTCTCTTCCTAGTTGATGGATTTTTCCCTGGCCTGTAATCTTGAACTCTCTGTACCCTCTCCTCTCTTTCTGCAAGTGTGAAACTTGTTGGTGCATCCTTAGGTTCAGGTTTTCCATTGAAAGCTCTGCTACTCCTCCACTTGTGATCGTGAGGCAAAAATCGATGATGACAAATATAACCAATTTTATTATGCAAAGACTCATAGCAAGGATCCTTATCACAGTGCGCACATGCGAAAAACCCTCTTGTGCTACGGCCAGACATCGTGGCATCTCCAGGATAGTCACGAATCGACCAAAGAAACGCAACATGCAACGGAAACTCTCTACCTATGCACGCATCATATGTGCCCATGCCACTCCATAGCTTCATCATATCTTTTATCAATGGCTGCATAAATACATGAAAATCGTTTCCTGGTGAATTTTTTCCAGGGATTAGCAATGACATCATGAAGTTGGATTGATCCACGCACATCCACGGTGGGAAGTTGTATGGATTGACAAAAACTGGCCACATACTGTATGAACTACTCATGTTTCCGTATGGGTTGAATCCATCTGTCGCAATACCAAGCCTTATGTTACGGGCATCTGAAGCAAACCATCCAAACTCCTTGTCAAAGTGCTTCCATGCTTCACCATCAGCTGGGTGCCTCAAAATACCCGGTTGTGCAACCCTCTTCTCCTTGTGCCACTTGGTGTTCATCGACGCTTCCTTACAAAAAATCTCTGTAACCTTGGGATTATAGGAAAGTATCGAAGCACCTTGTGGGGAATCTTTCTCTTTGCTTCTGGGTCTTTCCACCTTGAAAATCCACACTCGGGACAATGAGTTTTTTTGGCATGGTCTCCCCAAAACAGAGCACAGTCATACTTGCAAACATGAATTGTGTCATAACCAAGCCCAACCTCAGAAAGAACACTCTTAGCTTCAGCATAGGACTTGGGAAAATTCACTTTTGGCAAAGCAGCACATAAGACAACCATAAATTGATCAAAAGCTCTATTTGTGACCCGGTTGTATGATTTCACGTAAAGCATCTTCATAATGAATGACAACCTCGTCTCAGTGGTGCATCCCTCGTGAAGCTCTTTCTTAGCTTCTTCGATGAGGTTCGCATAGAAATTAGTGTCACTTGGGCCTCTGTCACCAGAATCATGCAGCTCATCTAACATCTTGTCAACATGATCATTATGATTCTCATTTCCATCATCATAATCATCATCGTCATCGCTTTGATACAAACTATGATCATAGTTTTCATCAGGACCATCATCTTCTCCACTTTGTGTACGAAACGGCCATACCATTGACGTGTAAGTGATACTCAACAGTGTCCTGAGTCTGCTGCGTAATATTAAGGAATTTTGGCATGGGCACAACATTGATGCACCTTTGTTGCAGTTTGCGCGCGCAAACTCCATAAACTCGCGGACACCTTGTATGTAAAAAGGGGTGAACTTGCGCCCATGAGTAATCCACTGTCGATCCATCGCCTACAAAAATATATATAATGTGTTCCACTCGAGTCATGATGCCATTCAATTTGTACTAATCGATGTGAAAATTGTTTACCAAAGTCCAAATAAATCACAATGTGTAACATAAACACCAATCCAAATCAATTTCATAACAGATCTCAAAGGAACTCACATGTGCTTCCTATCGCCGTGCGCCGGCCTGCCGCGAAGCCTCGTATGGCATCCCGCTAAAACCACTACTAGAAAATCGCGTTGTTTTAGTGCATTGCATCGTCATGACCGCATGCTCATGTCATCATGCCACATTGCATTTGAGCATCGTCATCATCATGCATATGTTTGTCTAAAACTATTTTCGTAAAGCCTAGATTTGTTTTCTAAAATATTCCCCGTCTTTATTCAAATCAAAACTCTGGTCTTTTCCGGGTCTTTTATTTGTCTAAAAACTATCTACAAAAATCTATTTAAATTAAAAATAAAAGTTTACATTATTTTAGGAGGCAACCCGCCAGGCCCGAAAGCCCGGCCGGCCACCTCCAAACCCTAGTCTAAAAATATCTAGTCCTAATCCTACCCAGTCCTACCCAACCCAGCCTCCCTCCACCTCACCCTGACCAATCCCCTCCCTCCACCTCACAGCTCCACCTCACTCCAGCCAACCACCAGCAGCCACCTCCCCTCACACCTGCCACGTCACCGTTGGACACACACACACCCACACCACACGCACACACTCCCACGCGCGTGTCCCCACCTCCCACCGTTTTCCCGCCTCTCTCCCGCTTGCCCCCACTGCGTGCAGCCACTCCCGCTCCACCCTACCCACTCCCGTCGCCCGGCACCACCACCTGGACGCCGATCCCCGCGCCTGCTTTGTCCCGCTCACCAACCGCCCGACCGCGTCTCCCCCACCTACCGCCCCCGTTCTCTCTCTTCCTCCCCAGATCCTGCTCCCCGCTGCCTCCGCTCGCGAGCAGGGTCGCCGCCGGCCTCCTCCCTCCGGCCTTCTCCCACCGGCCACCGTTGGGCCGCCCCGCCCCCTACTCGATATCCTCTCTCCGCCGCGCCCTCTCCTCTCCTGGGAGAGGCCCTTCCCCGCCGTCGAACTGTCCCCGAGGCCGGCCTCTCCTCGCTGCCGCCCGTCCTCATCGTGTCCCTCTCCTCGACCCCACTGCCGAGCTCCTCTCGCCGCGACACCGACGCCCCGGCCTCATCTCCCTCGGCCCGAGCTCGCCCCCACCTCCTTCGTCCTCCGCCAACCCTCCTCTATGCATGAGCTCCTCCATCTGGCCACCTTCTACGGGCTCCGGCAGCTCCACCGCCAGGCACCACGCCTTCGCCCTCGCCGACCCTGACGCAAACCTGAGCCACAGTGGCTGCCGTGCCTCCGCCTTGCGACGCCGCCCTGGTGTCTGTGACACCCGCAACTGCTGCGCCCGAGCAGAGCGGTCTGTGCAGCCCCGTGACGCTGTCCACGTGCTCTGACCGCCACGGACGTCCCCCAACCGCCGCCATGGGCCGCTCCTCGCCGTTGGTGCTCCTCCTGTCTGCCTCCTTCGTGTCCCTGCCATGCCCTGCCGTGTGTTCTCTGTTGGATGTGTGCAAGCCAGATGGTGGCGTTAGTGTACAGACACCCTTTCGTGTCGGAGCCGAGAAGATCGTCTGTGTTCCCAACGCCCGAGCCCTATACCAAAATGGGCACCGATCCAAACGCGTCCCCGATCGAACCTGAGTTCTACATCACGGATAACAAGATCGTCGTTCCCCTGTCCTACCAAGATCTCCGCCGCGAAAACGACAAGACCGTCAACATGAGCCGAAGACTGCGGAGGTGACAAGATCGTCTCTCGGATGCCAAGTCCTTCGGCCCTGGAAAACCGACGCCGCGACCAAGATCCGAAGACCGAACCCTGGCGCGCCAAGTTCTTCGACCCCGAGGACCGATCCACAGATGCGACAAGTACTTCTTCCTGGATCCGATGCCCGAGAACCCGGACGCCAAGGTCATCGACACGGATACGCCAAGTACTTCCTCGAGGAAGCCAAGTTCTTCACCCCGAACGCCAAGACCGACCCGATACGAGGACCCGACAAGATCTTCGTGACGACAAGATCGACATCGACTAGGGCGAATCCGATGCGCCTCGACGCCAAACCAAGTCCGTCATCGACCACCAAAGCAGGCCCGAAAGTTTACATTATTTTAGGAGGCAGCCCGCCAGGCCCAAAAGCCCGGCCGGCCACCTCCAAACCCTAGTCTAAAAATATCTAGTCCTAATCCTACCCAGTCCTACCCTACCCAGCCTCCCTCCACCTCACCCTGACCAATCCCCTCCCTCCACCTCACACCTCCACCTCACTCCAGCCAACCACCAGCAGCCACCTCCCCTCACACCCACCACCTCACCAGTGGACACACACTGATGGGTTCGTAGCATGGAAAACAAAAAAATTCTACCGCAAAGAACGAACAAACCCCAGATCTAATCTAGATAAAAGCCAAGATCTAATCTATTAGACATGTGCAACGAGATAGATCGGTACCAACCCTCGTAGATCCGAAAGCGTTACGAGATTAGATCTCGTGGTTGATGTAGTCGATCACTTGCCGATCTCAAGATCGTGTGGACGATCCTTCCGGCGCCATGTTCCGGCAGCGCTTCCGCAGTAGGTCACACGTGCGGAGTCGAAGCAGACCTTCCTCTCCTCGTTCCAGCGAGCAGCAGAGGTAGTAGATCTTCTCCATGGAATCCCAGCAGCACGACGGCGTGGTGGTGGTGGTGGAGTAGACAATTCTGCAGGGCTTCGCCTATGCCTGTGCAGAAGAAAGGAGGAGGAGAGAGGCGGCGGAGATTTGGAGTTGTTGAGGAGGGCTTGGAGGTGGCGCCCCCACCCCTCTATTTAAAGGGGGGAGGCGCCATGGGAGGGGGAGTCCTTGTAGGACTCACCTCCCTCCTATGGCCGGCGGATTGGGGAGGGGGGGGAGTCCTCCTCCCCCACGACTCCTTGTCTTGCCCCACCAGGACTCCTTGATCCCTTTCTTGGTTTTCAAGCAAACTCCAAGAAATCTTCCAGAATCTTCCAGAACATTCCGAAACCTTCTAGAATCCTCATACAAATACTCTAGAACATTCCTAACTCAGAAAATGATTCCCAATACATGAATCTTATTCTCCGGACAATTCCGGATCTCCTCGTGATGTCCCGGATCCAATCCGAGACTCCGAACAACATTCGGTCTCCAACGCACATTCCATATCTACTTAAAACAACTTCGAACCTTAAGTGTGTCACCCTACGGTTCGTGAATATGTAGACATGACAGAGACACATCTCCTATCAATAACCATCAGCGGGACCTCGAGATCCATAATGGCTCCCACATACTCAACGATGACTTTGTGATAGATTGAACCATTTACATACGAAACCAATTCCCTTTGTCACGCGATACTATACTTATCCGAGGTTTGATCGTCGGCATCTCCATACCTAGTTCTACCTCGTTACTGATAAGTACTCTTTACTCGATCCGTGATATGTCATCCCTTGTGACCCAGTCACATGCTTGCAAGCTAACTAGACGACATTCCACCGAGAGGGCCCAGAGCATATCTATCCGTCATATGGATGGAAAAATCCCAATCTTGGTCCATGCGCTTCAACACGTACTTTCAGAATACCCAATGACACCTTTATAACCACCCAGTTACGAAGCGGCATTTGATGTCATCAAAGTACCCATCTGGTGATGGTGATTAACACAACCTCATGGTCGAAGGATTAGGTTACTATGCATTTTAAAAGCTTATAGCAATACGAACTTAATGACTTGATCTTATGCTACGCTTACTATGGGTGTATGTCCATCACATCATTCTCCTAATGATATAACCTTGTTATTAATCACATCCTAATGTCCATGATCAGGAAACCATGATCATCAATTAATCAACAAGCTAGTTCAACAAGAGGCTTACTAGGGACTCTTATATGTTTACAAAACACACAAGTATTAGTGTTTCCTAATAATACAATTATAGCATGGGATGTAAACATTCATCATAAACACAAAGATATAATAATAACCACTTTTATTATTGCCTCTTGGGCATATCTCTAACACACACACACCCACACCACACGCACGCACTCCCACGCGCGTGTCCCCACCTCCCACCGTTTTCCCGCCTCTCTCCCGCTCGCCCCCACTGCGTGCAGCCACTCCCACTCCACCCTACCCACTCCCGTCGCCCAGCCCCACCACCTGGACGCTGATCCCCGCGCCTGCTTTGTCCTGCTCACCAACCGCCCGACCGCATCTCCCCCGCCTACCGCCCCCGTTCTCTCTCTTCCTCCCCAGATCCCACTCCCCGCTGCCTCCGCCCGCAAGCAGGGTCGCCGCCGGCCTCCTCCCTCCGGCCTTCTCCCGCCGGCCGCCCAGCCCCTACTCGATATCCTCTCTCCGCCGCGCCCTCTCCTCTCCCGGGCGAGGCCCTTCCCCACCGTCGAACTGTCCCCGAGGCCGCCCTCTCCTCGCTGCCACCCGTCCTCATCGTGTCCCTCTCCTCGACCCCGCCGCCGAGCTCCTCTCGCCGCGACGCCAACGCCCCGGCCTCATCTCCCCCGGCCCGAGCTCGCCCCCACCTCCTTCGTCCTCCGCCAACCCTCCTCTGTGCACGAGCTCCTCCATCCGGCCACCTTCTGCGGGCGCCGGCAGCTCCGCTGCCAGGCACCACGCCTTCGCCCTCGCCGACCCCGACGCCGCCCTGGTGTCTGTGATACCCGCAACTGCTGCGCCCGAGCAGAGCGGCCTGTGTAGTCCCGTGCTGCCGTCCACGTGCTCTGACCGCCACGGACCTTCCCCAACCGCCGCCATGGCCCGCTCCTCGCCGCCGGTGCTCCTCCTATCTGCCTCCTGCGCATCCTCGCCATGCCCTGCCGTGTGTTCTCTGTTGGATGTGTGCAAGCCAGATGGTGGCGTTAGAGTATAGGCACCCTTTTGTGTCGGAGCCGAGAAGATCGTCTGTATTCCCAATGCCCGAGCCCTATACCAAAATCGGCACCGATCCAAGCGCGTCCCCGACCGAACCTGAGTTCTACATCACGGATAACAAGATCTCCACCGCGAAAACGACAAGACCCTCGACATGACCCGAAGACTCCGGATGCGACAAGATCGTCTCTCGGACGCCAAGTCCTTTGGCCCTA
This sequence comes from Avena eriantha, assembly GCA_910589775.1. NCBI lineage: Eukaryota > Viridiplantae > Streptophyta > Magnoliopsida > Poales > Poaceae > Avena > Avena eriantha. The sequence continues at coordinate 72,952,422 of OU342740.1, forward strand.
GAAAATTGACGCCCCGACCAAGATCCGAAGACCGAACCCTGGCGCGCCAAGTTCTTCGACCCCGATGACCGATCCACAGATGCGACAAGTACTTCTTCCTAGATCCGATGCCCAAGAACCCGGACGCCAAGGTCGTCGACACGGATACGCCAAGTACTTCCTCGAGGACGCCATGTTCTTCACCCCGAACGCCAAGACCGACCCGATACGAGGACCCGACAAGATCTTCGTGACGACAAGATCGACGTCGACCAGGGCGCATCCGATGCGCCTCGAGGCCAAACCAAGTCCGTCATCGACCACCGAAGCCGGTACCTGAACATCCTCGTCACGGATGCGACAAGATCTCCTTCCGTTGTCCGAGAACGTTCCCGTCGAGACCGATCCCAGTCGAACCCCGAACACCCCGGAACCCAAGATCGCCAAACGCCAATGTGTGAACCTTTTCCCGAGCCCCTATTTTATAAATGCTATATATAAAACTGTTGCATATAAACATACCTGTTTGTGGTTTGGGGGCATTATGCCGATTCACCTCATGATTAAATATGGAGTCAATATGTGCGATACCTTTGTCTTATTCCGGACTCCATTTAAATTGGTGTAGCGAACCGATGCCATGTTTCGCCCTATTAATACAACATTTAATTTGCGGGGTAGATAAATAACTTGAACCGTCTAATTAATTATCGGGACCCCGGTTCCGCTTAATATTGCCTAAGTGCACCGCATCTTGCCATGCCATGCATCATATCATAATCATGCCGGATCTTCTGCCGTCGTATTAAATAATGCATCTGGTGTTTCTGCTAGTGTTTGCTTCTTCGCAGATTAGACCCATGAGTGGATGCGAGTATCGACAAGTTCTTCAGATATGAATCTCCGGCAGTGTTTCCCAGGCGAGCATCTCTTCCCCTTCTACCTATTTCGCATTTATAGTCTTTATTTCCTCCCGTTGATCTTTTGCTATCCGTGTCGTGATGCTTTAGTTTTCGAACACCAGTTATATCCTGTGCAGCCTTTATATTGCCTTGGACACCCCCTATTTCCTGTGTTTGGTAGATAGCTGGCCTTGCGAGTCGTAGTTGCGTGCTCAGGTGCGATCTCGTGTTGTCGAGTACCACAGTTGTTGGTATGCTGGCAGATGTTTATTGGTGGAGATGATCATGACTTTATATACCACTATTAAAATGATAGATATAACTAATGCAGAGGCATCGGTGGGCAATAGATGTTATTTGGTTCTTCCACGCCCACTTGTGTCCCGTAGGACCCTGAGTACTTGATACCTGTTCTTTGATTTTTCGCACTATCCACATCCGGGAGGCCTTATGGACCCCCCTAAGCCAGAGCGTGATTAATTTCTATTTCTTGGGGCCACAAGTAGTTTGGGGCTTTATTACTATTCTGTACTTATGCCATGTTTTACTGCTTTATTTAAGATTGTGCGTGGAGCACCTGTACTTTTTTGGATCGCGGAACGATTTCGCGGTATCGACAAGCCCAGTCACACTTTCGGGTTCCCAGTCGTTTCCAGCCATTCTCGCAAACCCTGGGTCCGTTCCGGAGCCGGCCAACTTCGTTGTGGGTAGCTTAGTGGGGTGGCCCCCTGAAATATTTTATGAATCCTGTGATCGCTTTGTCGTGAATGCCTCGTTGGGTTTTGAGTTAGTTTTTCCGAGGTTGATCGAGTGTGTGTTGCTATTTGTGCACCCCTGCAGGGTAAAACTTTCTGAAAGCCGTGTCCGCGGTTATGGACGACTTGGAGCACAGTATCTCGATCATAGACAAGCATAAATAAAGTAGTGCTATAAATTTGACTTAATATGTGACTAGTAATCAGATGCAACTATAACGGAATGGATATTAAAAATGCCAACAACTGGTGGATCTGGGTTGTTTCGTGACATGCTGTACCTGCCTAGTAAGTATTGCAACTCCAATGGAATGTGATAAAAGTGCCAACAATTGCTGGGTTTTGGGATTCCTCAGGACAATTATATCTGACTAGTAAATGTTCTAACTACAACAGCATGGTTAATTAAAACTTCCCACTACTTATGCTTCAGGATGACTCCTGTTATCTATACCTGTCTAGTAAGTGCTTCAACTATAATGGAATGAATAAAATTGTCAACTGGGTGAGTTCCTTGGTCCGACTTCCTCGTTTGGTCTCGAGGGGGAAATACCAGGATGGGTTTGTTTGGTGTTAGCTTCAGGTTGGATCCGAATAGGTCTTTCTTATCCCTCTCTGATAACCGCCAGTTGTATCGAGTCTCTATAGGTTGTTTAGTGCCGCTACGCTGCCGCTTCAGCCCACCATACCTATGTAGGCGAGAGCCGCCGAATTCTAGCCTCGCCATGTACTGGCCTCAGTACTGACGCTCCTCTTTTTCCTTTGCCCTTTGTCAGCACCCCTTTTGTTTTAGCAGGTTTGAGATCGACGTCGTTAGTAGGGTTACCATTCCGGCTTGGCCTGGGCAGGGTTATGGACGCCATGTGTTATTCTTCAGGGATCTTAGCCCCATTTGCATCTTGTCCGTAGTCGGACGCTCTATCGTTTTCAAGGTGATTGGATCTTTGTATTGTATATCTGTATTCTTGACTCGTTCAATCGGTGTTGTATATATATCTGTTCTATGGGTCCCATCGAGGACTGTTGTGTAATGGTATTAGTTCGTTTTCCACCCGCACGAAAGTGCCTGGTGGGCGTCCTTGAATCATTTCTATGCGGGTTTGGCGAAAAGGGCTAAAACTTGCATAGGGCCGATTCGAGGGTGTTACACCTCGCTAGCTGGGATCGTGATCGATCATCGTGATCGCGTAGGCGCAAGTCTTCGGGACTTGTAGATGAAGGGCCAGCGAATGTCGTGATCGCCTGGACAAGGGATACCCTTGACGGCGCTCGTTCGCAAGAACAGAGAAGAAAACTGTTTGGAAGATCGCACAAGTCCTAACTATAAAGATCCGGGTTTGTACATGCCACGTACTGCACATAGAGTTTACAAAATGGTAGGCCAAGCAAACAATTCAAAAACCAAACGGTATCCCAGCGGTAACAAAATGTTTTACTTTGTACTAGGTCCTCGGTTCGAAACCGATCTTTTCCCTTTTATCGTTTTTAACACAATTGCTAACTCGTTGGTCCCACGAACAATCGGTGACGGCTTAATCTACGACGCTCTAAAATCCGTCGTGCGGATAATCGGCGACGGTTTGCCGTGACGCGAAACGCGACCGTCACACATTATCAAGCATACGTGATGCCCAAAACTAATCAGTCACCTATGGTTACTTTCGGTGACGGTTCTGAAATTTGTCACCAGGCAATTCGTCACCGATTCTAGTATCTGTTGTAGTGAAATAACACACATGTAATGCCATTGGTTGATCTATATGTGGTTTGTGAAAAGAACACACATGCAATGCCATTGGTTGATCCATGTGGTTTGGGGAAAAGAACACACATGCAATGACTCTGGTGGATCCATATGTGGTTTGTCGAAAGAACACACATGAAATGACATTCGTTGATCCATATGTGGTTTGTGGAAAGAACACACATGCAATGCCATTGGTTGATCCATGTGGTTTGTGGAAAAGAACACACATGCAATGACTCTGGTGGATCCATATGTAGTTTGTGGAAAGAACACACATGAAATGACTCTAGTGGATCCATATGTGATTCGTGGAGAAGAACACACATGCAATTACTCTAGTGGGTAAATATGTTGGTTTGTGAAAAGAACACACATGCAATGGCATTGGTTGATCCATGCGTGGTTTGTGAAAAGAACACACATGCAATGCCATTGGTTGATCCATATGTGGTTTGTGGAAAGAACACACATGCAATGCCATTGGTTGATCCATATGTAGTTTGTGGAAAAGAACACACATGCAATTACTCTAGTTGGTACATATGTGGTTTGTGGAAAGAACACAAATGCAATGACATTGGTACATCCATTCATGACAGGAACGCACATGCAATGGCATTGGTTGATTCATCTGTGTTTTGTGAAAAGAACACACATTCAATGACATTGGTTGATCCATATGTGGTTTGTGGAAAGAACACACATGCAATGACTCTGGTTGATCCACGTGTGGTTTTTGGAAAGGACAAAGATGCAATAGCATTGGTGGATCCATGTGCGGTTCATGACAAGAGAATACATGCAATGACATTGGTTGATCCATATGTGGTTTGTGACAATAACACACATGCAATTCCATTGGTTGATCCATGTGGTTTGTGGAAAATAACACAGATCCAATGACTCTGGTGGATCCATGTGTGGTTTGTAGAAAGAACACACATGCAATGACTCTGGTGGATCCATGTGTTGTTAGTGCAAATAACACACATGCAATGACATTGGTGGATCCATAGGTGGTTTGTGGAAAAGAACACACATGCAATTACTCTTGTGGGTACATATGTGGTTTGTGGAAAGAACACACATGCAATGACATTGGTGGATCCATGTTTGGTTCATGACAGGAACACACACACAAAATGACATTGGTTGATCCATGTGTGGTTTGTGACAATAACACAGATGTAATGTCATTGGTTGATCCATATGTGGTTTGTCAAAAGAACACACATGCAATTACTCTAGTGGGTACATATGTGGTTAGTGGAAAGAACACACATGCAATGGCATTGGTTGATCCATATGTGGTTTGTGAAAAACACATGCAATGACGTTGGTTGATCCATATGTGGTTTGTCGAAAGAACATACATACAATGCCATTGGTTGATCCATGTGGTTTGTGGAAAAACACACATGCAATGACTCTACTGGATCCATATGTGGTTTGTGGAAAGAAGACACATGAATGAGTCTAGTGGATCCATATGTGGTTTGTGAAAAGAACACACATGCAATAACATTGGTGGATCCATATTTGCTTTGTGGAAAGAACACACATGCAATGACATTTGTTGATCCATATGTGGTTTGTGGAAAAGAACACACATGCAATTACCCTAGTGGGTACATATGTGGTTTGTGGAAAGAACACACATGCAATGACATTGGTTGATCCATATGTGGGTTGTGGAAAGAACACACATGCAATGACATTGGTTGATAAATATGTGGTTTGTGAAAAAAACACACATGCAATGACATTGGTTGATCCATATGTGGTTTTTGGAAAGAACACACATGCAATGACTCCGATGGATCCATGTGTGGTTTGTGGAAAGAACAAACATGTAGTGACATTGGTGGATTCATGTGTGGTTCATGAAACGAACAAACGTGCAATGACATTGGTTGATCCATATGTGGTTTGTGACAATAACACACATGCAATGCCATTGGTTGATCCATGTGGTTTGTGGAAAAGAACACACATGCAATGGCTCTGGTGGGTCCATGTGCGGTTTGTGGACAGAACGCACATGCAATAACTCTGGTGTATCCATGTGTGGTTAGTGGAAAGAACACACATGCAATTACATTGGTGGATCCATATGTGATTTGTGGAAAATAACACACATGCAATGACATTGGTGGATCCATGTGTGTTTCATGACAAGAACACACATGCAATGACATTGGTTGATACATATGTGGTTTGTGACAATAACACACATGCAATGCCATTGGTTGATCCATATGTGGTTTGTGGAAAGCACACACATGCAATGACTCTAGTGGATCCATGCGTGGTTTGTTGAACGAACACGCATGCATTGACTCTGGTGTTTCCATATGTGGTTCGTGGAAAGAACACACATGCAATGACGTTGGTGGATCCATATGTGGTATGTGGAAAAGAACAAACATGCAATGAATGCTTGTGGATCCATATGTGGTTTGTGGAATGAACACACATGCAATGACATTGGTTGATCCATATGTGGGTTGTGAAAACAACACACATGCAATGACATTGGTTGATCCATACGTGGTTTGTGGAAGGAACACACATGCAATGCCACTAGTTGATTCATCTGGTTTGTGGAAAAACACACATTCAATGACTCTAGTGGATCCATATGTGGTTTGTGGAAAGAACACACATGCAATAACTCTAGTGGATCCATATGTGGTTTCTGAAAAGAACACACATGTAATGACTCTGGTGGATCCATGCGTGGTTTGTTGAACGAACACGCATGCAATGACTCTGGTGTTTCCATATGTGGTTCGTGGAAAGAACACACATGCAATGACATTGGTGGATCCATATGTGGTTTGTGGAAAATAACACACATGCAATAACCATATGTGGGTACGTATGTGGTTTGTGGAAAGAACACACATGCAATGACATTGCTGTATCCATGTGTGGTTCATGACATGAACACACATGCAATGATGTTGGTTGATCCATATGTGGTTTGTGACAATAACACACATGCAATGCCATTGGTTGCTCCATGTTGTTTGTCAAAAGAACACACATGCAATGACATTGGTTGATCCATGTGGTTTGTGTAAAGAACACACATGCAATGACTCTGGTGGATCCATGTGTTGTTTGTGAAAAGAACACACATGCAATGACTCTAGTGCTACTTTTAGTATAAGAACACACATGCAATTACTCTAGTGTGTCCATATGTGGTTTGTGAAAACAGCACACATGTAATGACTCTAGTGGATCCATATGTGGTTCATGAAAAGAATACACATGTAATGCCATTGGTTAATCCATATGTGATTTGTGAAAGGAACACACATGTAATGACTCTAGTGAATCCATATGTGGTTTGTGGAAAGAACACACATGCAATGACTCTTGTGGACCCATAAGTGGTTTGTGGAAAAGAACACACATGCAATTACTCTAGTGGGTACATAAAAAGATTGTGGAAAGAACACACATGCAATGACATAGGTGGATCCATATGTGGTTTGTGAAAAGAATACACATGCAATGACTCTAGTGGATCCATATGTGGTTTGTGGAAAGAACACACATGCAATGACATTGGTGGATCCATATGTGGTTTGTTAAAAGAACACACATGCAATGACTCTACTGGATCCATATGTGGTTTGTCAAAATAACACACATGCAATTACTCTAGTGGGTACATATGTGGTTAGTGGCAAGAACACACATGCAATGGCATTGGTTGATCCAT
>OU342740.1:72960540-73187559 GCA_910589775.1 Avena eriantha
TCCCTCCGTCCCAAAATGTAAGGCGCCTAAGCTTTAGTCAAAATTCAACTTATTCTTAGTTTGACCAAATTTATATGTAAAAATATAAGCATCCACAATATCAAATAAATATCAATAGATTCACCATAAGTATCGCTTCCCAATATGTCCATTCAATATTGTAGATATTCGTATTTTTTTTATAAACTGGGTCAAACTTAGAAGATGTTGACTTTTGACTAAAGCTTAGGCGCCTTACATTTTGGGACGGAGGGTGTATGTGGTTTGTGACAATAACACACATGCAATGCCACTGGTTGATCCATATGTGGTTTGTGGAAAGAACACACATGTAATGACTCTGGTGGATCCATGCGTGGTTTGTTGAACAAACACGCATGCAATGACTCTGGTGTTTCCATATGTGGTTCGTGGAAAGAACACTCATGCAATGACATTGGTGGATCCATATGTGGTTTCTGGAAAATAACACACATGCAATTGCTCTAGTGGGTACATATGTGGTTTGTGGAAAGAACACACATGCAATGACATTGGTGTATCCATGTGTGGTTCATGACACGAACATGCATGCAATGACATTGGTTGATCCATATGTGTTTTGTGACAATAACACACATGCAATGCCTTTGGTTGCTCCATGTTGTTTTTCAAAAGAACACACATGCAATTACATTGGTTGATCCATGTGGTTATTGGAAAGAACAAAGATGCAATGAATCTGGTGGATCCATGTGTGGTTTGTGAAAAGAACACAGATGCAATGACTCTAGTGCTGGTTTTAGTATAAGAACACACATGCAATGACTCTAGTGGATCCATATGTGGTTTGTTAAAAGAACACACATGCAATGACTCTAGTGGATCCATATGTGGTTCATGAAAAGAATACACATGTAATGCCATTGGTTGATCCATATGTGGTTTGTGAAAGCAACACACATGTAATGACTCTAGTGGATCCATATGTGGTTTGTGGAAAGAACACACATGCAATGACTCTTGTGGACCCATAAGAGGTTTGTGGAAAATAACACACATGCCATTACTCTAGTGGGTACATATGTAGATTGTGGAAAGAACACACATGCAATGACATAAGTGGATCCATATGTGGTTTGTGAAAATAACACACATGCAATGACTCTAGTGGATCCATATGTGGTTTGTGGAAAGAACACACATGCAATGACATTGGTGGATCCATATGTGGTTTGTGAAAAGCACACACATGCAATGACTCTAGTGGATCCATATGTGGTTTGTCAAAAGAACACACGTGCAATGACATTTGTTGATCAATATGTTGTTTTTGGAAAGAACACACAAGCAATGACTCTAGTGGATCCATATGTGGTTTGTGGAAAAGAGCACACATGCAATTACTCTAGTGGGTACATATGTGGTTTGTGGAAAGAACACACATGTAATGATATTGGTGGATCCGTATGTGGTTTGTGAAAAGAACACGCATGCAATGACATTCGTTGATCCATATGTGGTTTGTGAAAATAACACACATGCAATTACTCTGGTGGATACATATGTGGTTTGTGGAAAGAACACACATGCAATGACTCTTGTGGACCCATAAGTGGTTTGTGGAAAATAACACACATGCAATTACTCTAGTGGGTACATATGTAGATTGTGGAAAGAACACACATGCAATGGCATAAGTGGATCCATATGTGGTTTGTGAAAAGAACACACATGCAGTGACTCTAGTGGATCCATATGTGGTTTGTGGAAAGAACACACATGCAATGACATTGGTGGATCCGTATGTGGTTTGTGAAAAGCACACACATCCAATGACTCTAGTGGATCTATATGTGGTTTGTCAAAAGAACACACATGCAATGACATTTGTTGATCAATATGTGGTTTTTGGAAAGAACACACAAGAAATGACTCTAGTGGATCCATATGTGGTTTGTGGAAAACAGCACACATGCAATTACTCTAGTGGGTACATATGTGGTTTGTGGAAAGAACACACATGTAATGATATTGGTGGATCCATATGTGGTTTGTGAAAAGAACACGCATGCAATGACATTTGTTGATCCATATGTGGTTTGTGAAAATAACACACATGCAATTACTCTGGTGGATACATATGTGGTTTGTGGAAAGAACACACATGCAATGGCATTGGTGTATCCATGTGTGGTTCATGACAAGAACATACATGCAATGTCATTGGCTGATCCATATGTGGTTTGTGACAAAAACACACATGCAATGCCGTTGGTTGATCCATGTGGTTTGTGGAAAATAACACACATGCAATGACTCTGGTGGATCCATGTGTGGTTTGTGGAAAGAACACACATGCAATGACTCTGGTGGATCCATCTATGGTTAGTGGAAAGAACACACATGCAATGACATTGGTGGATCCATACTTGTTTTGTGGAAAAGAACACACATTCAATTATCTAGTGGGTACATATGTGGTTTGTGGAAGGAACACACATGCAATGACATTGGTGGATCCATGTGTGGTTCGTGACATGAACACACATGCAATGAAATTGGTTGATCCATATGTGGTTTGTGAAAATAAAACACATGCAATGACATTGGTTGATCCATATGTGGTTTGTCAAAAGAACACACATGTAATTACTCTAGTGGGTACATATGTGGTTTGTCGAAAGAACACACATGCAATGACATTGGTTGATCCATATGTGGTTTCTGAAAAGAACACACATGCAATGACATTGGTTGATCCATATGTGGTTTGTGGAAGGAACACACATGCAATGCCACTAGTTGATCCATCTGGTTTGTGGAAAAAACACACATGCAATGATTCTAGTGGATCCATATGTGGTTTGTGGAAAGAACACACATGCAATAACTCTAGTGGATCCATATGTGGTTTGTTAAAAGAACACACATGCAATGACAATGGTTGATCCATATTTGGTTTGTGGAAAGAACACACATGCAATGACATTTGTTGATCAATATGTGGTTTTTGGAAAGAACACACAAGCAATGAATCTAGTGGATCCATATGTGGTTTGTGGAAAAGAGCACACATGCAGTTAATCTAGTGGGTACATATGTGGTTTGTGGAAAGAACACACATGTAATGACATTGGTGGATCCATATGTGGTTTGTGAAAAGAACACGCATGCAATGACATTTGTTGATCCATATGTGATTGTGAAAAGAACACACATGCAATTACTCTAGGGGATCCATATGTGGTTTGTGGACAGAACACACATGCAATGGCATTGGTGGATCCATGTGTGGTTCATGACAATAACATACATGCAATGAAATTGGTTGATCCATATGTGGTTTGTGACAATAACCCACATGCAATGCCATTGGTTGATCCATGTGGTGTGTGGAAAAGAACACACATGCAATGACTCTGGTGGATCCATGTGTGGTTTGTGGAAAGAACACACATGCAATGACTAGTGGATCCATGTGTGGTTAGTGGAAAGAACACACATGTAATGACATTGGTGGATCCATACTTGTTTTGTGGAAAAGAACACACATTCAATTATCTAGTGGGTACAGATCTGGTTTGTGGAAGGAACACACATGCAATGACATTGGTGGATCCATGTGTGGTTCGTGACATGAACACACATGCAATGAAATTGGTTGATCCATATGTGGTTTGTGAAAATAAAACACATGCAATGACATGGGTTGATCCATATGTGGTTTGTCAAAAGAACACACATGTAATTACTCTAGTGGGTACATATGTGGTTTGTCGAAAGAACACACATGCAATGACATTGGTTGATCCATATGTGGTTTCTGAAAAGAACACACATGCAATGACATTGGTTGATCCATATGTGGTTTGTGGAAGGAACACACATGCAATGCCACTAGTTGATCCATCTGGTTTGTGGAAAAAACACACATGCAATGACTCTAGTGGATCCATATGTGGTTTGTGGAAAGAACACACATGCAATAACTCCAGTGGATCCATATGTGGTTTGTGAAAAGAACACACATGCAATGACAATGGTTGATCCATATTTGGTTTGTGGAAAGAACACACATGGAATGACATTTGTTGATCAAAATGTGGTTTTTGGAAAGAACACACAAGCAATGAATCTAGTGGATCCATATGTGGTTTGTGGAAAAGAGCACACATGCAGTTAATCTAGTGGGTACATATGTGGTTTGTGGAAAGAACACACATGTAATGACATTGGTGGATCCATATGTGGTTTGTGAAAAAACACGCATGCAATGACATTTGTTGATCCATATGTGGTTTGTGAAAAGAACACACATGCAATTACTCTAGGGGATCCATATGTGGTTTGTGGACAGAACACACATGCAATGGGATTGGTGGATCCATGTGTGGTTCATGACAATAACATACATGCAATGAAATTGGTTGATCCATATCTGGTTTGTGACAATAACCCACATGCAATGCCATTGGTTGATCCATGTGGTGTGTGGAAAAGAACACACATGCAATGACTCTGGTGGATCCATCTCTGGTTTGTGGAAAGAACACACATGCAATGACTCTAGTGGATCCATGTGTGGTTAGTGGAAAGAACACACATGTAATGACATTGGTGGATCCATATGTGGTTTGTGGAAAAGAACACACATGCAATTACTCTAGTGGGTACATATGTGCTCTATGGAAAGAACACACATGCAATGACATTGGTGGATCCATGTGTGGTTCATGACATGAACACACATGCAATGACAGTGGTTGATCCATATGTAGTTTATGAAAATAAAACACATGCAATGCCATTGGTTGATCCATATGTGGTTTGTAAAAAGAACACACATGCAGTTACTCTAGTGGGTACATATGTGGTTTGTGGAAAGAACACACATTCAATGGCATTGGTTGATCCATATGTGGTTTGTGAAAACAAGACACATGCAATGACATTGGTTGATACATACGTTGTTTGTGGAAAGAACACACATGCAATGCCACTGGTTGATCCATCTGGTTTGTGGAAAAAACGCACATGCAATGACTCTAGTGGATCCATATGTGGTTTGTGGACAGAACACACATGCAATGCCTCTAGTGGATCCGTATGTGGTTTGTGAAAAGAACACACATGCAATGACATTGGTCGATCCATATTTGGTTTGTGGAAAGAACATACATGCAATGACACTTGTTGATCAATATGTGTATTTTCGAGAGAACACACAAGCAATGACTATAGTGGATCCATATGTGGTTTGTGGAAAAGAACACACATGCAATTACTCTATTGGGTACATATGTGGTTTGTGGAAAGAACACACATGTAATGACATTGGTGGATCCATATGTGGTTTGTGAAAAGAACACCCATGCAATGACATTTGTTGATCCATATGTGGTTTGTGAAAAGAACACAATGAAATTACTCTATTGGATCCATATGTGGTTTGTGTAAAGAACAAACATGCCATGGCATTAGTGGATCCATGTGTGGTTCATGACAAGAACATACATGCAATGACATTGGTTGATCCATATGTGGTTTGTGACAAAAACACGCATGAAATGCCATTGGTTGATCCATGTGGTTTGTGGAAAAGAACACACATGCAATGACTTTGGTGGATCCATGTCTGGTTTGTGGAAAGAACACACATGCAATGACTCTGGTGGATTCATGTGTGGTTAGTGGAAAGAACACACATGCAATGACATTGGTGGATCCATATGTGGTTTGTGGAAAAGAACACACATGCAATTACTCTAGTGCGTACATATGTGGTTTGTGGAAAGAACGGACATGCAATGACATTGGTGGATCGATGTGTGGTTCATGACAGGAACACTCATGCAATTACATTGGTTGATCCATATGTGGTTTGTGAAATAAAACACATGCAATGCCATTGGTTGATCCATATGTGGTTTGTGGAAAGAACACACATGCATTGACTCTGGTAGATCCATGTGTGGTTTGTGGACCAAATACACATCCAATGACTCTGGTGGATCCATGTGTAGTTAGTGGAAAGAACACACATGTGGGCCCCCTGGATTAATCCTCCGAGAATCCCAGTTATGCATACACCACGTTCCCGTGATCAGTCTGTTGTGGCACAAAACCGACAAGTATCAAAGTGAACATCCAATACTTAAACGGATACCTGTTATACCTTAATCGCCAGTATGGCTACATTGTCAATCATCAGCGGAACATCATCAAGCGTAGAGCCCTAGTTGTGCCTTAACCTACAGGCAACTGACTGGGAGAACGTCCTAGCTCGCATAGCCGTCAACATCACCTTCTTCTCGAGATCTGACCAAGTTAATAGCCAGGGGCAATGCCAGTGAGTACTTTGAATGTACTCACAAACTTCCTTAAAATAATAAAAATAATAGGATATGCAATATAACTATGGTAGTAGGAGGTCTCTAAGAGGGGTTCTTTTCTAAAAGTAGTTTCTCTTGTAGATATAACATCTACATATCGTTTTTGAAAACTTTTGTAAAACCTTTTTAAAACATATGAAGGTTTTGGAAACCACTAGGATTGGGTCACCCATTTTGCTTCGTCCTTATGGTCATCCCATGACCAAACTCCCTTCCTTCCTCTCCGACCATCCCATGGTCAAAACTTGTATCCTTTCCGACCATCCCATGGTTAAAACAATTCCAAAGCCATTGCTTTTCCGAAATCCTTTTTGAAATCAAAACCAACACCGCTCTACAGTAGTTTGTCCAACATGTCCATAACTGCGGACATTGCTATTCGAATAGATTTACACTCGGTAGAGGTTGTACACTTTACCAACACCATCCAGGTACCCTACCCTGATCTACACCGATCGTGGGTCGAGTAACCGATCAAGACTCTCTGGATGCCCACTCCAATATAAGTGCCTAACCTATAAGTGTTGTTCCCCTCAACACCAGGATGCCCTATATAGTTCCCAAGCTAACTGGAGCTCTTTTTGCACTACACAAAGTGTGCGATTTCAATGAGGGGCTCATAGTAACGCGTGGAGGCCTATAGACCCTTCGTTCCTTCTCTAGGTTGATGTCCCACATGGACCTTTACATGAGAAGGCCCACCCTCCAAGGATTTTTATCCCCTATAGTCATTGTGAGCCAGCTTATACAAGAATAAAAAACATCAAATCCAGCCCTGTCCTATTCCAGAGTAATGTGGTTGCACGGGTTAAGTTGTTATAGCTAAAGCTGCAAAGAACCGGGTGTTTTTCATAAACATTTGACCTCCTCTTTCCTTCAACATCTTTTGTAGGTGTCTGTAGGTGTCATCAAGGGGGTTGTACTTAATAGTACAAAAGGGTAATAGTTCGGAGGAGCCAAACCACTACCATATATACATCAACATATAGTAAAACAATGCAGTTTTCATAAATAGAAGATAAAACATGCATAAGTAAAATAGTAGGACAAGGCTTCTGAGAAAGAAGGTGGCTTGCCAGTGATAAGAAATATGGCAATATATGTCCCTGGACTTCTTCTTAGAAAACCATAATAATCCAATAATAACCACTTCTTCTGGTCTCCGATATAATCGCAACTATCGTCGTCAAGATAACACATGCAAGCAGACAAAGCCATAATCAACACAAAGCATACAAGCATCATTGCAATACAGCAAACAAGCTTTCAAAACATTATTCACTTTAGTAGGTTTTGATAGATTGAGTTTGTTGCAATTGGAAGTAATGGAAAAGCATTTGGGGAACCTCTTTTGTGTTTTAAAAGTCCCATACCACGTAATAAGGGGGTTTTGAACTAGGGCTTGGGTCTGTAAGATATCAATGTACAAAAATGATACCATCAGATAGGTATTGGAATAACAAGACTAACAAAAGTGGTTTCATGATTTTATCACTTTTCTTTATTTAGATATGATTATTTGAGTGGTAAAACCCCTAGTTTAGGTGAAAAATTCACCAGAAAAGATTTGGAGCTCAAATAAATTTGTCCTTAGAGGGTGTTGTGTATATTTGAGTTTTTGATTTTTGAGAGTTGGAAACACCTCAAAATAATTACCAGAATGCCCTTGGGAAAATCCCAAAGTATGTTCTATAGTTAATTTGTCTTTTTAACATGATTTATTCTACTAGACCAAATGATATAAGGAAAAGGACAGTTGATAGGTATTACAAATACCTTCCAGTAGAAATTAGAATCATGATTTTTGGAGTTGGATAGCTTCTGTTAGGATTTATCTAATGCTAATACCACCCAGAAGTGTTTAATTTTTTTAAACAACTTAGAAGCTCAAAAATTCTTGAACTCCTGGATAAGGATAGACCTTGGGGTACCACATCACTGGGAGTTGGAATGAGGTCCATTCAGCTCATGGTTTGGCTTGGAGAAAATTCTAATTGCAAATATGGACTGCTTTTGTTATTTTTTTTACAAAACAAGTATGGCTCCACTTGGTATGGGGCCAGGGTCACCTGATAGGTATGTGAAATACCCACTAGAGGAAGCTTGGTTTAATCCATTTGGGTTTACCACACTCTCTGAAATAATTATGGAGTGTTTTTTATACTTCTTGGTATTGTAAAAGCCAGAAAATAATATAAATTATTTTGAGCAGGTGGATTGTTCTGCATGGTTAATAAAACCCTATGGAACATTTATAAATCTAGATCTGGCCACTTTAGGTTAGTTTCCAATTTTATTTTGAATTAAACTAAACCTCTACTTTTTAGATCTAGAGGACTTTAATTTAAAAGAAGAAGGAGACAAGGGCCACTGGGTTTACTGGGCCGGACCGTCAGATTTCAGCCGACCGGGAGGATTCACGCGCGGGAGCCCGATTTGGAATCCCTGACAGACTGGGTCCACCGGTCAGTGCGGATCCGCGCTGAAGCGGTACGGGGAGCGGTGGGCCGTCCGATCTAGTCGGGATGGATGGCGCGACAACGTCTCCTACCTCCCACCGGTAAAAAGAGGGTAAACCCTAGGGCGGCAGAGGTTGGCCATGGCGCTTACCAGGGGCTCGCCGGTGATGGAGAGGTGGCTGAGAAGGTGCGATGCATGCTAGCGAGCTCGGGGATGGTTGGCATCGAGGGGTTCGGCTACAGGGGCAGGGTTCACGCATCTCGCCGGAGGGACGTGCTCGGGTGCCGCCGGGGCACTCCCCAGGATGCATGCATGCCTGCAGCGGAGCGGCGCTTGGAACCAAAGAGGTCTTGGAGTGTCAACGTCGAGCCTGCATGCGTGCAGGTTGGCCAGGCTCACCGAGGGCTCGCTGGGGCAACTCCGTTCGGTCATGAGGTTGAGGCGGCGACCTCCGGTATTCCTTCGATGGAGGAGGGATAGGGTTAGGTGAGGGTGAGAGAGGGGACCTTCTCGCTATCAGAAAAGGGAGGAGAGGTGCAGGAAAGAGAGCTCACGAGTTGATGCATAAATCTGGCCGAGAGGATCCTCTTCTCTTTTCCCAGCGCTTGCAAAGAGTGAGGCTGGTTGGTGGTGTTGTAGAGGAGCAAGATGGATCAGGGGAAGTAGAATGGGGAAGGAAAAATGGGATGTAGTGGCTTGTGGCTTTTTATTTGGGGGAGGGATGAGTTTGGTGGACAAGGTCCATGAGAGGGGAAGGAAGAGGGGTTGCTCGCAGTTTGGGGCTCAGGGGAGGTCGAGGTGGTCATGTGTGGGCTCTGTGAGCTGCGTAGGGAAGAGAGAGGGGGTTCTCCCAAGGAATTAGAGAGGTTAGACTTGGCCTTGCCTTTCTCTCTCAAACAAATACAAAGGACGAGGGGTGGAGGGGTGCCACGTTACCATTTTGACTAGAAGATGAGGTGTGGGTATTGATTGATATTGTTATTTTTTTTACAAAACAACTATGGCTCCACTTGGTATGGGGTTAGGGTCACCTGATAGGTATGTGAAATACCCACTAGAGGAAACTTGGTTTAATCCATTTGGGTTTACCACACTCTCCGAAATAATTATGGAGTGTTTTTGAAACTTCTTGGTATTGTAAAAGCCAAAAAATAATAAAAATTATTTTGAGCAGGTGATTTGTTCTGCATGGTTAATAAAACCCTAAGGAACATTTATAAATCTAGATCTAGCCACTTTACGTTAGTTTCCAATTTATTTTGAATTAAACTAAACCTCTACTTTTCAGATCTGGAGGATTTTAATTTAAAAGAAGAAGGAGACCGGGGCCACTAGGTTTACTGTGCCAGACCACCAGATTTCGGCCCACCGGGAGGATTCACGCGTGGGAGCCCGATTTTGAATCCCTAACAGACTGGGTCCGCATGTCAGTGGCGATCCACGCTGAAGCGGTACAGGGAGCGGTGGGCTGTCCGATCTAGTCGGGATCGACGGCCCCGCAACGTCTCCTACCTCCCGCCGGTAAACAGAGGGCAAAACCAAGGGGTGGCAGAGGTTGGCCGGGGCGCTTACCAGGGAGCTCTCCAGCGACGGAGAGGTGGCTGAGGAGGTGCGGCGCATGCTGGCGAGCTCGGGGATGGTTGGCATCGAGGGGTTCGGCCACGGGGGCAGGGTTCGCGCATCTCACCGGACGAACCCACTCGGGTGCCCGCCGGGGCAGTCCCCGGGATGCATGCATGCCTGCAGTGGAGTGGCGCTTCGAACCAGAGAGGTCTCGGAGTGTCGACGTTGAACATGCATGCGTGCGGGTTGGCCAGGCTCTCTGAGGGCTTGCCGGGGCAACTCCGTTCGGTCATGAGTTTGAGGCGGCTTCCTCTAGTGTTGCTGCAACAGAGGAGGGATAGGGTTAGGTGAGGGTGAGAGAGGGGACCTTCTGGCTATCAGAAAAGGGAGGAGAGGTGTAGGAAGGAGAGCTCACGAGTTGATGCATAAATATGGCCGAGAGGATCCTCTTCTCTTTTCCCAGCGCTTGCAAAGAGTGAGGCTGGTTGCGGGTGCTGTAGAGGAGCAAGATGGATCTGGGGAAGTAGAATGGGGAAGGAAAGAGGGGATGTATTGGCCTATGGCTTTTTATTTGGGGGAGGGAGGAGTATGGTGGACAAGGTCCATGACAGGGCAATGGAGAGGGGGTGCTCGCGGATTGGGCATCAGGGGAGGTGGAGGTGGTCGTGTGTGGGCTCTGTGAGCTGCATAGGGTAGAAAGAGGGGGTGGTGCTCCCAAGGCATTAAAGAGGTTAGATTAGCCTCGCCTTTCTCTATCAAACAAATACAATAGACAAGGGGTGGAGGGGTGCTACAGTACCATTTCGACCAGAAGATGAGGTGTGGGTCTGTGGTGATTAATGATGGTGATAGATAATGGTTTGGAATAGTGTTAGCTCATGTTTTGTTAAAGTCCTAAAAGTGTCATATTGATGCTTATCAAGGAAAAATTCAATTCAAGATCTTGGCCAGATAATATAAAGGTGCTGGTGGGTAGATGTGATCAAACTACACCTCCTAGAATTGTTTGGGAATTATTTGATCATTTTAGATACTTTTCATATCAATTATTCAGAAACTGCTGAATCTGGTTTATTTGATTTGTTTTAAATTTTTTAATTGTCCAAGGTTGGTTTTTGGTTCGAGATGGTCCCAAAAATGAATACACTCTTAGGAGAATTTTCCCAAGATTTATTGGAGAGTAAAACTATTAAAAACATTTATTATTCCAATTCAGCCATTTAAGAAAATGGGCAAAAAGAAATAATAAAACTCTTCAAGAATAATTATTTTTGAAGTGGGAGGATAGGGTTGGGTTTATAGGTATCAAATGTGAATTAAATTGGGAAAGTGTTTTGGAGAAAAAAACTTTCCTTAATAGAAGGAGTTTTTAGGTGTTTGTCAATTTAAAGGAATTAATTGCTTTTGGGCCACAATAATTATGGAAAATATTTGATAAATCCTTCTAATCATGGTAGGTGATGTACACAAGATGTATCTAGCATTTGCAACCTTGCGATTTGGGAATCCAACATGATTTTGCTAAGAAACAAGGAAGAAGGGATCTTGGGTAATGTTATTATCATACCATCAAAACCTTGTTGGATCTTGGAGCTCAAATCTCCCCTTAGGTCATGGAGTATATTTATTTAAATACCAAGTGATGTATATCACCATGGTACAGAGGTTTGACCTTGATCATGCTTGAGGGTTCCAAGAATTGATCTCAGACTTTGAATAAAATAAGCCTCCCAAGGTAGATTAACAAATAGCCTTCTAGACCATGTGGGTTTTAGAAGTACAAGGATCCAATTGGAACAAGTGAAGTTGCAAGTGGTAAAACTTTATGATTACGACACAACCATGCAAGGAGTTGGTGAAAAGAATATAACATGTAGGTGTGAGCTTCTTCTAAATTAGGCATGTTGATAAGATTTGCAGGAACTATTACTTTCTTGCCTGCAGAACTATCAAGAACAAGTGGGTTGAAAGGTGATCTAGCCAAGGACAAGAGTCGGCCTTGGTAGTCCTTAGGATGGTTTACAAGATGGTTCATGTGTATTTCCAAAAATGCACAAGGGTTGAGAAAGAGAGGCATTCAAAGAAGGGATGTTGAAATAGTTTCTAGACTTAGTCAAAATTTGGCAGTTTTGAGGCTTGTGACTAGAATATAGGAGAAGATGTTTTTGATGGGTTGCAAGGTACCAAAGCATCATAAAGTTTATAATGTTGAATTGTAGAATGAGTATGAAAGATCCATGCTTGATATTGGTCTTCATTGACTTAGAAGCTTCTAGATTAGATCAGTTCAGAATTGATCTAGTTGAGGGTTTTTGATGATCACCTAGTGGATAGAGATATGATCCATCTTGTATTCTTGCTTAGGGTGTGGGGATTTTAAAGTATCTTGATCCTAGAGGGTGAGCTCCTAGAGTAGCTCACACTACTTCTAAGCAAACAAGTAAAAGAACAGATCAAGGCAATTCATCTTAGCAGATCAAAGCAACTCATCTTACAAACAAAACAAATCTACTACCATGGGTACCTCTAAGCCTAGCTTGAGGTAAGGATGGGTATTTTGAGAAGGTTGTACTCTGAAGTAGCTGAGAGTCCCTTGGTATTTCTACCAAGAGTAGAATTTAAAATCTTTATAAAAAGGTTTTGGAAGGCCTAAAGATAAGAGTAGTTGAAGTTCTGTCTTGCATACACAGGGAGGTTGCATCTTATAGATCTCAATTTTTTTGTTGCTAGAAGCTACTAAAATAGTTGGGTTCGCAAATGCATCTTGGCTCATGTTTTGAAATGCCAGAACATTTGAGAATATGCAAAATGAGCCAGGATAGTTTTGTTAAATAGCTTTTGACAACTGATGTTGAGGTAAGGAGTATATCATAAGTTGTACAATCAAAAGCATAAGCACAGACAACAACAAGCAAGCACTGCACAATTAAATAAGAAACAGTTTTTGTTCCCCCTAATTTTTGCATTCTGGACAACTAATTAGGGTTGCTGAAATTGGGATGTTATAGACCTTTCCCCTTAAAAGAATCTCGTCCCGAGATTCGGGAGAGTAAGGTTAAGGGATTTTGAGTCGGGGTTTGTGCTATATGTTTCTAGCATACTAACTTACGGACTCCACCAAAGAACATGATTACTTTGTCAGTGAAGTTGGGCGTCAGTCTTCTTGGATGCACGGAGAATTGAGCAGACTTCAGTCCTCATTGTGATGGATGGTCTACCTTATGAAGGGATTCATGGTGTTTCTCTTAAGGTCTTATCGTATCCTAGTTCACGAATTGAGGTCTAACTCTGGAGGTTGCTTCCGATAGAGGGTTATTCTATTTTTTAGGAAAGACGCAGTCTTTCCCCTTAGGGTTAAACTAGGGTGGCTCGGAGTTAACGCAGTCCGTCCTTCTTGGAATCGCTAGATGAGGTTTGAAGACTATCGCCAACCTTCTGACTGGAGTTGAAATCTTCAGATGACTTCTTCCAATTGGGTCCTACGAGGCTCATATACTACTTTACTTATACTTAGCCTATTCGAAATTGTTGAAGATGCAAGTCCTCTAAATGGGTTAGACTGGGGGAGTTAGTGATTTAGTGATCCTTCAGGTGGGTCTTCAACTAGAGGTAATAGAGGGGGCTTCGTAAAATCTTCATTTAGTTTCTCATCTGATGACTCTTGAGTTGATGCCCAGCGAAAAGGCATCGGATCTAGAAATCTTTTCGGCATCTCTTACGATAGCATTCTTAGGGATTTGAGTGGGAAAGACGCAGTATTTCCACCTTAGAGATTCACTAAGGTCCTTCGAGAGTGGTGCAGATCTTCTATCTTGAAGTGTTGGCGTGGTGCTAAAGAAGATTGTATCTCCCTGAATCTTGAGATGATGTCCCCAGGTGACATCCTATTGCGAGACCTTGCTGAGGTGATTTCTAGCAGAGCCTTATGGAGTTAGCTCTAGGAAGGTTGGCGGTTAACAAGACTTCTAGTTAGTCTTCAGTCATGTTTGAGGCATCCAACTTCAAATAAGTTTTCTTCGATTGAACTTTTGACGTTTTTTCTGCACGATGGCGGAGTAGACTCGTTGTTTTCAGGCAGTCCCGTTTTCTAGATTTTGGAGTATTCTGGCCTTCTGGTAAGGAGCTTCTCGTCGTTCGGGTAGGGTTGATTAAAATAATTTGTCATTTTGGGGCTATCGGAAGCTCTAATTTGCCGGAGTTTAGTGGAGTCAGGTATTCACTTCTTGTCCTTGTTAGCTCATCTGGTGGTTTCTCGAGGATAGTGGGGGTCTATCAACACCCGGATTTTTAATCCCAAATGCCCGTTATGCCATACCTCGCAATCCTAGGATTACCATTTTTGCGAGACATAACGGACTGGATATCACAGTGCATCATCCATTTCAAACGATACATAAGGTCTTACACAAATAAGGATCTCATGATCCAGTCTTAATACAACAAGCAGCGGAAATAAAAGATAAGCGTAGCGGTGGGGTCCATCTTTAGGGGCATAGGCAATGCTGACGAAGGCAGATAGTCCTAGTTATCATAGCCGTCCTGTTGGCCATCATCTTGATAGTCTCCTTCATAGTCTGGCCATGATAACAGCCAGGGACAAAAGCCATGAGTACTTTTTAAGTACTTGCAAACTACCAATAACAAATACTATACTTCCAAGATAAAGTGCTAACTCTAAGTATAACTATAAAGTTAAGTTTGAAACCTAAGCTGAGTTCAGAAGAAAAGAAAGATAAAGTAAAGTTCTAGAATCAGTTAAGTTGGGAAGCTAATGTCATAAACACAGCCCTGTTGTGGTTAAGTCAAGATTCATCATTCTTTTCAAAGTATTTGGAAAACATCTGACAACGAAATAGTATGGCCATTCCAACTGTCCATAACCACGGACGCGGCTATTCGAATAGTTTGACACTCTACAGAGGTGGTACACTTTCACCACAAGATTCGACACATCTGTCAGGGGGAACCCTGAATCATCATACTTAGTATGCAGATAATCAAACATAACCTTCCCTTTACACACCCTAGTATAAGCACCTCTCCTATGAGCATGGCCTCCCAACCATGACCATCAGTCATCTTGGGCACTGCATAGGTGGACATCATGAGAGGTAGCCTCAGCTCATAACTCTCCCGTGAGGGAACTAATACTAATGCATATAAATTTCTAGCTAAGCCTTACCCAATTCAGGTAGTGTGGTTGTACGGTAAATTTGGAATGGTATCGCATCCGAATCCAACCGTCAGTTTTATAAAAGGGTTAAGGCTCATGCCTCAACATTTTCATCATCATCAACCATTTGTGTTTTCTCAACACATGTCAAAACATCTCAATCGAATGACTCATCATTCCAAGGTTTTCATAATTCATTTTCACCAAGTGTTCCCATCTAAAGTGACTCAAGTTTTTGATCTACTCTAAACTACTAAGTTAAGAGTGTTCACTAAGGTGGAAAAGATGGGTTCAATCTCATGCCATAGAATGACATCTAAAGGGTTCTAATTAGGTCAAGTTTTATACTATTTATGCTACCTTCAAACTAAGTAAAGAACTTGGTGTAAACTAAGGGACTTGTAACTAAGACTTGGGGTACTAATAGTAAAAAGGGGGGGTGTGATCAAAGCATGCTTAAGGCATCTTTGCTAAACCATCTAGTTTGATTCTAGTTTGCTAAGAACTAAACTTGCAAGTGTTAGCTTGCACTGTTAATGGTGGCTTGCACTTAGATAGTGCTAGCTTGCTAATAGTAGCTTGCCTTGGTTGGTGAAGTGGTTGAAGTTTTCTTCTTCTTCTTCTTCTTCTTCTGCTTCTTGGTAGAACTCCTCCTCCTCGAAAGCTTGGTCGGTACTATCGTCTATAAATACATAGGGAGTGCACAATCACCAAAAAATACTTAACTAGGCTAAATAGCATTCTAAGACACACATTTGATGATCTATTATCATCACAAACATCACAAGTTTAATTCAATAGTTTCCTCCTTTTTATTTTAGAAAAGTAATTTCTACTCATTGAAAAATTAACTAAGATTTAATATTCACCACTTAAAATATGGGATCATGTTGACACATGTCATCACCACATATCCTAACATGGGGGAATGAGAATTAAGGGTTGGATCAATATTACTTTGGTTTAAGTTCATTATTTAATGATTTAAAGTGACTAGAAATGCCTATATAGCATTATTTGGTTACTAGTCCAAAGTCACTGCATGTAAACATTAATATTATTACATATTTATATAGATATGATGTAATGTGATTTTTGAGGGTTGGAATCAATTCAAAAGCTAACTTGGTTGATTTTATAAAAATGTTGCAAGTTGCAAATGCTTTTGTCTTCTTATTTTTATTAGGAGAGATCTATAACTCTAATTGAATTAAATCCAACGGGCCTGGATAGATTATCTTAATACCTTTCAGACCAAATTTGTTTCATGCAATTTCAATTTGTCAAACTCCTAGAATTGAATTTTAAAATAGTGGGTAGAAACTAGATTTAACTAAAAAGAAAAATCTATATTTGAACGGTTGGCCTAGCGCGGGAAAAGACTTGGGCTGGCCCAATGGCACTTCGCAGCACGAGGCTCAGCTGACAGGGGGTCCCGTTTGTCAGCGGCACTTAACACGTGAAATGGTACGCGTGCTGTGGGCCATAGGATTAGAAGGAAGATCTACGGCTGAGGGTCGTCGTCGACGACGAACAGGTCGCCGGCGAGCTCGAACCCTAGCGGCTCGGTGGGGGTCAGCTGGGGACGTACCAGGGCTCCAGCGGGGTCAGCGAGGCAGGAAAACAAAGTGGAAGACGACGGCGAGGCGAGGCCCAGCTGCGGCGGAGCTTGGGGTGGTCGCAATTAGCGGCGCCCTTCTCCTCTAGAGGCAGTGGCTCTGACTCCCATTCCGGCAAGGCAAAGCTCGCCTTGCTCTAGCTAGAGGTGGGTGAGGCTCAGAGAGGTGAGGGGAGTGGAGTGGTGTGGAGAGAAGAGGCTGGGGAGGGCTCCTTTTATAGGCCCGACGGTGAGACCGAGCGGGATGGGCAGGTGACGATGGCGACATGGCTACGGCGGGGTAGAGGCATGGCTGTGGGTGGCAATCGACGTGCGGTTCCCTGGCGGTGCTCTAGGCATTGAATGTGGCCTAGGGCGGTGGCATGCTGTCTGGGCGAGGTGGCGCTCTAAGGGGCAGAGGCGGCGGTGTCCACGGCGAGCAGTGGCTGTGGTGCATTGGGCGGCGAACAGGGGTGTCTGGGGTGTTCCCTAGGTCGTGGCGGAGTGGCGGGCGTGGGCTGCGGTCGAGCGGCGGCTTGTGCACGCGGGGGCTGTGTTCCCTAGGGGTGATCTATGCATATGCATTAGATTCAATTTTCAAATGTCATTTAAAATAAGTGAAAGCATGTTTTTAGCAGATGAAAAGGTGGGCCTTGGTACCTCATTATGTGTACTAGCAAGGGGTACAAGGATCAAGAATTGTTTCTGTTAAGAAATGAGTGCTAGGAACACTCTAAGTAGTGTAGTGGATTAAAATGGCCAAAATGACCATTCCTCCTTTTTAATTCTTTTTGATTTGATTCTTTATGAAAAGTTTGGGAATGATGTTTAAATCACCTAAGAAAGATTTTACAAGCATTGGATCACTCAATCATGGCAATTCAAACAACTCCTATTTTAAATGCACACATATATGAATGCTTTCATTTTAAATTTAGAAAAGTTTTTGTTAACCCCATTTTTGGTTGATTTGATCTTGATAAGCTTGGATTGAAGTTTTGGGATGTTACAGGGTCCTTTGGTGATAGACTTATGGCTTTGCCGAGATTCCTGCTATTGTTGGCAGATGAGGGTTGGCGCGCAACATTGATGACGAGTCTCGAGAAGGGAGTTTGAAGAGATATGCCATCCTGCTGGGGAGAAGTCTTTGAGCGATTCTTACATGACGGTGTCGAACTCGGGGTTTTTGCGATGCTTTTCCTCTCATATCTCCCGGGGTTAGTATGGATTCTCGTTAGTGACACCCAACATGGGGAGGGTCCTGAGTTACTAGGTGGGTTATCGATCCTCAAGGCACAATGTACTAAGGTCAAGAAAGCACGAAACATACATACAAGGTAAACAGAGCGATGGGGTCGCAATGTCCTGCGCAAACCACACACATCAAGAAACACAATATGCACTTAGAGAAGCAAACACGTCCGACTATAGAGACCTAGGAATTAACTACTCATGATACAGGAGAATCCTATTTTAGGAATATTAATCATAGATGTCATGTTGTTGCGGTCTGGGTCACAATCATGCAGATGAAGCCTTTGCCGTATCCTTGTATGCTTCTTAATAGTAGCACTTGATTTCTTCTGATTATGAGGATTCCACTGGTAGGGCGATCTTGTAGTCTCCTTGTGTTTGCTGATAGTTGCTTGTCTTCATTGCGTTATCGTCGTGTTCTCCTAGTTCTAGGTCTTCTTTATTTGAAATTCGTAGGTTTGAAATTTGGACGAGAGTTTGAGGAAGCCATTTCCTAAATCATTTCGATTAGGGTAGGATAAGAAGTAGAACATTTCGAAGATTGAGAAACTAGTTTTTTGGAAACCGGTGTTTCCAAAATAGTGTTCCTGTCTAACAACCATGCTAAGTAAGGTTCTCCTGCAGTCAGGATCGCTTTGATACCAAGTCTGTGGGGCCCCCGGATTAATCCTCCGAGAATCCCTGTTATGCATACACCTCAATCCCATGATCAGTCTGTCGTGGCACATAACCGACAAGTATCAAAGTGAACATCCAATACTTAAACAGTTACCTGTCCTACCTTAATTGCCAGTATGGCTACATTTTGAATCATCAGCGGAACTTCATCAAGCGTAGAGCCCTAGACGTGCCTTAACCTACAGGCAGCTGACTGGAAGAACATCCTAGCTCGCATAACCGTCAACATCACCTTCTTCTCGAGATCTGACCAAGTTAATAGCCAGGGACAATGCCAGTGAGTACTTTGAATGTACTTGCAAACCTCCTTAAAATAATAACAACAAGAGGATATGCAATATAATTATGGTAGTAGGAGGGCTCCAAGAGGGGTTCTTTTCTAAAAGTAGTTTCTCTTTATATATAGCATCAACATATCGTTGTTGAAAACTTTTGTAAAAACTTTTTAAAACATATGAAGGTTTTGGAAACCACTAGGATTGGGTCACCCATTTTGCTTCGCCCTTCCGGTCATCCCATGACCAAACTCCCTTCCTCTCGGACCATCCCTTGGTTAAAACATGTATCCTTTCCGACCATCCCATGGTCAAAACAATTCCGAAGCCATTGATTTTTCGAAATCCTTTTTGAAATCAAAACCAACACCGCTCTATAGTAGTTTGTCCAATCCGTCCATAACCGTGGACACGGCTATTCAAATAGATTTACACTCCGTAGAGGTTGTACACTTTACCCACACCATTCGGGTACCCTACCCTGATCTACACCGGTCGTGGGTCGAGTAACTGATCAAGACTCTCTGGATGCCCACTCCAATATAAGTGCCTACCCTATGGGTGTTGTTCCCCTCAACACCGGGACGCCCTATATAGTTCCCAAGCCAACCAGAGCGCTTTTTGCACTGCACAAAGTGTGCGCTTTCAATGAGGGGCTCATAGTAACGAGTGGAGGCCCGTAGACCCTTCGTTCCTTCTCTAGGTCGATGTCCCACATGGACCTTTACAGGAGAAGGCCCACCCTCTAGGGATATTTAACACATGTAGTCGTTGCGAGGCAGCTTATACCAGAATAAACAAACATCAAATCCAGCCCTGTGCCATTCCAGAGTAATGTGGTTGCACGGGTTAAGTTGTTATAGCTAAAGCTGCAAAGAACCGGGTGTGTTTTCGTAAAAAATTTACCTCCTCTTTCCTTCAGCATCTTTTGTAAAAAGAAAACCTTTTTCTTTCTCAAACTTATCTTGGTAGGTCAACCACACCAAGGTTTCATCATAAAACATTTTGTAAACTTTTTCGGGGTCTTCCCATCCTATAGCTTTGCTTCGGCTAAAACAGGATCTCCAAGGGGTTATGGTGTTATACACCATCTATTGTACTAGGGGAAGTAGGTTCCATCAAGGGGGTTGTACTTAATATTACAAAAGTGTAATAGTTCGGAGGAGCCAAACCACTACCATATATACATCAACATATAGTAAAACTGTGCAGTTTTCATAAACAGAAGATAAAACATGCATAAATAAAACAGTAGGACAAGGCTGCTGAGCTAGAAGGTAGCTTGCCTGTGATAAGCATTATGGCAATATATGTTCTTGGACTTCTTCTGAGAAAACCATAATAATCCAATAATAACCACTTCTTCTAGTCTCCGATATAATCGCAACTATCATCGTAAAGATAACACATGCAAGCAGACAAAGCAATAATCAACACAAAGCATACAAGCATCATTGCAATACAGCAAACAAGCATTCAACACATTATTCACTTTAGTAGGTTTTGATAGATTGAGTTTTTTGCAATTGGAAGTAATGGAAAAGCATTTGGGGAACCTCTTTTGTGTTTTAAAAGTTCCATACCACCTAATAAGGGGGTTTTGAACTAGGGATTGGGTCTGTAATGTACAAAAATCATACCATCAGATAGGTATTGGAATAACAAGACCAACAAAAGTGGTTTCATGATTTTATCACTTTTCTTTATTTAGATATGACTATTTTAGTGGTAAAACCCCTAGTTTAGGTGAAAAATTCACCAGAAAATATTTGGAGCTCAAATAATTTTTCCTTAGAGGGTGTTGTGTATATTTGAGTTTTTGATTTTTGAGAGTTGGAAACACCTCAAAATAATTACCAGAATGACCTTGGGAAAATCCCAAAGTATGTTCTATAGTTAATTTGTCTTTTTAACATTATTTATTCTACTAGACCAAATGATATGAGGCAAAGGACAGTTGGTAGGTATTCCAAATACCTTCTAGTAGAAATTAGAATCATAATTTTTGGAGTTACATAGCTTCTATTAGGCTTTATCTAATGCTAATACCACACAGAAAAGTTTAATTTTTTTTAAACTACTTAGAAGCTCAAAAATTCTTGAACTCCTGGATAAGGATAGACCTTGGGGTACCGCATCACTTGGAGTTTCAATAAGGTCAATTCAGCTCATGGTTTGGCCTGGGGAATTTTCTAAGTGCAGGTATTGATTGATATTGTTATTATTTTTTACAAAACAACTATGGCTCCACTTGGTATGGGGTTAGGGTCACCTGATAGGTATGTGAAATACCCACTAGAGGAAACTTGGTTTAATACATTTGGGTTTACCACACTCTCCGAAATAATTATGGAGTGTTTTTGAAACTTCTTGGTATTGTAAAAGCCAGAAAATAATAAAAATTATTTTGAGCAGGTGATTTGTTCTGCATGGTTAATAAAACCCTAAGGAACATTTATAAATCTAGATCTAGCCACTTTAGGTTAGTTTCCAATTTATTTTGAATTAAACTAAACCTCTACTTTTTAGATCTGGAGGATTTTAATTTAAAAGAAGAAGGAGACCGGGGCCACTAGGTTTACTGTGCCGGACCACCAGATTTTGGCCCACCGGGAGGATTCACGCGTGGGAGCCCGATTTCGAATCCCTGACAGACTGGGTCCGCAGGTCAGTGGCGATCCACGCTGAAGCGGTACGGGGAGCGGTGGGCTGTCCGATCTAGTCGGGATCGATGGCCCCGTAGCGTGTCCTACCTCCCGCCGGTAAACAGAGGGAAAAAGCAAGGGGTGGCAGAGGTTGGCCGGGGCGCTTACCAGGGAGCTCTCCGGCAATGGAGAGGTGGCTGAGGAGGTGCGGCGCATGCTGGCGAGCTCGGGGATGGTTGGCATCGAGGGGTTCAGCCACGGGGGCAGGGTTCACGCATCTCACCGGACGAACGCACTCGGGTGCCCGCCGGGGCACTCCCCGGGATGCATGCATGCCTGCAGCGGAGTGGCGCTTCGAACCAGAGAGGTCTGGGAGTGTCGATGTCGAGCATGCATGCGTGCGGGTTGGCCAGGCTCTCTGAGGGCTTGCCGGGGCAACTCCGTTCGGTCATGAGTTTGAGGCGGCGACCTCCGGTGTTCCTGCAACAGAGGAGGGATAGGGTTAGGTGAGGGTGAGAGAGGGGACCTTCTGGCTATCAGAAAAGGGAGGAGAGGTGCAGGAAGGAGAGCTCACGAGTTGATGCATAAATATGGCCGAGAGGATCCTCTTCTCTTTTCCCAGTGCTTGCAAAGAGTGAGGCTGGTTGGGGGTGCTGTAGAGGAGCAAGATGGATCTGGGGAAGTAGAATGGGGAAGGAAAGAGGGGATGTACTGGCCTGTGGCTTTTTATTTGGG
The DNA here is from genome assembly GCA_910589775.1 of Avena eriantha. Classification (NCBI taxonomy): domain Eukaryota; kingdom Viridiplantae; phylum Streptophyta; class Magnoliopsida; order Poales; family Poaceae; genus Avena; species Avena eriantha. The sequence continues at coordinate 72,983,295 of OU342740.1, forward strand.
GGAGGGAGGAGTATGGTGGACAAGGTCCATGAGAGGGCAATGGAGAGGGGGTGCTCGCGGATTGGGCATCAGGGGACGTGGAGGTGGTCGTGTGTGGGCTCTGTGAGCTGCATAGGGTAGAGAGAGGGGGTGGTGCTCCGAAGGCATTAAAGAGGTTAGATTGGCCTCGCCTTTCTATCTCAAACAAATACAATAAACAAGGGGTGGAGGGGTGCTACAGTACCATTTCGACCAGAAGATGAGGTGTGGGTCTGTGGTTATTAATGATGGTGATAGATAATGGTTTGGAATAGTTTTAGCTCACGTTTTGTTAAAGTGTCAAAAGTGTCATATTAATGCTTATCAATTAAAAATTTCAATTCAAGATCTTGGCAAGATAGAATAAAGGTTGTGGTGGGTAGGGGTGATCAAACTACACCTCCTGGAATTGTTTGGGAATTATTTGATCATTTTAGATACTTTTCATATCAATTATTCAAAAACTACTGAATCTGTTTTATTGGATTTGTTTGAAAAAGTTTAATTGGCCAAGGTTGGTTTTTGCTTTGAGATGGTCCCAAATATGAATACACTCTTAGGATAAGTTTCTTAAGGTTTATTGGAGAGTAAAACTATTTAAAACATTTATTATTCCAATTCAACCATTTAAGAAAATGGGTAAAAAGAAATAATTAAACTCTTCAAAAATAATTATTTTTCAAGTGGGAGGATAGGGTGGGGTTTATAGGTATCAAATGTGCATTAATTTGGGAAAGTGTTTTGGAGAAAAACAAACTTTCCTTAATAGAAGGAGTTTTTAGGTGTTTGTCAATTTAAAGGAATTAATTGCTTTTGGGCCACAATAATTATGGAAAATATTTGATAAATCCTTCTAATCATGGTAGGTGATGTACACAAGATGTATCTAGCATTTGCAACCTTGCGATTTGGGAATCCAACATGATTTTGCTAAGAAACAAGGAAGAAGGGATCTTGGGTAATGTTATTATCATACCATCAAAACCTTGTTGGATCTCGGAGTTCAAAGCTCCCCTTGAGTCATGGAGTATATGTATTTAAATACCAAGTGATGTAGATCACCATGGTATAGAGGTTTGAGCTTGATCATGCTTGAGGGTTCCAAGAATTGATCTCAGACTTTGAATAAAATAAGCCTACCAAGGTGGATTATCAAATAGCATTCTAAACCATGTGGGTTTTAGAAGTACAAGCATCCAATTGGAACACGTGAAGTAGGAAGTCATAGACCTTTATGAGTACAAGACAACCATGCAAGGAGTTGGTGAAAAAAATATAACATGTACTCCCTCTGTTTAGAAATATAAGATGTTTTAGTTTTGTGAAAGGAGTGTATCTAGACCTGTTTTAGTATATAGGTTCACTCCGAACATCTACGAACCTATATACTAAAATATGTCTAGATACATTCGATTCAAAAAGCTAAAACATCTTATATTTCTAAACGGAGGGAGTAGGTGTGAGCTTCTTCTAAAGTAGGCATGTTGATAAGATTTGTAGGAACTATTATTTTCTTGCCTGCAAAACTATCAAGAACAAGTGGGTTGAAAGGTGATCTAGCCAAGGACAAGAGTGGGACTTGGTAGTCCTTAGGATGGTTTACAAGATGGTTCAGATGCATTTCCAAAAATGCACAAGGGTTGAGAAAGAGAGGCACTCAAAGAAGGGATGTTAAAATAGTTTCCAGACTTAGTCAAAATTTGGCAGTTGTGAGGCTTGTGACTAGAATATAGGAGAGGATGTTTTTGATGGGTTGCAAGGTACCAAAGCATCCTAAAGTGGATGATGTTGAAGCGTAGAATGAGTATTAAAGATCCATGCTTGATATTGGTCTTCATTGACTTGGAAGCTTCTAGATTAGATCACTTCAGAATTGATCTGGTTGACGGTTTTTGATGATCACCAAGTGGCTAGAGATCTGATCCATCTTGTATTCTTGCTTAGGGTTTGGGGATTTTAAAGTATCTTGATCCTAGAGTATGATCTCCTAGAGTAGCTCACACTACTTCTAAGCAATCAAGTCAAATAGCAGATCAAGGCAATTCATCTTAGCAGATCAAAGCAACTCATCTTACAAACAAAACAAATCTACTACCATGTGTACCTCTAAGCCTATCTTGAGGAAAGGATGGGTATTTTGAGAAGGTTGTATTCTAAAGTAGTTGAGAGTCCCTTGGTATTTCTACCAAGAGTAGAATTTAAAAGCTTTATTAAAAGGTTTTTGAAGACCTAGAGATAAGAGTAGTTGAAGTTCTGTCTTGAAAACATAGGGAGGTTGGATCTTATAGATCCCCATTATTTTTTTAATAGAAGCTACTAAAATAGTTGGGTTCGCAAATGCATCTTGGCACATGTTTTGAAATGCCAGAACATTTGAGAATATGCAAAATGAGCCAGGATAGTATTGTTAAATAGCTTTTGACAACTGATGTTGAGGTAAGGAGTATATCATAAGATGTACAATCATAAGCATAAGCACATACAACAACATGCAAGCACTGCACAATTAAATAAGAAAAAGTTTTTGTTCCCTCTGATTTTTGCATTCTGGACAAACAATTAGGGTTGCTTAAATTGGGATGTTACAACACATGCAATGACATTGGTGGATTCATATGTGGTTTGTGGAAAAGAACACACATGCAATTACTCTAGTGGGTACATATGTGGTTTGTGGAAAGAACACACATGCAATGACATTGGTGGATCCATGTGTGGTTCATGACATGAACACACATGCAATGACATTGGTTGATCCATATGTGGTTTGTGGACAGAACACACATGCAATGACATTGGTGGATCCATGTGTGGTTCATGACATGAACACACATAAAATGACATTGGTTGATCCATATGTGGTTTGTGACAATAACACACATGTTATGCCATTGGTTGATCCATGTTGTTTGTCAAAAGAACACACATGCAATGACATTGGTTGATCCATATGTAGTTTGTGAAAGCAACACACATGTAATGACTAGTGGATCCATATGTGGTTTGTGGAAAGAACACACATGCAATGACTCTAGTGGATCCATAAGTGGTTTGTGGAAAAGAACACACATGTAATTACTCTAGTGGGTACATATGTGGTTTGTGGAAAGAACACACATGCAATGACATTTGTGGATCCATATGTGGTTTGTGAAAAGAACACACATGAAATGACATTTGTTGATCCATATGTGGTTTGTGAAAAGAACACACATGCAATTACTCTAGTGGATCCATATGTGGTTTGTCGAAAAGAACACACATGCAATGACATTGGTTGATCCATATGTGGTTTGTGAAAAGAACACACATGCAATTACTCTAGTGGATCCATATGTGGTTTGTCGAAAAGAACACACATGCAATGACATTGGTTGATCCATATGTGGTTTGTGGAAAGAACAAACATGCAATGACTCTAGTGCTAGTTTTAGTATGAGAACCCACATGCAATGACATTGGTTGATCCATATGTGGTTTGTGACAATAACACACATGCAATTACTCTAGCGGATACATATGTGGTTTGTGGAAAGACCACACATGCAATGAACAATGGTGCATCCATATGTGGTTAATGACATGAACACACATGCAATGAACACCCGTGGATCCATATGTGGTTTGTGGAAAGAACACACATTCAATGACATTGGTTGATCCATATGTGGGTTGTGAAAGGAACACACATTCCATGCCATTGGTTGATCCATTTGTGGTTTGCGAAAAGAACACACATGCAATGCCATTGGTTGATCCATGTGGTTTGTGGAGAAGAACACACATGGACTCTGGTGGATCTATACGTGGTTTGTGGAAAGAACACACATGCAATGACTCTAGTGGATCCATAAGTGGTTTGTGGAAAAGAACACACATGCAATTACTCTAGTGGGTACATATGTGGTTTGTGGAAAAAACACACATGCAATGACATTTGTGGATCCATATGTGGTTTGTGAAAAGAACACACATGCAATGGCATTTGTTGATCCATATGTGGTTTGTGAAAAGAACACACATGCAATTACTCTAGTGGATCCATATGTGGTTTGTCGAAAAGAACACACATGCAATGAGATTGGTTGATCCATATGTGGTTTGTGGAAAGAACACACATGCAATGACTCTAGTGCTGGTTTTTGTATAAGAGCCCACATGCAATGACATTGGTTGATCCGTATGTGGTTTGTGACAATAACACACATCCAATTACTCTAGCGGATACATATGTGGTTTGTGGAAAGACCACACATGCAATGAACAGTGGTGCATCCATATGTGGTTAATGACATGAGCACACATGCAATGAACACCCGTGGATCCATATGTGGTTTGTGGAAAGAACACACATTCAATGACATTGGTTGATCCCTATGTGGGTTGTGAAAATAACAAACATTCAATGCCATTGGTTGATCCATTTGTGGTTTGTGAAAAGAACACACATGCAATGCCATTGGTTGATCCATGTGGTTTGTGGAAAAGAACACACATGGACTCTGGTGGATCCATACGTGGTTTGTGGAAAGAACACACATGCAATGACTCTAGTGGATCCATATGTGGTTTGTGGGAAAGAACACACATGCAATTACTCTAGTGGGTACATATGTGGTTTGTGGAAAAAACACACATGCAATGGCATTGGTTGTTCCATATATGGTTTGTGAAAAGAACACACATGCAATGACATTGGTTGATCCATATGTGGTTTCTAGAAAGAACACACATGCAATGCCATTAGTTGATCCATGTGGTTTGTGGAAAGAAAACACATGCAATGACTCTAGTGGATCCATGTGTGGTTTGTGGAACAAACACACATGCAATGACTCTGGTGGATACATATGTGGTTTGTGGAAAGAACTCATATGCAATGACATTGGTGGATCCATATGTGGTTTGTGGAAAAGAACACACATGCAATGACATTTGTTGATACATATGTGGTTTGTGAAAAGAACACACATGCAATTACTCTGGTGGATACATATGTGGTTTTTGGAAAGAACACACATGCAATGGCATTGGTGGATCCGTGTGTGGTTCATGAAAAGAACATACATGTAATGTCATTGGTTGATCCATATGTAGGTTGTGACAATAACACACATACAATGCCATTGGTTGATCCATGTGGTTTGTGGAAAATAACACACATGCAACAACTCTAGTGGATCCATGTCTGGTTTGTGGAAAGAACACACATGCAATGACTCTAGTGGGTACATATGTGGTTTGTGAAAAGAAGACACATGCAATGACATTGGTGGATCCATGTGTGGTTCATGACATGAACACACATGCAATGACATTGGTGGATCGATATGTGGTTTGTGAAAAGAACACACATGCAATGACATTTGTTGATCCATATGTGGTTTGTGAAAAAAACACACATGCAATTACTCTGGTGGATCCATGTGTGGTTTCTAGAAAGAACACACATGCAATGACTCTGGTGGATACATATGTGGTTTGTGGAAAGAACCCACATGCAATTACTCTAGTGATGGTCTTAGTATAAGAACACACATGCAATGACTCTAGTGGGTCCATATGTGGTTTGTGAAAAGTACACACATGCAATGACTCTAGTGGATCCATATGTGGTTTGTGAATAGAACACACATACAATGACATTGGTTCATCCATATGTGGTTCGTGGAAAGAATACCCATGCAATGACATTGGTTGATCCATATGTGGTTTGTGGCAATAACACACATGCAATGGCATTAGTTGATCTATGTTTGGTTTGTGGAAAGAACACACATGCAATGAAATTGGTGGATCCATGTGAGGTTCATGACATGAACACACATCCAATGCCATTGGTTGATCCAAATGTGGTTTGTGACAGTAACACACATGCAATGCCATTGGTTGATCCATCTTGTTTGTCAAATGAACACACATGCAATGACGTTGGTTGATCCATATGTGGTTTGTGAAAGTAACACACATGTAATGACTCTAGTGGATCCATATGTGGTTTGTGGAAAGAACACACGTGCAATGACTCTAGTGGATCCATATGTGGTTTGTGGAAAAGAACTCACATGCAATTACTCTAGTGGGTACATATGTGGTTTGTGGAAACAACACACATGCAATGACATTGGCGGATCCATATGTGGTTTGCGAAAAGAAGACACATGCAATGGTATTTGTTGATCCATATGTGGTTTGTGAAAAGAACACACATGTAATTACTCTAGTGGATCCATATGTGGTTTGTCGAAAAGAACATACATGCAATGACATTGGTTGATCCATATATGGTTTGTGAAAAGAACACACATGCAATGACATTGGTTGATCCATATGTGGTTTGTGGAAAGAACACACATGCAATGACTCTACTGCTGGTTTTAGTATAAGAACCCACATGCAATTTCATTGGTTGATCCATATGTGGTTTGTGACAATAACACACATGCAATTAATCTAGCGGATACATATGTGGTTTGTGGAAAGAACACACATGCAATGAACATTGGTGGATCCATATGTGGTTAATGACATGAACACACATGATGACATTGGTTGATCCATATGTGGTTTGTGAAAATAACACACATGCAATGCCATTGGTTGATCCATGTGGTTTATGGAAAAGAACAAACATGCAATGAACGCCCGTGGATCCATATGTGGTTTGTGGAAAGAACACACATGCAATGACATTGGTTGATCCGTATGTGGGTTGTGAAAAGAACACATATTCAATGCCATTGGTTGATCCATTTGTGGTTTGTGAAAAGAACACACATGCAATGCCATTGGTTGATCCATGTGGTTTGTGGAAAAGAACACACATGTAATGACTCTGGTGGATCCATATGTGGTTTGTGGAAAGAACACACATGCAATCACTCTAGTGGATCCATATGTGGTTTGTGAATAGAACACACATGCAATGACATTGGTTCATCCATATGTGGTTTGTGGAAAGAATACACATGCAATGACATTGGTTGATCCATATGTGGTTTGTGACAATAACACACATGCAATGGAATTAGTTGATCCATATGTGGTTTGTGGAAAGAACACACATGCAATGAAATTGGTGGATCCATGTGAGGTTCATGACATGAACACACATCCAATGACATTGGTTGATCCATATGTGGTTTGTGACAATAACACACATGCAATGCCATTGGTTGATCCATGTTGTTTGTTAAATGAACACACATGCAATGAAGTTGGTTGATCCATATGTGGTTTGTGAAAGGAACACACATGTTCAAATCTATTATCATTATGTGGTTCGTGATTCATATGCAGGTAAAACCATAAACAATACTATTATCATGAATCAATAACATGTTCAAATATGCAATCATGGCACTCGGGTCCTAGTGACAAGCATTAAGCACAACAAGTTGCAACAAAGTCAAAAGAACTAATACTAGATACTAGGCACCAAGCTCTAACAATCTAATGCCATTACAATGAACAGTCTCATCCAATCCCTACCATCCCCATAGCCTACAGTGGGGGATTACTCACTCATAGATGGGGGAATCATGGATGGTTGATGGAGAAGCGATGGTGATGGTGATGAGGATGATCTCCAATTCCCTGTCCCGACAGGGTGCCAGAACGGAGTTTCTGGTTCTGATTTGCGTAATATGGTGGTGGTGGCGTAGCGGAACTCTTTTTGGAAAAACGTCGAACCCCCTTTTCTTTTTTTATGTCAAGAGGCATCTTATAGGCGAAGTGGGAGGCCGAGGGGGTGACCGAGGCAGCCACACCACCCCTGGCGCGGCCAGGCCTGGTGGGCGCGGCCAGGTTGTGTGGGCCCCTCGTGGCCCTCATCTGTATCGTCTTATGGCTCCGTGAGTCTTCCGGTGAAATAGTATTTTTGACATATTTTCCGGGATTTTTCCTGATAGTTGATTTTCTGCACAAACAGTAGACACCAAGGAAATTCTACTGAAAACAGCGTCAGTCCGTGTTAGTTGTATCCAAATCACACAAGTTTATAGGAGAAAACATACCAAAAGTGTTCGAGAAAGTAGATACGTTTTGGACATATCAACTACCCCCAAGCTTAGCTTATTTCTTGTCCTCAAGAAATTCAGTTGAAAACTGAGTGCGATAAAAGAAACTTTCACGACCACATTTGCTTCATAAGATGTATATATTCTCATCATATGATCATGTACTTAGAAAACTCATAATAAGGAGTATGCAAATAAGGATACCCAATAGTCATTGCAAGCTATGAAGAGATTCCAACTCAAAAATAATAAGTAGGATGGAACATAAACATAAGCAACATTGCAATGATCATAAAAAAGGTATGATAGGGTGGTATCTCGCTTGCCTTTGATTGTAGGGCAAAAATAAATGCCAAGGCACCTCTGAAGTTCAAGTGAAGACTAGAAGTAAAGATATGAGAGATACAAGCATCAAAGTCATGACACAATTAACCAAGTTTTGAAATAAGCATATTCCACTAAAAATGACAACTATGCTCTCAAGAAAGTGCTCATAGAATATGTGGAGACTCAACAAGGAAAATGAAAAGGTTTTGAAGAGTTTGAAAGGCTTCCAAATGCTGAAAGTATGGTACTCATTAGCTTTGAGCTCTCATTGCCCCTATCATAAGCATTTTTTAGGTGATTAAGGTTAGATTGAACAAATATGAGGATATTCTTGAAAAGTTATAAGTTGAAATCTCATGCCCCTTACTTACGAAGACCAAACCTCATCCTACCCAACTTCAGTCACAAGTAAGCTCTTGTCATTTTAAGTACATATGTATCATAGAGAACCGCCAACGGGGTACCCCTTGCCCCATGACACAGGAGCTATCCCATATAAAAATGACAAGGAAAGAAGACAATGAGCATCTCAGCGATCTTTTTATTTTCTATTTGCATAGGTTTTTATTTAGGATGCTTCATAGAATGCTCATTATGGTTATGCTGCAAGTTTCCACCATGATTAGGCATGGCTTAGGCTAGCAGTCCAGGCGTTTCTCTAACACACATACAAACTCCATGATCTTACAAGTTCCCCTTTTATTTCACACCGCAGGGATCCATAAGCAAAAGAATCATGATATCAACGAAATATAGCTCCAATGTTGAAAGCGTTCCCCATGATACATGGTTCTGCTAACTTCAACTTATAAAGCGTGAGCATATACACAACATAGATGGGCACAATGGTTCAAGTTTATTAAGTGCAAGAAAAGTAAAGTGTGCTGTCAAGTTCGTGAGAGCTTTACTAACTAACTTTCTCATAACAAGCAACATTTTATTTGGAAGAAACCAAGGCATACCGAATATGCACGGAATAGCAAATGATTCTAATAGGTAGGTATGGTGGACACTTTTGGCAATATTGGTTTTGGGGAGTTGGAAACACGAGTAGAGCTTATACTCAGTGCAAGTGAAGGCTACCAATAGAAAGGGAGCGACAAATGAGAGAGCAATAACTGTCATAATCATGCTTGCAACAAAACAAGACTAATTATGGCATGAAAGTGATTCAAGAAACCTGAGGCAAAATAATTCATCAAGGCTTAGCTGATTGTTTCATTCATATGCATGAGTGAGCATGTGCCAAGTCAATTCAAGTGAAACATTTAGAGGAGGATACCGCAGTGTCATACCAAGTTATGAATAGAACAATGCAAGCAAACATTCATATGACATGCTACAAACTATTATCAAGCTGGAGCTAATCATAAAAAAGCAAGAACTACTAAGCATCCATAAATAACATAGACCTTACATGAACAGATTAAGCATGCCCACAATGATGAGTATATGTACAAAAATGAAAACGAATAGAGTTCATTACCAGCCTCTTACCACACCTCAAGTTGTCATTAATCTTCATTATTTCCCCTTACTTGTGTGGCTTGAATAATAACATGAAACGAAACTCTACTGAGGACTGCTAAACCCTGCAACAAACTTCACAAAACCAAAGAATAACAACAAATATTTTTGGGTGTTTGATTTTTAAAGGCAAGAACCAAAAGGAAGAACAAGCAAAGTGAAATATTTTGGGGTTTTTTGAATAATCAAAACAAAGCTAAAAGGAAAAGGCAAACCAAGGCAAAAAAGAAAAAGAACCAAACAAAGGGAACAATGAAAATATTTTTGGTATTTTTGTGTTTTGGAAAGCAGAAACAAAGCAAGAACAAAAAGGAAAAAGAAAGCAAAACATGGATATACAAAGTGCCGACTAAACATGATATGTAGATGAGTGTGATGTCGGCGTACATCCCCCCAAGCTTAGGCTTTTGGCCTAAGTGGGTATCAACCCCAACGCGGGTAAGGATTCCAAGGCGGCGGGTCATCATAAGAATGATCATAGTTACACCCTTGGGAAGAAGAAGAAGCTCCCCAATCATAGGTAGGCTGCTGGTACGAGGACTCCCCCTCATTTGAGGGCTGGACCGAATCATCTGTACCCTCCCTTCCAGTATCTTGCTCCTGCTAGGAGAGCTCCCCCAGATACGCATCGAGCTATTCCTTAGTGAGTGGCCATCCTACCCTGGTATCAAGATTAAACAAAATAGGCGCAGGAAGAAGAACAACACGCTATGACATACTCCTTCTCCAACCAGCCTTACGAAAGGTTATTTCATAAGACAAATTACTCAAATTAGCCCATGAAGAAATGAATTTATGTTGTATCATGGAATTAAGGTCAAACCTCTCTATGGGAAACTGTAGGTATAAATGATGAGGCACTACACCATGCAAAGATAATAGACGAGAGGCGATGAGGCCCTCACAAATTCCACCTTTCTCGCGGTTAGCAGCAAGATGGAAAGCTATCAATGCACCCAAATTATAAGTCCTATCCCGTTTTAAAGAAGCTGAGATGAATGCTAGATCATATGAGGATAATTTATTAGAAGTTTTCCTAGCGAGAACACACTTGGCAATAAAGTAGGCAAAGTAGTGAATAGACGGGAGATGAATATTACGAATTTTACCACTCTCCTTTGAGAAGCTGCTCCCTTGGCAAATCTCTGCATACAAGTCCATGAGTGGTGTAGGTCGCTCTCTTATCCTTTCACACGATCCCCACTTGCATATTTTAATAGCTGCACAAAAATCATCAAAAGGAATGTCGACTGCTATATTGTAAATTTTGTAGTGAACCATGGGGTTAGGCAAAGAGAAACTAAATTAAAAGTCCTGCACCATAGACATAGTTAGCTTCCCAAATTGGTAGGGTTCATCTCCCACAAAATGCTCCAAACTTGCATTAGCAATTAAAGTATGGAAATCTTGAGAAATACCTACAGCCCTCATGAATTCGGAGCATGGATAGATAGCAGGAAAAACTTCCTCCTCGCGGTGAACCTTCATAACCGCAGGCACCCTTCATTCATGTTGGTTGAGTTGGTGTTCATCCATCCTCTTTTCTGAAATTTTAGACAACCATTATACAAGTGATTCCAAAGTGATTACACAGTGAAGGGAACTACTTATAGGGACTTGTAAGAGGCCTAAACATGCATCAAAACATTTTTTCCAAGCATTGAACAAGCTTACAAGCTCACAAAACCTATCACCTACAGTAGCAAAATACTCAAGATATAAACCACTAATCACAAATCTACTTGGACAAGCGGAGGAGTCACAAAACGGAGAACAAATGCTCCAAATCTCAGCAGCAAAGATGGGCTGAGCAAGGAGATCGAAAAATCGCGAGCAAGAACAGCACGAATGCGAGTTTGAGCAATACACTGGTGTTTTCTCGGGAGAGAGAAAGAAATGGCAAGAGAGAGAGTAAGTGGAGGGCCAGGGGTGGCCCACACCAATGGCCAGGCGCACCCCTGGTGTGTCCGTGCCACCAGGTGGTGTGCCTTCCTGGTGGCCCCCTGGGTCACTCCAGGTACTCCCCCTTTTTTACGTAAAAATTTAATATGAATTTTCTGGAATTTTTCGAGACACTTTATTTTTGAGCAAATTTCAGGTAATGATGAATGATTTTCTAAGAAAAGGATGATTTTGAAAAGATGCAAATTAAAAACAAAACTAAAACTTTAGAAGTGCTAAGACAATCTAATATGCAAGCAACTAGCCATAGAAAAGTAAACTAAGCGAAAGCAAAAACTAAAATGGATAAAATAAAAGTAAGCGAAGATAATCATGGTGAAAACATTGTTTTGTTCATTAAAGTCCCTTTGTTAACAAGGTTGATCAAGTCTTGTTACCAAAACAATTTTATATGAAACAAAACTTTGTATTCTACTCAATGATCATGTTACCTCAACCTTGATTGCAATGGTTCCAATCATAATAATTTCATATTTTTATCTTGGTATGGGACAATATATTTCTCCAACTTGAATGCCTTCAATATTTTCAATTGAATATAAGCCATAATTCCTATGAATCTTCTTGGGGAAATAGACAGTATGCTCCTTGTCATTAACATTAAAAGTTACCTTTCCTTGATTGCAATTAATAACAGTTCCTGTAGTATTAAGAAAAGGTCTCCCAAGAATAATAGACACATTGTCATCTTCATGCATTTCAAGAACAACAAAGTTAGTTAATATCAAGCAATTATGAGCCACTTGAACAGGTACATCCTCACATATACTAATAGGAATAGTAGTAGATTTATTAGCCATTTGCAAAGATATATCAGTTGGTATTAGTTTTTCCAATTGAAGTCTCTTATAGAGAGAAAAAGGCATACCACTAACTCCTGCTCCTAAATCACATAAGGCAGTTCTAACATAATTGTTTTTAATAGAGCATGGAATTGTTGGAATCCCAGGGTCTCCAAGTTTCTTTGGAACTTTACCATTAAAGGAATAATTAGCAGGAAAAGTAGAAATTTCCTCACTAGGGATCTTCCTTTTATTAGAGACAATATCCTTCATATATTTTGAATAAGGAGGAAATTTAATAGCATCAGTCAAAGGAATTTGCAAAAATAAAGGTTTCATCCACTCACAAAACTTATTATAGTGTTCATCTTCCTTTGACTTGTGTTTCTTATCAGGGAAAGGCATAGGTTTTTGGACCCAAGGATCCCTTTCACTACCATGTTTCTTAGCAACAAAATCTTCTTTAGTGTATTTAGTATTCTTAGTGTGTCTTTCTGGTTATTCTTCAACTTTTTCTTTATCTGGAGCATCATTTTCCTCATTACCAGTTTCAGTTTCAGCATAAGAGAAAGATATACTATTAGGATCTTTAGCAGGTTCAGAAGCTTCTACAATAGTTTTATGTTTCCTTTTCCTTTTCTCAGGATAAGTACCACTATTTTCAATTTGTTGAGAATCTTGCTCAATTCTTTTAGGATGCCCCTCAGGATATAGAGGATCCTGGGTGGCAGCACCACTTCTAATTCTAATCTCGTAAGCATTTTTTTTGTTTAGTAGCATTAACTAGCAAGTATTTTTGTACTTTAATAAACTGATCAATTTGAGTTTGAACCATTTGGAAATGTTTAACAAGCATTTTAACATCATTAGATGTTATTTCCACAATATCTTTTAACTCAATAATAGCTCTAGAGTTTTCCATCAAATGATTCTTCACTCCTTTATTGAAGTTATCATGCTTAACAATATAAATATAAAAATCTTCTAAGCATTGATAAGGAGGTTTAGAATAAGGAATATCACCTTCATCAAAATGTTGGAGAGAGTGTACCTCAATAGTGGATGAGTGGGAGATTGGCTTACATAATTCTTCTATAGGAGGTAAATTCTTCACGTCTTCAGCTTTAATATCTTTCCCCTTAAGACATTTCTTAGCTTCCTTCATCACTTCATCATTTACTTCAATAACTCCCCTCTTCTTTGATGTTGGAGTCGGCGTAGGCACAGTTAACTCAGGTGTAGCTGTCTCAGGCGTAATTGGCTTAGGTGGAGTCCAGTCATCATAATTCTTGCTTATTTTATCCATTAATTCCTTAGCTTCTTTGGGAGTTCTATTCCAGAAAACACAATCAGCACAACTATCTAGGTATGTCCTAGATTCTTCAGTTAGTCCATTATAATATATATCAAGAAGCTCATTCTTAGGTAATGGACCTCTAGCTTGTGCATGAATCAAAGCACAAAACGTTCCCCATGATTCAGGCAATACCTCTTTTTCTCCCTGTTTAAAATCAAAAAGTTCCTGCAAAATGGCATGTCTAGCACTAGGAGGGAAATATTTCTAAAGAAAGGTACTAATCAAGAAATCAGGGTTATCAATAGATCTAGGAGGTAAATTATTAAACCAAGTTTTAGCTTCTCAGTGAAAAAGGGGAAATTTTAGCAACAAAGTAGGTGCGCATCTTAATATCATCAGAAAATAGGCCACTCATGGTAGAAAGCTCAGTCATATGTGCTACATCACTTTCATTCTTAGTTCCACAAAAAGGTTCTTTCTCAACAATAGTTATTTAAGATAAATCGAGAGAGAAATCATAATCCTTATCTTTAATGTTTATGGGAGATGTAGCAAACTTATCATTAGGGGATAATTTTGGTTTTATGGTACGCCTCTCAAGGAGACTCTTAATAGCACTTTTATCATGAGTATTTTGACATTCTTTAATAAATTCATCATTCATTTCTATATATCTATCTTCAATATCATAGCTCTCTATAGACTCAGGTGAACTAACAGGTGTAGTAGTGTCTACATTAGGAGTTTGAGTATTTCCAGCTATAGTTCTAGCAATCGTAGCATCTAGGAAAGGACCTAATGAACCACTTTATCAAGCACAGTAGAAGCAGCATCATAAGTATCAGAAGTTCCAGATTCAGCAATAGTAGCAGTATGCGTAGCATCTGTATGTGGTGGTGTAAGGATCTTACTCATCACAGATGGTGAATCAAGAGCAACAAAATTGTTTAGGACCGTACCTCTCCTTGTAGTGGATGGTAAAATAGGAACCTTTCCATCACGAGACTTACCCATGATGGATGGATGGTAGCGAACAATAGTGATTCAAAGTGAACTTGATAAATAGAGCTATGCTCCCTGGCAACGGCGCCAAAAAATAGTCTTGATGACCCACAAGTATAAGGGGTGTATCGCAGTATTTTCGAGGGAAGTGAAACCCAATTTATTGATTTGACACAAGGGGAGCCAAAGAATATTTATAAGCCTTAACAACTCAGTTGTCAAATCAGCTGCACCTGGAAACAATCTTGCTCACAGCAGTTTATCAGTAGCAACAGTTTTGTAATAGCACTAGCAAAGTAATAGCGATAGTAGAAGTAAAGACAATAGTAACAATTGCAGTAAACAGTAGGATTAAAGTGTGGTAGGCATAGGGATGGATGGACGGACGTTTCATGGACAAGACAATTCATATAGCAATCAAGACATAGGGCATTTGCAGATAAATAAGATAAAGCATCCAAGGACTAAATAATCATAGGCATATGTTCCATATATAGTCATACGTGCTCGCAATGAGAACTTGCACAACATATTTTGTCCTGCCAGCCCGTTTGCAGCGGGGCCTCAAGGGAACTACTGGCAATTAAGGTGCTCCTTTTAATAGAGCACCAGAGCAATGTATTAACACTCCATGAACACATGTGATCCTCACATCAAAGCCATTCCCTCCGATTATCCTGATTATTGTCACTTCGGGGCCTTCGGTTCCGAACAACAATATGTGTATACAACTTGAAGGTAAGACCATAAACAATACTATTATCATGAATCAATAACATGTTCAGATCTGAAATAATGGCACTTGGGCCCTAGTGACAAGCATTAAGCATAACAAGTTGCAACAAAGTCAAAAGCACTAATAATAGATGTAGGCACCATGCTCTAACAATCTGATGCCATTACAATGAACGATCTCATCCAATCCCTACAATCCCCATAGCCTTCAGTGGGGGATTACTCACTCATAGATGGGGGAATCATGGATGGTTGATGGAGAAGCGATTGTGACGATGATGGAGATGATCTCCTCCAATTCCCCGTCCCGGCAGGGTGCCAGAACGGAGTTTCTGGTTCTAATTTGCGGAATCTGGTGGTGGCAGCATAGCGGAACTCTTCTGGAAAAACCTCGAACCCCCTTTTTTTAGGTCAAGAGGCATCTTATAGACAAAGAGGGAGGTAGAGGGGGTGCCGAGGCGGCCACAGCACCCCCTAGCGCAGCCAGGCCTGTCCCGCGCGGCCAGGTGGTGTGGGCCCCTCGTGGCCCTCCTCCGTCTCCTCTTCTAGCTCCTTGAGTCTTCTGGTGAAATAGGATTTTTGGCATATTTTCCGGGATTTTTCCTGATAGTTGATTTTCTACACAAAAACTAGACACCAAGGTAATTCTGCTGAAAACAACGTCAGTCTGTGTTAGTTGTATCCAAATCACACAAGTTTAGAGGAGAAACAATAGCAAAAGTGTTCGGGAAAGTAGATACGTTTTGGACGTATCAGTTCTCTTTTGCTAGCACTGGGTTTAGCCTTAGTTTTCTTGTGCTTTCAGCTTAGAAATTTTTAGTGGATTTGTGAGACAAGCTCACTGATCTTTATTTATTATTATCTTTGTGAGTTCTTTCAAATAAGTTGGTTGGGATTGGAAAAGAGTAGGAAAGTATATGCTTAAGTGGTAAAAAGGAGCTTGTTTTGACTATGGCTTAGACTTTATCATGTCATGCTAGATGTTGCTTTGACCTTATGCTTAGTGATTATTGTTGTAGCATGAATTTATCATGCATTGAAAGGATCATGCGTTGTTTTAGCATATTAAAGCACAGTATTGTCGTATTCTCCTTTGATGCTTTATTTGGGTTGACTTGGCGCATGCTCACACCATGTTATGACTATCCAAAGTCACCATAGCCTCTATGATCCTTTTGTTTTCGACTTGTAATATCACTTTATGCTTTAATTAATGATGTTTTGTTGCTTTGCATGGTTATGGCCATTATTGCTCTCTTAGTTGGTCGCTCCTAGTCTTTTGCTAGCCTCCATAACAAAGTATGTGTTCCACTCATGCATCCAACTACAAATAAAACCAAGTTATTCCAAAGAGTCCACCATACCTACCTATTAGCATTTGCTATTCAAGTATATTCATGTTTTTATCTACCTTCCGAATTAAACTTCTGATGTGAAAATTAGTGATTAAAGCTCTCACGAACTTGATGGCACACTTTACTTTCTTGCACTTAATAATCTTGAACCATTGTGCCATCTTTGTTGCGTATATTCTTGCGTTTTATAAGTTGAAGTTAGCATAACCATGTATCATGGGGAACGCTTTCAACATTACACTTATTATTCCATTGATATCATGATTCTTTTGCTTATGGATCCCGACGGTGTGAAATAAAAGGGGAACTTGTAAGATCATGAAGTTTGTATGTGTGTTGGAGAAATGCCTAGGCCGCTAGCCTAAGCCATGCATAATCATGGTGGAAACTTGCAGCATAACCATAATGAGCAATCTATGAAGCATCCTCAATAAAAACCTATGCAAATAGCAAAAAAATATCGTTGAGATGCTTATTGTCTGTTGCCTTGTCATTTTGATATGGGATAGCTCCTGTGTCATGGGGTAATGGGTACCCCGTTGGTGGTTCTCTATGATACATATGTACTGTTGCGACCTCGGATCGTTAAAGATCCTAAGTCCCTGTGATTAACATGCTAGTCCCTGGATCAATAGCTAGCACTCACAGTCGATGAAATATCATGTAAAACACAAGTCATTATTACACGAATAATACAGAGTATGTTTATTACAACTTGCATAGCTCGTAGCTAGCTCAAATAAAACAATGGAAACTAAATGAAACTTGAGTCCATCAACACCTCAGGCTAGCTGCGTGAAGACCCGCGATCCCTACGCACCTCTCAATCTTCGGATTCTGCACATAAGACGTGCAGCCAACAAGTTGGGTCAATACTTTGAATGTATTGGCAAATTACACCAAGGAAGGAACAAGACTAACTCTACATGCAAGGCTAAGAGTAGGCTCTAGGGTTCATTTGTGTAAAGCCAATTTTTATCAAAGTAATAAGAAAAGAGAGGAAAGTTTTCCCTACTTTGTAAACTTTGATAAGTAGTATAGGGTTGAATGGAACATGTGGATATTACTCACCAAGTGCCCAAATCAACCTAGCACTTGGATATTACGCACCAAGTTCCCAAAATCCCACCCAATGGCGATATTACTCACGCCCTATTTAGCAAGCAATATTTAGCAAAAACAGGGGAACTTAATAGGATGGAAATTCCTAAGTATAAAGCTACAAATGGCATACTACAAAACCGCACTTGTGAAATAATGCTAAGAAAATCTACCAAAATCCTACACATGCATACTACAGAATTTGAAGAGTAAAACATGCATAGTCAAAAACTGGGACATTAATATGAACAAGTGGTGTAACTTGCCTTGATCCGAGCAGCAATCTACACAACAAAACTCCTTAGTGCACTCCGAGCAATCTAAGGAAACAAACATGGATTCAATCACGTTTTGCACAAAACAATCCAGGAAGTCAAATATGCATGCATGCAACATGGTAAAATGCAAGAGTGGATTTGATTTCGACCAAGGGTTTTAACCAGGGGTGTTGTTGAGTTCGGGATGTCATTAGAAATGATCTCCCACAGATTTTAAGTATTTTGGGTTAAACCCTAATTAATCAGGCTTGAAACTAGATCTACAGCTCTAATCTATCTCGAAACAGATCTAAACACCCTAAGCAAGATATGACAATTTTCTACAGAAGGTATTGTCAAAACAAAGCCAACGCAACAAGAATCAACTAAAACGGAGCTACGGATAATTTTCTAGAATTAAAATACTCCAATCTAAACTTTTAATTCTACTGCAAGATTTCTGTGGCAAAACAGTAATATTATTGTAGATCTGTGTTCTCCTCGAAAATAGGAATCCAACGGTATATTATACGCAATTTTTGGACTATTATTCGAATTACTATGAATTTTACAAGATTTCAGCTATTTCTGCCTATTTAAAAAGAAAAAGGGGAAAAAGGGCCAGCGACGCGGCGACACGTGGAGCCACGTGAGTGGGCCAGCGGGGCGCACGTGACGCGACGTGGGGGTGACGCGGCGTCGATGTGGCGCTGCCACGCGGCGCGACGGGGTTGGCCCGCGGACGTTGGCGGATCTGGGCCGTTGGATCTAGATCCAACGGTCGGCGAGGGGGGGGGAGGGGCGGCGCTTACCGGCGGCGGCGACTGGCGGGCGGCGGAGCTCCTCCGGCGATGGTCGGGGGCAGCCGAGATACTCCTCCGGCCCGGCGAGCTAGACGACGGGGACCGGCTCCTCGTCGCGGTCGCGTTCCCGGGGGCGGCGGGGGTCCCCCTTCTCCGAGGCGGCGGTGGACGGCGGCCGGCGGCGGCGCTCCGGCGAGCAATTGGCGGCGGCTCGGCAGCGGTGGCGGCGGAAGAAAGGGCTAGGGTTTTGGGAGGCGTGCCCGGGCTTAATATAGGGGCGAAGACTTGGGGCGGGGGCCGCGGAATCCGCCCTGGATTCGCCGGCGGCGGTTGTGCTGACGCGGCGGCGGCGGCGGGAGTCCGCTCCGATCTCGTCGTGGTGACGATGGTGGTGGGGCCCCCCTGTCGGCGAGCGCTGGCGCGGGCGCGGGCTGCTGGCGGGCTGCTAGGGCAGAAGCGGCTGCTGGGCTGGCGGCTGGCGAGCTGGGCCGCTAGCGGCTGCGCGTCGCCCACCCGGCCGGGCAAGCGGCAGATAGCCCCGGGCTGGCTCGGCCGGCCTAGTCAGTTTAGTTTTTTTTTATTCTTTTAACAATTACTGAATTGCTATTTGTTTGATAACTTTTGCAAACGGACTCCGAATTGGACGAAATTGGTCTCTAAAATTTTGTAAAAAGAAGAGGATTAAGATAGGATTATAAAATAACCCATTTGCAAAGGTTTTGGTGGTTAAAAAGGTTTTACCCCCCTTTTGTCTATAAGTGACTATGGGGTTTGAGAATTTCCTAATGCAATTTTTTTGATATGTGATGTCGTGATGCGATGATATGATGCATGCTTAGTAACATCTGAATTTAAAATTTTTGGGATGTTACAAACCTACCCCCCTTAATAAGAATCTCGTCCCGAGATTTAGGTTGGTTAGCAAATAGGTGTGGGTGTTCTTTCTTCAGATCTTCTTCACGTTCCCATGTGGCCTCTTCCTCGGAATGGTGATTTCATTGAACTTTGCAGAATCTGATAGTCTTGGTACGAGTAATTCTCTCGGCTGTTTCCAGGATCCTGGTGGGTTTTTCCTCATAGGTGAGATCGTTATCCAATTGAACTTCTCCCAATGGAACTGTATCATTTAGTGGGGTTTCAGCCATTTCTGGGTGACACTTCTTTAGTTGCGACACATGGAAAACATCCTGAACTGTTAACATTTCGGGTAATTCCAACTGATAGGCAACTTCCCCTCTGCGGCCCAAGATTTTGTAGGGCCCTATGAATCGGGGTGCTAACTTACCCTTGATTCCGAATCTCTTAACTCCTCGTAGTGGTGAAACTTGGAGATACGCACGGTCTCCCACTTCATAAGTCACATCCCTGCGCTTGGAATCAGCACAACTCTTTTGTATGGATTGGGCTATCTTTAACCTGTCTTGAATCTGTCTCACCTTTTCTTCGGCATCCTTGATCGGTTCAGGTCCAAACAGATTACGTTCTCCAACCCCACTCCATAGCAGCGGAGTCCTACACTTTCTGCCATAGAGAAATTCAAACGGAGCCATCTTGATGCTAGTTTGGTAGCTGTTATTGTATGAGAATTCCGCATATGGCAAGTTATCATCCCAACTAGACCCATAGTCTAGCGCACAGGCTCTTAACAGGTCCTCCAAGATCTGATTAACTCTTTCCGTTTGTCCATCTGTTTGTGGGTGGAAGGCAGTACTAAACTCCAGTCGCGTCCCTAGAGACTCGTGGAGCTGTCGCCAAAACTTAGAGGTGAATTGGGTACCTCTATCAGAAACAATCCCCTTGGGCACTCCGTGAAGACTTACGATTTTTGACATATAAATCTTGGCAAGTTTAGCACTTGTATAGGTGGTCTTTACGGGAATAAAGTGGGCCACCTTTGTGAAGTGGTCGACCACTACCCAGATGGAGTCATACCCAGATCGAGTCCTAGGTAGTCCTGTGATAAAATCCATGCCTACCTTAACGCACTTCCATTCGGGCACAGGTAATGGCTGCAGCAGTCCTGCTGGTTTTTGGTGTTCGGCCTTAACTCTGTTGCACACGTCACACAAGGAGATATACTCAGCAATTTCTCTCTTCATGTTGTTCCACCAGAATCTATCTTTCACATCCATGTACATCTTTGTATTACCGGGATGAATTGAGTAGGGCGAATCGTGAGCTTCCTGAAGGATTAACTTCCTAATATCAGGGTCATCGGGAACACACAAACGCTTCTCATACCAAAGTGTTTCTTGTTCATCCGTGTAAACCCTTTTGCTTTACCCTTGCTTATATTAGCTCTTATTTCTTCCAACTCTTTGTCCCCCTTCTGGGCCTCTTTGATTTGGTCCAGAAGTGTTGGCACTATCTCCATAGTGGCTAAATATCCCTCCGGCACTATTGCCAACCTGAGGTCCTTGAATTGTTCACACAAATCGCTTGGAACTTCTCCCACGGTAAGCCCATTTACATAGACTTTACGACTTAAGGCGTCAGCCACAACGTTGTCCTTTCCAGGATGATACTGCAGGTCCAAGTCATAGTCCTTGATGAGCTCAAGCCATCTCCTTTGCCTCATATTTAATTCCTTTTGAGTGAAGATATACTTGAGACTCTTGTGATCCGTGAACACATCATAATGTTTGCCCATTAGGTAATGTCTCCATACCTTGAGCGCATGCACAACTGATGCTAGTTCCAAATCGTGCGTGGGGTAGTTATTCTCATGGTTCTTAAGTTGCCGAGAGGCGTAAGACACTACTTGTCCTTCTTGCATCAGTACACTACCAAGTCCATGCCGGGAAGCGTCACAATAGACCTGGAAGTCCTTTTGGATGTCAGGGAGACACAAAACTGGTGCCGTTACTAGACGCTTTTTTAATTCCTGAAAGCTTGCTTCACAGGCCTCGGTCCATTCGAACTTCTTCTCTTTCTTCAGCAACTCTGTCATAGGCTTTGCTATCTTGGAGAAGTTTTCAATGAATCTTCGGTAATACCCCGCAAGGCCCAAGAAACTCCTAATATCACCCACATTCTTAGGAGACTCCCATTCTGTCACGGAAGCTACCTTACTTGGGTCTACGACAACACCTTTAGCAGATACAATATGACCAAGGAAACCCACTTCTTTCAACCAGAACTCACATTTGCTAAATTTAGCATATAACTTGTGTTCCCTTAACTTTTCCATGATTAGGCACAGGTGCCTCTCATGTTCCTTCTCGTCCTTCGAATATATGAGTATGTCATCAATGAATACTACAATAAACTTATCCAAGTACTCCATGAACACCTTGTTCATCATGGTCATGAAGTATGCTGGGGCATTGGTTAAGCCAAACGACATCACAGTGTACTCATACAATCCGTATCTTGTGGTGAAGGCTGTCTTGGGTACATCCTGTTCCCGGATCTTTAGCTGGAAATATCCTGACCGGAGATCAATCTTAGAGAACACACTAGCTCCCTTTAATTGGTCAAACAGGTCATTTATATTGGGTAGGGGGTACTTGTTTTTGATTGTTACTTCTTTTAATGACCGGTAGTCCACGACTAGTCTCTTGGTTTTATCCTTCTTCTCCACGAATAAGACAGGTGCTCCCCAAGATGACGCACTTGGTTGAATGAAGCCTTTGTCCAATTGCTCTCTAAGCTGTTTCTTAAGTTCCTTCAACTCATCCACATCCATCTTGTACGGTCTCTTGGCTATTGGTCCAGTACCCGGCATCAAGTCAATGAGAAACTCGATGTCACGGTCGGGCGGCATCCCTGGCAATTCTTCCAGAAACACATCTGGATACTCCTTCACAATTGGCACATCCTCCAAACTAACCCCCTTAAGAGAGTTCACCAAATTTCCTTTGAGCGCGAAGGCTGACTTAAAGCGGATCCTTTTCTTTTCCGGAGTCGTGAGTGCGATAGTGTTTTTGGCACAATCTATGACTCCCTCATACTCGGTCATCCAATTCATGCCCAAAATTATGTCTAGGCCTTGGGATTCCAGAACAACTAGGCTGGTGGGAAAGGTGTGCGTCCCAATTCTTAGTTCTAACCCATGGCATCCAGAGTTTGCCACTATTTCTCCTCCAGGAGAACTTACCCTTAGGGGAGTACTAATAGTCTCCGTAGGTATCTTGCCTCTATCCACAAATACCCTTGATATGAATGAATGCGATGCACCAGTGTCAAAAAGAACAACTGCAGGTGTGGAGTTAAGCTTGAACTTACCGATCACGGAATCAGGTGCCTCACGAGCATCCTCCACGGAGACATGATTCACCGTGGCTTTGACGAATGGGTTCGGCTTCTTCCCATTTCCATTACATTTGCTATGGTTGTGTCCATTGCCGTTTCCATTGCCATTCCCATTCTTCGCCTTTTCGGGGCAAGTAGTTACATAGTTCCCTGTCTTGTTACACTTGAAGCAAGTCACTTCACTCAGATCCTTCCCATTGCCATTTCCATTGCGGTGCTTATGGCCATTGTGGTTATGTCCTCCGTGACGATGACCATTATGGTTGTGGCCATTATGGTTGTGGGGTGGGGGTGACGAAGTGCGATGCTTCTGGTATGGGGAAGAGTTGTGCTTGTGTGAGGTGGACTTTCTCTTTCGGTTCTCTATACTCCTTTGCTTTGCTTCAACTACAACTGCCCTGTCCAGAAGTTCCTGATAGCTATCAAACTTCAGAGCCAAAAGCTGAATAGATATTTCATCATTAAGTCCCCTTAAAAACTCCTCCTGCCTCTTGGCATGAGTGGATACATCATCAGGTGCATAACGTTCCAGCTTGTTGAAGAGGTCTCCATACTCGGAGACAGAGCGGTGTAGCTGCTTCAAGTCACGGAACTCACGTCTCTTAGGTGACATGACTCCCGCGGCTACGTGATGAGTACGAAAGGCTGCTTCGAACTGGTTCCAGGTGATAGCTTCAATATCAGGGTGGGTGACCTGGTAGTTATCCCAGCATTTGGCAGCTGGTCCCTCAAGTTGGTGCGCGGCAAAGCGCACCCTATCAGCTCCAACAACTTGGACGGTGTCTAACTTCTTGTTGATGGTGCGGAGCCAGTCGTCTGCCACAATTGGCTCAGCACTACTTGAGAAGGTTGGAGGGTTCAACCTCAGGAATCGAGTCAAGCGATCCTGTTGGGGCGGTGGAGGTGGCGGAGGCGGCGGGTTGTTGTTGTTGTTTTGCATGTTTTGAGTGAGGAGTTGGATCAGCTGATTCTGAGAGTTCAGAAGTTCTGCTATCTCTGGGGGCATGTTGTTATTGTTGTTTCCACGTCTCGCCATCTGGAGGGTTTGGGAGGCAAGTTAAGAAAAGATAGAAAGTCTAAGGAATAAACTCCTACCCTTATGTAAACAAGAAAAACACACGAGAAAGGCAGGGCACACACAGCACAAAAATCCACACACTCAACCAAGTTTAACCAACCAATATAATATTTTGGTACTCATTAGAATCGCGAATAACGTTTGACTATAGAACTAAAGGTGGTCCATCTACTCTACTCATCATCCACTTCCTCATCCTCAATGATGAAGCCTTCCTTTTCCAGCAGTGACTTGTATAGCTCCATGTCTCTTGTCGTGGCTTCAAGCTTCTCTTTAAGTTCCTTCATCTCCTGTGGCTCCGGTGTCGCAGCTTCGAGTCTTCCTTGAAGTTCCTTCACCTCTTGCAGTTCCTGGGTAGCAGCTTCCAGCTTCGCTTGGAGTTCCTTCTTCTCTTTATGTAGCATCTTGATCAAACTTTACCCCATAGTCACGGGCGTGATCTTCTCCTCCAAGCTCCTCTTAGCCGCTCGCAGGTCCTTTATCATGATGGCAAGGTTCTTGAACTCCAGCTCGTTCTTTGCGAGCACTAGACTTCGCTCCCTAATCCTCTTGTTCTTATCTTGCACCCTCTTCTCTTGATTAGCGAACCTCTTGTCTTGGGAGGTGAGTTCCCCCCTAGGGACTTGATCTTCTCTTCCAGCTCTTCGATCTTCTCGTCCTTCTCCTTCACTAGGGCACAAAGCTCGTCATTCCTCACGATCTCAAGGCAGCTCCCCTTCTGAAGGTCATTGATGTGGAACTCCAAATCTTGATATTGGATTCTTCGACGCTTGCATGTCTTCCTTTCCTCCGGGGCCAACTCGATTGGGACTCCCTTCTCATCACGTCTTCCAAAGAGTTTGATGTAGTTGCCTTCAACCTCACCATTGTGGCGTCCGCAAAGGCGTCCAATGAGCTCCTGCAAGCAAATGCTAAGTCCTTTCTCCTTGGAGTCGCTGGTGCCGTTGAGTACAATGGCCTCTGTCTTGGGTTCTATCCGACTGCGCCCTAGTTGGATGACGTCAATTGCCCATCATCCTTCCTTGTGCATCTTCCTCAACTCGCCTCCCTTGATTGATGGCATGGGTAACTGCAGTGTCTTGATGATGTCCAGAAGGCACTCCCCGAAGCGCAGGCACTTGATGCCTTCGGCAGTGTCGTAGTAGAAGGCCGTCATCTTTAGGTTGAGAGAGAAAAAATAGACACAAGGTGATAGAGGAGAGAAATACTAGGAGAGTACAAATAACTTAGAAGAATATAGAAGCATAACACACATGGTAAAGGTGGTTTCCAATCCTAGGGTCACGTCCTATAGGCAACTTTGTGCTCTGATACCATCTGTTGCGACCTCGGATCGTTAAAGATCCTAAGTCCCTGTGATTAACATGCTAGTCCCTGGATCAATAGCTAGCACTCATAGTCGATGAAATATCATGTAAAACACAAGTCATTATTACACGAATAATCCAGAGTATGTTTATTAAAACATGCATAGCTCGTAGCTAGCTCAAATAAAACAGCGGAAACTAAATGAAACTTGAGTCCATCAACGCCTCAGGCTAGCTGCGTGAAGACCCGCGATCCCTACGCACCTCTCAATCTTCGGATTCTGCACATAAAACGTGCAGCCAACGAGTTGGGTCAATACTTTGAATGTATTGGCAAATTACACCAAGGAAGGAACAATACTAACTCTACATGAAAGGCTAAGAGTAGGCTCTGGGGTTCATTTGCGTAAAGCCAAGTTTTATCAAAGTAATAAGAAAAGAGAGGAAAGTTTTCCCTACTTTGTAAACTTTGATAAGTAGTATAGGGTTGAATGGAACACGTGGATATTACTCACCAAGTGCCCAAATCAACCTAGCACTTGGATATTACGCACCAAGTTCCCAAAATCCCACCCAATGGCGATATTACTCACGCCCTGGGGTTTATAAAAACTTAAGTTTGGAAAAGAGAGAGAGAAAGATCTTCTAGAGGCTCCATCCTTCAGATGCTCAATGTTGTTCTGTTTCTGTGAACATGGCTGATCGATCAGTTTGCAATACTCTCGAGAGGTTGTGCACTTTCCCCACAATCCACGATCAAGTTCTTTTACAGACAAGACCATGGCGAAGCCTTCCCTTAGTAGCCCCTCTACCAGCTGGATCCAACCGTGCCAAGAACCTCCGAATGTTAGTAACCCGGTGAGGTTTCACACTAAGTACTAAGCCAAGACAGAGCCCATATGTATTGTGGTTGCACGGGAAGCTTCTGAATTCTGAAACATGGCGGACTTCTTTGATTCCTGGACGGCCGTCCTCCACCAAAATCTCACTCGTTTCCCCGACAACCATTCCTCCTAGAAGAAAACTTAGTTTTATTTTGAAGGGGTTTTGGAGAAGAAAAGTTCGCTCGAGAGAGCTATCATACTTAGAAAATCTTGAGTCTTTCGAAATAGCATAGCAAGAAATATTTAGCAAAAACAGGGGAACTTAATAGGATGGAAATTCCTAAGTATAAAGCTACTCATGGCATACTACAAAACCGCACTTGTGAAATAATGCTAAGAAAATCTACCAAAATCCTACACATGCATACTACAGAATTTGAAGAGTAAAACATGCATAGTCAAAAACTGGGACATTAATATGAACAAGTGGTGTAACTTTCCTTGATCCGAGCAGCAATCTACACAACAAAACTCCTCAGCGCACTCCGAGCAATCTAACGAAACAAACATGGATTCAATCACGTTTTGCACAAAACAATCTAGGAAGTCAAATATGCATGCATGCAACATGGTAAAATGCAAGAGTGGATTTTATTTCGACCAAGGGTTTTAACCAGGGGTTTTGTTGAGTTGGGGATGTCATTAGAAATGATCTCCCACAGATTTTAAGTATTTTGGGTTAAACCCTAATTAATCAGGCTTGAAACTAGATCTACCGCTCTAATCTATCTTGAAACAGATCTAAACACCCTAACCAAGATATGAAAATTTTCTACAGAAGGTATTGTCAAAACAAAGCCAACGCAACAAGAATCAACTAAAACGGAGCTACGGATAATTTTCTAGAATTAAAATACTCCAATCTAAACTTTTAATTCTACTGCAATATTTCTGTGACAAAACAGTAATATTATTATAGATCTGTGTTCTCCTCGAAAATACGAATCCAACGGTATATTATACGCAATTTTTGGACTAGTAGTCGAATTACTATGAATTTTACAAGATTTCAGCTATTTCTGCCTATTTAAAAAGAAAAAAAGGAAAAAGGGCCAGCGACGTGGCGCCACGTGGCGCCACGTGAGTGGGCCAGCGGGGCGCACGTGACGCGACGTGGGGGTGACGCGGCATCGACGTGGCGCTGCCACGCGGCGCGATGCGGTTGGCCCGCGGACGTTGGCGGATCTGGGCCGTTGGATCTAGATCCAACGGTCGGCGAGGGGGGGGGGAGGGGCGGCGCTTACCGGCGGCGGCGACTGGCGGGTGGCGGAGCTCCTCCGGCGATGGTCGGGGGCAGCCGAGATGCTCCTCCGGCCCGGCGAGCTAGACGACGGGGACCGGCTCCTCGTCGCGGTCGCGTTCCCGGGGGCGGCGGGGGTCCCTCTTCTCCGAGGCGGCGGCGGCCGGAGGCGGCGAAGGGCGGCGGCGCTCCGGCGAGCAATCGGCGGCGGCTCGGCGGCGGTGGCGGCGGAAGAAAGGGCTAGGGTTTTGGGAGGCGTGCCCAGGCTTAATATAGGGGCGAAGACTTGGGGCGGGGGCCGCGGAATCCGCCCCGGATTCGCCGGCGGCGGTTGTGCTGACGCGGCGGCGGCGGCGGGAGTCAGCTCCGATCTCATCGGGGTGACGATGGTGGTGGGGCCCACCTGTCGGCGAGCGCTGGCGTGGGCGCGGGCTGCTGGCGGGCTGCTAGGGCGGGAGCGGCAGCTGGGCTAGCGGCTGGCGGGCTGGGCCTCTTGCGGCTGCGCGTCGCCCACCCGGCCGGGCGGGCGGCAGATAGCCCCGGGCTGGCTCGGCCGGCCCAGTCAGTTTAGTTTTTTTTTATTCGTTTAACAATTACTGAATTGCTATTTGTTTGATAACTTTTGCAAACGGACTCCGAATTAGACGAAATTGGTCTCTAAAATTTTGTAAAAATAAGAGGATTAAGATAGGATTATAAAATAACCCATTTGCAAAGGTTTTGGTGGTTAAAAAGGTTTTACCCTCCTTTTGTCTATAAGTGACTATGGGGTTTGAGAATTTCCTGATGCAATTTTTTTGATATGTGATGTCATGATGCGATGATATGATGCATGCTTAGTAACATATGAATTTACAAAATTTGGGATGTTACATGTACTTACAATGACAAGAGCTTACTTGTGACTAAAGTTGAGTAGCATGAGGTTCAGTACTCGTAAGCAAGGGGCATGAGATTTCAACTTATAACTTGTTAAGCATATCCTCTTAGTTGTGTCACTTTAACCTTAATCACTTGAAGTTGCCTATGATAGGGGCAATGAGAGATGAAAGCTAATAAGTACCATAATTTTTGTAAGCTCTTTATGAGACTTTAATCCCTGTTTCCTTCTATGAAGGGCCTTCCTTTTACTTTTATGTTGAGTCTCCATATTCTATATTTATGCACCTATTGAGAGAGCATAGTGGCCATTCTTAGTTTAATGTGCATTGTCCCGAGACTTGTTGATTGATTCACAACTTTGATATTGCTTGTCCTTAAACTATTTGTATCTAGTCACACTTATGAACTTTGAAGGTGTCCTATGCATTTATGTTTTGCTACTCCATGAGGGACATGCTGAATGCCACTATGCTATGTTCTCTATATGTGAAACAAACAAACGTCTTTCAATACATTGTTATTCATGAATCTTTTGTTTGTACCATTTCATGTTACAACATAGTTGCTATGTCTTATTGTTAGAACTATATCTTTCATGTCTATGTTAATGTACCATGATCCTAGCGATCATTGTTCTACAAATACCTTGATCAAGATTGTGATGGTGAATGTCAGCACAAAAATTCTTCTTTTTTATCACTTACCTAGTCGAGGACGAGCAGGAGTTAAGCTTGGGGATGTTGATACGTTGCAAACATATCTATAATTTTTGATGTTCCATGCTTGTTTTATATCTACTTTCTTATGTTTTGTCCACACTTTGGAGTACTTTTACACATTTTCTGGAACTAACATATTAAAAAGATGCCATAGTGTCAGTTGCCTGTTTTCTTCTGTTTTTGGTAAGACCGAAAATGAATATTTTCGGAATTGGACCGGACAAAAGCCAAAGTCGATATTTTACCGGAAGACTAACGGAGCCAGCAAACGAGACGGAGAGGGGCTAGGGGCTAGCCACAACACCTGGTGGCGCGGGCCAGGCCAGGCCGCGCCAGGGGGTGGTGTGGGCCCCTCCGACCTCCACCGACCTTGCCCTTTCTCCTATAATAAGCCTCTGATGCAGAAACCCTAAATAATCCAGCCTCTAGCCATGAAAAGTTCCGTGGGACCGCTGCCACCAATTTGGAGATATGCGGTGTCCCAGCATACCACTTCATGATGTAGTACACTATAGTCGTTGACATAACACTAATGAAATACAGTTCACTAGGATTATATCCCTCGGAGTGGTACAACAGAAACACAGCAGGTCCAAGACATGACTATATATTATAACTCAACTCTTTACAAAAGATCCAGAGAACTCTCTAGGTTAAAGAGAGAGAAAAAAACTTCTTACACAGAAGAACTAGAAATAATAACTCAGAACTATCTAATAACTAAGACTAGCATCTAAACTATTAGGCTTGCCATTGCTGCTATTGCAATGCTCTACAGAAGTAGGTTTTATGGCTAGAGGATCTACTCTTATCTACTTGAGAACTTTGTCTTCACTTCGGTTGATGTATATGTTGACTTCATTGACTCTATTGAAGAACTTGAACTATCGATGATGCTTTCTTGAGAAGAAATTGATGTTGGCGTCATCTTCAACAGCTTAAGATCTAGCAAGAGTTAAGAAGGTACGGTTGAGTATGAGTGTACTCAACAAGTTCATTAAAAATGAGTGTATGATGCACTATCTCTACAGCCACAGACCATAGGTCGTAGGCAATGCAGGTTTTGGTAAACATTTCTTCAAAGGTTGCTTTTATTCTGAAAACTGTGTCCGCCAGCATTCACAGGTTGACCAGAACCTTCGTGGGGTTCCTTTCCAACCGCGTTCATAGATCCTTCCCAGAACAGGGAGTAACATGTGACAATTCTTACACTCTGCAGAGGTCCATCACGTTTGCCATAAGAGACCTTAGCCTTGTTGCACAACCAAGCCGCGAGCTTGTCCACACTTCCTTGGTATGGGGCCCAGTCTAAGATCCAAGCGAGTATTTCCCTCTCTGCGACCCCACATGAAGACACGATCCCCCGAGACAACTACCATGGTTACTCTTTGGGTAGCCTCTAAGAGAGTCTATAAGCAGCTCTATATGGCGGTCACCATCAGCTATGGTGAACTCTGACCCAAGACAGCTATGCATAGATAATCTAGACACCAATATTGCGGGTGAAATGGATCGTATGGGCACCTAGAGGGGGGGTGAATAGGTGCTACTTCAGATTTTAATGCCTTTTCAATTTTAGGCCTAACACAAAGGGTAAATTCTCTAGATAAACTATTGGGTGGAATTTCCATATATGCAAACCTATCTACTAGCGAGTAAAGAGCGAGTGGAAGAGGAACGGATAAACCATAGTGAAGCATGCGGAGACACATGATTTGTTTTACCGCAGTTCCTTCCTTGTTAAGGGAAGTACGTCTGCGTTGGAGGGGTGGGCGGTACTAAGACCACCACGCCACAATAGGCCTCACCCTGTTCTCCGATGGAACCCGCCACCAAAGGCCTATTCCACCTTTCCACTATAGGGACCCTTCGAGGCGGGTACCGGCGCCTTTACACAACTAGCGGGACACAACTCCCCAATCAACTTGGAGGCTCCCGAAATGACAACAAGCTGCCACAAGAACAAGTTATCAATAACAAAGAACAAGATCTAGATATTGACAAGAATACTAGATCAGGGATTTCTCCAAATGAATGGAGAGAAGTTGATGCGCTTGATTCGTGAAGACGATGATGATTCTCTCCTCCTTCAATTACCCCAAAGATCAAAGTCTTCAGGTGGTTGAAGTGGGAGATCTAGAATGGGAGCTCTTGCAACGGGTCTGAACAATTTTGAATGAATCAAGAGTTCTGCTCGTTTGGGAAGAAGGGATATTTATACCCCTTCCAAAACCGAGCCGTTGGAGCTTTTGAGGGCTGGATTATCCGGCCCAAGTGGGGGCCGGATTATCTGGCCTGGGGAAAACTCCGCCCCAGACTCGCATTATCCGGCACAAAAACCGGCCACGGATAGAAGCTCACACAGACTTTCCCTTCACACTTTCTTCTGGGGACAAGATTATTCGGCCTACGTAAATGCCGGATTATTTGGCTACTGGAAAAATCCACCCAAGCCGCGGAATATCTGGGGGCAATTCCGCCCCCAGACTGAAGCTTGCGCAGGAGCTCACTTGGGCGATTTACCTAGGGCCAGATTATCCGCCCCAACCAGAGTGCCGGAATTTTCTAGGGGGAAATCCGCCCTCAAACAGAGACTTGCGCAGAGCAATCTTTGACCAAGGTGGTCTGGCCAGAGAATCCGGCCCATGATGGGGGCGGATAATCCGGCCCCCAAAACACTCAAAACTTCCTGCAACACTTAGTGCACATTTGAATCATCCATGGTATTGTTATCTAACACACAAAACCTGGGAAATCATGAATTGTTCTTTCAATCTCCCCCTTTTTGGTGTTATATGACAATACTAGGATTTGCAAGAAGGATTAAAAGACCTCCAAAAAACATGGAAGAGACTCCCCCTCAATGTGTGCATATTAGAGATTTGCATTTGAATACAAATGCACACAAGTAGGTGAAAGTCTATTCCATTGAAATAGAAACAACATAATCATACCACCGAGATAATGAGTGAGGCATCCTTGAAATATCCAGAATTATCAATGTAATAACCAATATACGCGCCTTCCTTGAGATACATTACTAGCATAATACGATATGAATAAATGAATCCATAGGCATAATTCATGAGATAAATCCAGATGTCCACCGACACAAGGTCTCAAACAAACCACAAACCACAAATAAAGTTTAACGCTAAATGGACACAAGCATGAAAACGGCGAATGGAAAGGTGCAAATGCTTGTGCCCGACCCATGCAAATCCTCGAAGACCTAATAGAACTACTTCTCCCCCTTTGGCATCAAGACACCAAAAAGGAAGAACAGCGATGCTAGCTCCCCAAGTAATCACTTGTAGTCCTCGTCCTCGTCCTTGTTCCGATCATAATGTTCATCCTCAAGCTCCTCAGTGTCATCGTCCTCAGCATCAGCGGTGTGCGTAGAAGGAAACAAGTGACGGTCCAGCTCTCCATAGTTCAGCCTAGAAGAGGAGTTCCAACGGGCATAAGGTGTGGGAGGAGTAGCAGCCGGTGGAATACCAGAGGCATCAGTCACATGGTGAAAGATGAGCTGCTGAGAGTGAGCCAACTCATGGCGCTGCTTGTAGGCCTCATACTATCCCTTGCGTGTGTCCATGCCCATGCAAAGAATGTGGCGCTGGAACCAGTTCAGTTGCTTGATCTCATGAGCAACAGGAGGCACTGGAGGCTTCCGAGCATCCCTCATGAGAGCCTCAGGAGAAGAAGAGGGGTGAGAGGTCTTCCGAGCCTTATTGTAGATCTTCTTTGCCTTATGCACCACATCAATGTTGAAATCTTCATAGGGAAGCAAGGGCCTGATGAGCATCATAATATAGGGTGCATAGGGAATGGACAAACAGTTGAACATAGCATCATTCAATTCATGGTAGATGAAGTCCATCACATCCAGCTTGTACTACACTGACTCATCCTCGCACGAGGCAACCTCATGAGAGAATTCAAGGAGCTGGACAAGGTGACCACGAATGCTATCATTGTTGCCTCCACTCGGAGTGATGGAGTCACAGAAGAGGCCCACTAAGGTAGCATAGATAGGAGCAAGACCAGCAAGAGTGCCCACAATGCCATTGTCCACGGTGCAAGGAGAGAGAGCTACATGTTTGGTGGGCTTCAGCTGTGTGATGATGCGGTGGCCACTGGCCCTATCCTTGCTGTGGAAAGAGTATCCAGGAACCTCAGCAAACACATGGAAATCAGCAGTCATAGGCCTGTCATGAGTCATCCACTTCATAGTGCGATGCTCATCTCCACAAATAACCAAAGTGGAAAAGAACTGCTTCACCACCTCAGAGTCATATGAGCACTAGAGAGCCATGAGATGGTGCAGCCCCATCCGCTCAGCCACATACATTGCGTCCACAAGGTGGGGCTTCTCTAGAGCCTCAGCAAGAACCATCGGGTGCATAGGCCTAATGTTCAGCCTGGCATACACATCTTCATAAATCCCTTTCTGTTCAGCACACCAAAATCGAGAATCCCCCAACTCAGAATCATGGGGCAGGTCTACAAACAAATCATGGTGACGGATAGAGGAATAAGTGACAGGATCCATAGCCTTGTAGTTGATCTTGAGCTCTTTGCCCTTCCTCTTGGAGACACCCCTCCTAGATCTCTCCCGCTTCTCTTGTTCCGCCATGCGTTCAGCCTCTTTTTCTCTTCTCCTCAGCTCAACTTTGTCCACTGTATGGCCCTCACTATCTACCCCGAAATAGATAGTGTGAGGACGTCGCTTGTAAGTCTTGGGAGCACTTGAACCACCTGTGAATATAATAAGAGAGATAATATGTGGATAATCATACACACAAGTCTAGGAGAGAGCATGGAAAAAATAGACAAAAAGTGCATAAGTTAAATCTACTCAATCCACACAATATGGTGAAACTGAACCAGAGTTGAATCTGTCAGGCCGGATTATCTGGCCTGGCCAGGGGCGGATAATCCGGCCCTAGTAGAAATTTTCGACTTCACCTAGATTGAATGCAAAAAGTAGACCGGGCCTAGAAACTTCAAGTCTATGAGTTATACGTGAAACCACATCCTTCTAGACAACGTTCCACGCAACAAATAACACATCTAGCCAAAGATGGGGAGGGAGGGAGTTACCCTCACTCATTGGAAGAAGAATAGGGAGGAGAAGGTACCTCGGAGGCACTGAGAAGAAGATCTGGGGGGCGGAAAATTCGGTGGCCGGAGAGGCTCCGGGGAGGGTGGGGAATGGCAGGTGGCGGCTGAGGAGGAGGAGAGGGTTGGTGGAGAAGAGCTGCTATGAGCCCTTCCCTCTGATCCCTGCCCTTTAAGATGAGATCCGCCAGGGCCGGATTATCTGGCCTCAAATCTGAATTTCTGTTGAACATAGATTCAGGCCCGCGCGTCCCCAAACAACACCCCCACAAGGTGTACAAGCGACTTGTGTGCAAGAATAGATGGCTTAGGGGTAGGGAACGGCTTAGGATTAAGAGAGCCAAACTGAGATGGTACTATACAGTCAAAATTGCAAGAACCAAAACAAATAAGAGACAAAATTGAGTGTCATTCCCATAAGAACAAGAGATGAGCAAAAACAACCAAAAAGATCCAGAAAAATCCAATTCTCCTCAAGGGAGAGGGCGGTGGCTGTAGCCACATTGTTGGAGTGTATGGTGTGACACCGCGAAGATATATCTTGGGTTCACGACCAATACTCATCAATAAGCTGACATATCTCAAAATGATATTAAGAGAAATGATTTATCTTGCTTTTGGTATTATGGGGGGAGGGTTGGCCCAATTAATTAGGACCACACTCCCCCTATGTCCATGCCCACATCGAGACCAAATAAGACTGAGATGTATGAGTGAGTGCATGGGTAATCAAGATAAACTCCTGGAATCAATGATATTTAGCTCATTCCTCAAGTAGAAGAATCTTTCTTCATCAAGTGGCTTCCTGAAAATATCAACAAGTTGGTTCTTCGTGCTCACAAATGATAGATCAATATCGCCTCGAGCAACATGGTCTTGAATAAAATGTTTCCGAATCTCAATATGCTTTGTCCTTGTGTGC
Source organism: Avena eriantha (assembly GCA_910589775.1). Classification (NCBI taxonomy): domain Eukaryota; kingdom Viridiplantae; phylum Streptophyta; class Magnoliopsida; order Poales; family Poaceae; genus Avena; species Avena eriantha. Next base: position 73,018,886 of record OU342740.1, read on the forward strand.
TGTACCAGATTGTACACAATTTTGATTGCACTTTCATGATCACATAAAAGAGGCACTTTGTCACAATTGACACCGTATTTCTTTAAAGTTTGCCTCATCCACAATAACTGAGTGCAAGCACTAGCCGTAGCAACATATTCAGCTTCGGCGGTGGAGAGATATACAATTTGGCTTTTTAGATGACCAACATACTATAGATCTTCCCAAGAATTGACAGGCTGCAGAAGTGGATTTCCGATCATCCTTATCACCAGCCCAATCTAAATCTGTATAACCACATAGAGAGAAATTGGAGCCCTTAGGATACCATAGACCAAAGTTAGGGGAATGAACCAAATATCGAAAGATCCTCTTGACCGCCACTAAGTGGATTTCTTTAGGAGCTGCTTGATACCTTGCACACACCCCCACACTCAACACAATATCGGGTCTAGATGCGCAGAGGTAAAGAAGAGAGCCGATCATGGACCTGTATACCTTTTGGTCCACATCTTTACCATGGGGGTTAAGTTCAAGGTGACATTTTGTTTGCAGCGGAGTGGCGACACCATTAAGATCCGTCATCTTGAATCTCTTGAGCATGTCTTGGATGTACTTTTCTTGATTGATGAAGGTTCCTTCTCTAAGTTTCTTGATCTCGAATCCAAGAAAGAACCGTAATTCCCCCATCATAGACATCTCAAACCTGTCACTCAAGCTTTGAAAATTCATCATTAAAAGCTTTATTAGTAGAACCAAAGATGATATCGTCTACATATAGTTGGCATACGAAGACCACCCCCTTAACCTTCTGAGTAAAAAGAGTGGGATCGATTTTCCCAACTTCGAAGCCACGGTCTAGCAAAAGCTCTTTAAGGTGCTCATACCACACACGTGGGGCTTGTTTAAGGCCATAGAGTGCCGTATCGAGTTTGTAGACATGGTTTGGGAAGTTAGGATCCTCAAATCACGGGGGTTGCTTTACATATACCAACTCATGTAGAGGACCATTAAGGAAAGCACTCTTGACGTCCATTTGCTGCAATTTAAAATTGTTATGAGCAGCATAAGCAAGAAGGATACGGATGGACTCAAGACGAGCCACTGGAGCGTAGGTTTTGCCGAAGTCAATGCGCTCAACTTGGGAATAGCCTTATGCCACTAATATTCTATTGTTCCTCACAACAATGCCATGTTCATCTTGCTTTTTTTAAATATCCATTTAGTGTCGATAACATTGCGGCACTCCTTGGGCTTCTCCACTAGTTTCCAGACCTTGTTGCGCTCAAAGTTATTCAATTCTTCATGCATAGCAACAACCCAGTCCGGATCTTCAAGAGCTTCAAAAACTTTCTTAGGTTCCACCATTGAGATGTGAGCTTGATGCTCACCAAAACTTGCCAATTCTCTTCTTGTAGAAACCCTTCGTCGAAGGTCACCTACAACCTTGTCGAGGGTGTGACCCCTTAACTCAAGGTTGCGATCAGCACGAGCCTTGTGACGAAGTTCAATAAGTTTGTTGCTTCTTGGTGGAATAGTTTCATCACTTGAATCTTCATTGGAATCATTTTCTTGTCCTCGATTAGAATCTGGGTTAACAGTAGTAGGAGGTGATGAAACATGTCCTTGAGGAGAGTCAGCAGCCATAACAGGAGGCCACTGAACAACTCGTGAATCAGGGCCAGATAATCCGGCCGAGGAGGAGGCTAGAAAATCTAGCCTGGGAGAGTTTGTTGCAGTTTCAGCAGGCTACCTGGGATTTTCTTGATCTGGCGAGGGGCTAGATAATTCGGGGTCCGCCGGAAAATCCAGCCTAGCGCTTGCAGCGACTTTTTCTACACCAGGAGGAGGCTATTTGTCAGGATGGGGTTGGCCGGATAATCCGGTGTCAACCGGATAATCCGGCCTGGAGCTTGCTGGAACATCTTGACCTTCAGCAGACGATGGAGATGGTGTAGAAGTTACTCCCGTGGTTGGAACAAGATGAATATGTGTAGATGAGGCTCTTCATGAGTAGAGCATTGTCCTTCCCGATCTGCCATAAGGGGTTCCTCAATGCGGCGGAAAAATCCCATGCCCATTCTTCTTATGGCATCTTGGGGTATTTCAACATCTACATCACAAACATCAACTTGCCCCGCACGGGAGCCGTCATTTTCTTTGAACACCACACTACAAGATTCTACAATAGTTCTGGAGAGCTTATTGTAGACTCTATAAGTGTGGGATCCGGCACCATAACCAACAAAAATACCTTCTAGAACCTTAGACTCAAACTTAGATAAACGAACTCCCTTGATGAGAAAGAAACACTTACACCTGAAAACCCGAAAGTATGAGATGTTTGGCTTGTTACCGGTAAGTATTTCATAAGGAGTCTTGTCCAAGATTTTACAAAGGTATAACCGGTTGGATGAATGACACGCGGTTGAGATTGCTTCAGCCCAGAAGTTATATGGAGACTTTAATTCGGCTAGAATTGACCTTGCCATATCCATTAGATTCCGATTCTTCCTCTCGGCTACACCATTTTGTTGAGGGGTGTATGCAGCAGAATATTGATGTCTTATCCCCTCTTCACTTAGGAACTCATTTAAGTTGTAGTTCTTGAAGTCAGAGCCATTATCACTTCTTATAGCCAGAATACGGACATTATGTTGATATTGAACCTCGTTGGCGAAGTCGATGACCGTTTGTTGAATTTCACTCTTCAACTTGAAGAAATAAACCCAAGTGTATCTTGAGTAATCATCAACAATCACTAGAGAGTAATTCTTCCCACCGAGCCTTGCATGAGATGGAGGTCCAAAGAGGTCCACATGAAGGAGCTCTAAGATCCTTTTTGACAAGATAATAGTCTTCCTTCGATGAGGAGAGTCATGCATTTTCCCTTCAACACAAGCCCTGCAAACACGATCTTTGGCAAAGGAGACATTTCCATTTAGTCCAAGGATGTGGCCACCCTTGTGAAGACTTTGCAAAGTTCTCATATTGACGTGGGCTAGTCGGCGATGCCATAACCAACCCACGTCAGCCTTTCCGAAAAGACACATCGGGCCTATAGTGGTTTTCCCCGAAAAGTCCACCACATACAGGTAATTTTCGACATATGCCATGAAAGCGACTTTTAGAGAATTGCTCCACAAGAGTACCACCAAATCAGCATCAATAAAAACTGCAAACCCCATCTTACCAAGGGCGCGAACTGAAAGTAAATTGTACCCGAGGGTCTCAACAAGCATGACGTCCACGGGAGAGATATCGTGAGCCACCACGACTTTGCCGAGACCCAATACCTCAGATTTTGACTTGTCACCATAGGAGACGGTTATATGATCATGATTTGGCCACATCTCCATGATGATCTCCTTTCTTATGGTCATGTGACTCGTGCATCCGCTATCGAGTACCCATTTAGACCCACTGGAAGCATAGCCCTGCAAGAAAGTTACTTCTTGGTTTTAGGTACCCATTTTTCATGTTAGTGACAAGGGTCTTGGGGACCCAAATAGACCAAGGGATATAAAAATCAAAAGAACCTACTTAACTAGCATACACATCACCATAATGATCGCAATATAACACAAAGTTAGGATTGTTAGCCCCTGCAAAACCATCATAATTAGACTTGTCATTGGTGGTAGTGCTAGTCTTTGGTTGAGCAGTTTTGCTCTTCTTCTTATTATTATTTTTTTGTTCTTTTTCTTGGGGATATAACCAAGACCTTCTTTTCCATTGTTTGTCCTTTGCTTTCTCAGTATCTCGTCTAAGACTTCCTTACCTTTGTGTTGAGAACGTCTTGCAAGTCCTTTTCCATAGGATGATGTGGAGGTGCTTGGCACATCATACATCTTCAATTGAGTTTCGAGCTGGTCATGGGACTCATTTAGAGTCAAGTGATCACTCTCCAATGCCTTGTGAGCATTGTCAAGTTTATCAAACTTCTTCGAGAGTCTAGCATGAGCAGCCCCAAATTCAATCTTTTCTTTCTTTAGTTTCTTTACCTTGGCAAGAGCATTGTCCCGTTCTTTGATGAGCTGAGCTACAACTTCTTCATGTGACTCCTCAATGGATTCGAGTCTCTCTTCCAAAGATACTCGAGCTTCCTTTTCTTCTTCCAAGGCATTTTTCAAAGAGGCTATCTCCAAGGTATCTTCTCTTTCGATTCGGCCCTTTTCTTCAAGAAGATCTTCGGCTTGAGCAAGTTGACTCATAAGAGCATCAAAATGAAGTTTGTGCTCACCTTGCAGGTTAGTGAAAAAATTGTACAAGGAAATAACTTCTTCTTTCATTTTTAAGACTAGCATGATCATCCTTATCCAAATTTATGTTAGTCTTAGGAAATGAAGAGCTAGAACTTGTTACCTCGGACCCTCTTGCCATAAGGCAAGTGGCGTTATGGTTGATGATGTTTTCGTTTGGCGAGTCAAAGAGAGATGATGGAGTCGATGTGGTGGCTATAGCAGCCACCTCGCTAGAACTATCTTCATCCTCTTCATCTTCACTTGCAGATGAGTATTCTTCTTGTGCCACCAAGACGATCTTGGGTTGCTTCTTGTAGGGACCATTCATTTTAATAAAAATGGCTTCTTCTTAGGTGCCTTCGATTTTTCTTTAAGAATGAGCCTGCCACCATTATCTTCTCTATTTTGATAAGGACACTCGGCTACAAAGTGCAGCCTATCTCCACAATTGTAGCATGTTCTCAGTTTTGGGCCACTTTCTCTTCTTCCACTTGACCCATTCTTGCGCTCGAGTTCCGACTTAGCCTTGGCAGGATCTTTCCAAAAGTTTCTTGCATAAAACGCCATGTACTCACCATGAGCACGTTTGACTTCATCGGGGCAGTCCATGGAGGCCCCCTAAAAAACTCTTTCGTCCTCCTCTTGCTCGACAACATTAGCTTTTAGAGCAACATTGACACCCTTTTGCATTCCAATGGCACGAGCACCGGCATCTTCAACGTTCTTTGAATGACTTCATTGGATGTCATTTGATGGTAGTTGTGTCTACCTTGTAAGATCTTCAAGTCCGTTGGCTCGAAAGGCATTCAGGCACTCACATATTTTCTTTTTATCCACGCATCATCAATGTGAGTGGATCCATGCTTTCTAAATGTTGTTGCAATGCCCTTGAGTCTTCTATACATGTATTAATGGTTTTCACCATCCAACATGTAGAATCCCTCAGCTTCATTACTAAGGGCATCATACCTATTCCTTCTCATGCTTTCATTCCCAACAAAGAGATCAGTGAGGGCATCCCAAGCTTCTTTAGCAGTGCTGAGGTGTTCAATGTGGGGCATGTCCTTGGGACCCACACCGAGCTGTATCATATGGAGAGTAGTGGCATTCAATTGGCTATCTACAACTTCTCTTCTTGTCAGGTTGGTATGATCTCTAATATGAAGACCCTCTTCAATAATCCTCCAAAGTTCAATAGAGGAGCTGCAAACATGAGACTTCATTAAGAATTGCCATTGATTGAAAAAGGGTGCAGTAAGGTTGGGTGGATCACCCCTATTGTTTATATGAGGATGAGGGATAGGTGGCTCAGGGGAATATACGTGATGAACCTCACTATATTCCTCCTTACCACTTCCCTTCTTGGAGGTGGAACCATTAAGTTTTTCACCTTCCGCATCGTCATCCTTGGATCCGGTGATAACCTTTTCCTTGGACGATGGTGTGGCTGCCTCAGAGGAGGATGGAGATGGGGCTATGGATGATGTGAGACGAGCAATCACTTGATTCATCTCCTCCATCTTGGCCTCAAAGGATTTCAAAAAGGTTGTTTCCAACGTCTTGAGGTCTTCCATTGTGACCTTATCCACAGCCTCATTCCCATCTCCCTTGGTACCCATACTACTCTTAGCAGGTTAAGCCCGAATAAAGAGCCGGGGCACTGATACCAATTGAAATGGATCGTATGGGCACCTAGAGGGGGGGGTGAATTGGTGCTACTTCAGATTTTAATGCTTTTTCAATTTTAGGATTAACACAAAGGGTAAATTCTCTAGATAAACTATTAGGTGGAATTTCCCTATATGCAAACCTATCTACTAGCGAGTAAAGAGTGAGTGGAAGAGGAACGAATAAACCGTAGTGAAGGACACGGAGACACAGGATTTGTTTTACCGCAGTTCGTTCCTTGTTAAGGGAAGTACGTCTGCGTTGGAAGGGTGGGAGGTACTAAGACCACCACGCCACAATAGGCCTCACCCTGTTCTCCGATGGATCCCGCCACCAAAGGCCTGATCCACCTTTCCACTATAGGGACTCTTCGAGGCGGGGTACCGGTGCCTTTACACAACTAGCGGGGCACAACTCCACAATCAACTTGGAGGCTCCCAAAATGACAACAAGCCACAAGAACAAGTTATCAATAACCAAGAACAAGGTCTAGATATTGACAAGAATACTAGATCAGGGATTTCTCCGAATGAATGGAGAGGAGTTGATGTGCTTGATTCGTGAAGACGATGATGATTCTCTCCTCCTTCAATTCCCCCAAAGATCGAAGCCTTCAGGTGGTTGAAGTGGGAGATCTAGAATGGGAGCTCTTGCAAAGGGTCTGAATAATTTCGAATGAATCAAGAGTTCTGCTCGTTTGGGAAGAAGGGATATTTATACCCCTTCCAAAACCAAGCCGTTGGAGCTTTCGATGGCCGGATTATTCGGCCCAAGTGGGGGACAGATTATCTGGCCCGGGGAAAACTCCGCCCCAGACTTGGATTATCCGGCACAAAAACCGGCCACGGACAGAAGCTCACACAGACTTGCCCTTCACACTTTCTTCTGGGGACCGGATTATCCGGCCTAGGGAAAGGCCGGATTATCCGGTTGCTGGAAAAATCCACCCTAGCCACGGAATATCCGAGGGAAATTCCGCCCCCAGACAGAAGCTTGCGCAGGAGCTCACTTGGGCGATTTCCCTAGGGCGATTTCCCTAGGGCTGGATTATCCGCCCCAACCAGAGGGCTAGATTATCTGGTCTAGGGAGAAAATCCGCCCCACAGCCGGATTTTTCCGGGGGAAAATCCGCCCCCAGATAGAGACTTGCGCAGAGACATATTTGTCCAAGATGGTCTGGCCGGATTATCCGGCCCATGATGGGGGTGGATAACCCGGCCCCCAAAACTCTCAAAACTTCCTGCAACACTTAGTGCACATTAGAATCATCCATGGTATTGTTATCTAACACACAAAACCTGGGAAATCATGAATTGTTCTTTCAATCTCGCCCTTTTTGGTGTTAGATGACAATACTAGGATTTGCAAGAAGGATTAAAAGACCTCCAACAAAACATGGAAGAGACTCCCCCTCAATGTGTGCATATTAGAGATTTGCATTTGAATACAAATGCACACAAGTAGGTGAAAGTCTATTCCATTGAAATAAAAACAACATAATCATACCACCGAGATAATGAGAGAGGCATCCTTGAAATATCCAGAATTATGAACGTGATAACCAATATACGCGCCTTCCTTGAGATAGATTACCAGCATAATAGGATATGAATAAATGAATCCATAGGCATAATTCATGAGATAAATCCAGACGTCCACCGACAGAAGGTCTCAAACAAACTACAAACCACAAATAAAGTTTAACGCTAAATGGACACAAGCACGAAAACAACGAATGGAAAGATGCAAATGCTTGTGCCTGACCCATGCAAATCCTCGAAGACCTAATAGAACTACTTCTCCCCCATTGGCATCTGGACGCCAAAAAGGAAGAAGAGCGATGCTAGCTCCCCAGGGAATCCCTCGTAGTCCTTGTCCTCGTCCTCGTTCCCATCCTTATCTTCATCCTCAAGATCCTCAGTGTCATTGTCCTCAGCATCAGCGGTGGGCGCAGAAGGAAACAAGTGACACTCCAGCTCTCCATAGTTCATCCCAGAAGAGGAGTTCCACCGGGCATAAGGTGTGGGAGGAGTAGGAGCCGGGGGATTACTAGAGGCACCAGTCACATGGTGAAGGATGAGCTGCTGAGAGTGAGCCAACTCATGGCGTTGCTTGTAGGCCTCATACTGTCCCTTGCGTGTGTCCACGCCCATGAAAAGAATATGGCGCTGGAACCAGTTCAGCTGCTTGATCTCACGAGCAACGGGAGGCACTAGAGGCCTGCGAGCATCCCTCATGAGAGCCTCAGGAGCAGAAGAGGGGTGAGAGGTCTTTCGAGCTTTGTTGTAGATCTTCTTTGCTTTATGCACCACATCAATGTTGAGATCTTCAGAGGGAAGCAGGTACCTGATGAGCATCATAATATAGGGTGCATAGGGAATGGACAGATGGTTGAACATAGCATTAGTCAATTCATGGTAGATGAAGTCCATCACATCCATCTTGTACTGCACTGACTCATCCTCGCACGAGGAAACCTCATGAGAGAATTCAAGGAGTTGGACAAGGTGACCACGGATGCTATCATTGTTGCCTCCACTCGGAGTGATGGAGTCACGGAAGAGGCTCACTAAGGCAGCATAGATAGGAGCAAGACCAGCAAGAGTGCCCACAATGCCATTGTCCACTGTGCAAGGAGAGAGAGCTGCATCTTTGTTGGGCTTCAGTTGTGTGATGATGCGGTGGCCACTGGCCCTATACCTGCTGCGGAAAGAGTATCCAAGAACCTCAGCAAACACATGGAAATCAGCAGTCATAGGCCTGTCAAGACTCATCCACTTCATAGTGGGATGCTCATCTCCACAAATAACCAAAGTGGAAAAGAACTGCTTCACCACCTCAGAGTCATATGAGCACTAGAGAGCCATGAGATGGTGCAGCCCCATCCGCTCAGCCACATACATTGCATCCACAAGGCGGGGCTTCTCTAGAGCCTCAGCAAGAACCAGAGGGTGCATAGGCCTAATGTTCAGCCTGGCATACACATCTTCATAAATCCCTTTCTGTTCAGCACACCAAAAGCTAGAATCCCCTAGCTCAGAATCACGGGACAACTCTGCAAACAAATCACGGTGACGGATAGAGGAATAAGTGAGAGGATCCATAGGCTTGTAGTTGATCTTGGGCTCTTTGCCCTTCCTCTTGGACACACCCCTCCTAGATCTCTCCCGTTTCTCTTGTTCCGCGATGCGTTCAGCCTCTTTTTCTCTTCTCCTTAGCTCAACTTTGTCCACTTTATGGCCCTCACTGTTTACCCCGAAATAGATAGTGCGAGGACGTCGCTTGTAAGTCTTGGGAGCACTTGAACCACCTGTGAATATAATAAGAGAGATAACATGGGGATAAGCATACACACAAGTCCAGGAGAGAGCATGGAAAAAAAAGACAAAAAGTTCATAAGTCAAATCTACTCAATGCACACAATATGGTGAAACTGAACCAAAGTTGAATCTGTCAGGCCGGATTATCTGGCCTGGCCAGGGGCGGATAATCTGGCCCTGGCAGAAATTTTCGACTTCACCTAGATTGAATGCAAAAAGTAGATCGGGCCTAGAAACTTCAAGTCTCCGAGTTCTACGCGAAACCACATCCTTCTAGACAGCGCTCCACCCAACAAATGACACATGTAGCCAAAGATGGGGAGAGAGGGAGTTACCCTCACTCATTGGAAGAAGAATGTGTAGGAGAAGGTACCCGGAGGCACGGAGAAGAAGATCCGGGGGGCAGAAAATCCGGTGGCCGGAGAGTTTCCGGGGAGGGTGGGGAACGGCTGGCGGTGGCTGAGGAGGAGGAGAGGGTTGGGGGAGAAGAGCTGCCTGTTATGAGCTCTTCCCCCCGATCCCTGCCCTTTAATATGAGATCCGCCAGGGCCGGATTAACTGTCCTACACTTGGGCCAGATTATCCGGCCTTAAATCTGAATTTCTGTTGAACATAGATTCAGGCCCGCGCGTCCCCAAACAACACCCCCACAAGGTGTACAAGGGACTTGTGTGCAAGAATAGATGGCTTAGGGGTAGGGAACGGCTTAGGATTAAGAGAGCCAAACTGAGATGGTACTATACACTGAAAATTGCAAGAACCAAATCAAATAACAGCCAAAATTGAGTGTGATTCCCATAAGAACAAGAGATGAGCAAAAACAACCAAAAAGATCCAGAAAAATCCAATTCTCCTCAAGGGAGAGGGCGGTGGCTGTAGCCACATTGTTGGAGTGTATGGTGTGACACCGCGAAGATATATCTTGGGTTCACGACCAATACTCATCAATAAGCTGACATATCTCAAAATGATATTAAGAGAAATGATTTATCTTGCTTTTGGTATTATGGGGGGAGGGTTGGCCCAATTAATTAGGACCACACTCCCCCTATGTCCATGCCCACATCGAGACCAAATAAGACTGAGATGTATGAGTGAGTGCATGGGTAATCAAGATAAACTCCTGGAATCAATGATATTTAGCTCATTCCTCAAGTAGAAGAATCTTTCTTCATCAAGTGGCTTCCTGAAAATATCAACAAGTTGGTTCTTCGTGCTCACAAATGATAGATCAATATCGCCTCGAGCAACATGGTCTTGAATAAAATGTTTCCGAATCTCAATATGCTTTGTCCTTGTGTGCTGTACCAGATTGTACACAATTTTGATTGCACTTTCATGATCACATAAAAGAGGCACTTTGTCACAATTGACACCGTATTTCTTTAAAGTTTGCCTCATCCACAATAACTGAGTGCAAGCACTAGCCGTAGCAACATATTCAGCTTCGGCGGTGGAGAGATATACAATTTGGCTTTTTAGATGACCAACATACTATAGATCTTCCCAAGAATTGACAGGCTGCAGAAGTGGATTTCCGATCATCCTTATCACCAGCCCAATCTAAATCTGTATAACCACATAGAGAGAAATTGGAGCCCTTAGGATACCATAGACCAAAGTTAGGGGAATGAACCAAATATCGAAAGATCCTCTTGACCGCCACTAAGTGGATTTCTTTAGGAGCTGCTTGATACCTTGCAAACACCCCCACACTCAACACAATATCGGGTCTAGATGCGCAGAGGTAAAGAAGAGAGCCGATCATGGACCTGTATAACTTTTTGTCCACATATTTACCATGGGGGTTAAGTTCGAGGTGACATTTTGTATGCATCGGAGTGGCGACACCATTAAGATCCGTCATCTTGAATCTATTGAGCATGTCTTGGATGTACTTTGCTTGATTGATGAAGGTTCCTTCTCTAAGTTTCTTGATCTCGAATCCAAGAAAGAACCGTAATTCCCCCATCATAGACATCTCAAACCTGTCAGTCATAAGCATTGAAAATTCATCATTAAAAGCTTTATTAGTAGAACCAAACATGATATCGTCTACATATAATTGGCATACGAAGAGCTCCTCTTAACCTTCTTAGTAAAAAGAGTGGGATCGATCTTCCCAACTTCAAAGCCACGGTCTAGCAAAAGCTCTTTAAGGTGCTCATACCACGCACTTGGGGCTTGTTTAAGTTCATAGAGTGCCTTATCGGTTTTGTAGACATGGTTCAGGAAGTTAGGATCCTCAAATCCCGGGGGTTGCTTTACATATACCAACTCATGTAGAGGACCATTAAGGAAATCACTCTTGATGTCCATTTGCAGCAATTTAAAATTGTTATGAGCAGCATAATCAAGAAGGATACATATGGACTCAAGAGGAGCCACTGGAGCATATGTTTCACCGAAGTCAATGCCCTCAACATGGGAATAACCTTATGCCACTAATATCGCCTTGTTTCTCAAAACAATGCCATGTTCATCTTGCTTTTTATTAAATATCCTTTTAGTGCCGATAACATTGTGGCACTCCTTGGGCTTCTCCACATGTTTCCAGACCTTGTTGCGCTCAAAGTTATTCAGTTCTTCATGCATAGCAACAAAGCAGTCCGGATCTTCAAGAGCTTCAAAAACTTTCTTAGGTTCCACCATTGAGATGTGAGCTTGATGCTCACCAAAACATGCCAATTCTCTTCTTGTAGAAACCCTTTGTCGAAGGTCACCTACAACCTTGTCGAGGGTGTGACCCCTTAACTCAAGGTTCCGATCAGCACGAGCCTTGCGACGAAGTTCAATAAGTTTGTTGTTTCTTGGTGGAATAGTTTCATCACTGGAATCTTCATTGGAATCATTTGCTTGTCCTTGATTAGAATCCGGGATAATAGTAGTAGGAGGTGATAAAGCATGTCCTTGAGGAGAGTCAGCAGCCGTAACAGGAGGCCGCTGAACAACTGGTGAATCAGGGCTGGATAATCTGGCCAAGGGGGAGGCCGGAAAATCCGACCTGGGAGAGTTTCTTCCAGTTTCATCAGGCTGCCTGGGATTTGCTTGATCTGGCGAGGGGCCGAATAATCCGGGGTTCGCCGGAAAATCCGGCATTGAGCTTGCAGCGACTTCTTCAACACCAGGAGCAGGTTGTTCGTTAGGATGGGGTTGGCCGGCTAATCCGGTGTCAACCGGATAATCCGACCTGGAGCTTGCTGGAACATCTTGACCTTCAGCAAACGATGGAGATGGTGTAGATGTTACTCCCGTGGTTGAAACAAGATGAATATGTGTAGATGAGGGCTCTTCATGAGTAGAGAATTATCCATCCCGATCTGCCACACAGGGTTCCTCAATGGGGCAGAAAAATCCCACGCCCATTCTTCTTATGGCATCTTGGGTATTTCAACATCTGCATCACAAACATCAACTTGCCCCGCATGGGAGCCGTCATTTTCTTCGAACACCACACTACAAGATTCTACAACAGTTCCGGAGAGCTTATTGTAGACTCATTAAGTGTGGAATTCGGCACCATCACCAAAAAAAATACCTTCGAGAGACTTAGACTCAAACTTAGATAAACAAACTCCCTTGATGATAAAGAAACACTTACACCCGAAAACCCAAAAGTATGAGATGTTTGGCTTGTTACCGGTAAGTATTTCATAAGGACTCTTGTCCAAGATTTTACGGAGGTATAACCGGTTGGATGAATGACACGCGGTTGAGATTGCTTCAGCCCAGAATTTATATGGAGTCTTGAATTCGGCTAGCATTGACCTTGCCATATCCATTAGAGTCCGATTCTTCCTCTCGGCTACACCATTTTGTTGAGGGGTGTACGCAGCGGAATATTGATGTCTTATCCCCTCTTCACTTAGGAACTCATTTAAGGTGTAGTTCTTGAACTCAGAGCCGTTATCACTTCTTATAGCCAGATTAGGGACATTGTGTTGACGTCGAACCTCGTTGGCGAAGTCGATGACCATTTGTTGAGTTTCACTCTTCAACTTGAAGAAATAAACCCAAGTGTACCTTGAGTAATCATCAACAATCACTAGACAGTACTTCTTCCCACCGAGGCTTGCATGGGATGGAGGTCCGAAGAGGTCCACATGAAGGAGCTCTAAGATCCTTCTTGATGAGATAATACTCTTCCTTCGATGAGGAGAGTCATGCATTTTCCCTTCAACACAAGCCCTGCAAACACGATCTTTGGGAAAGGAGACATTTTCTTTTAGTCCAAGGATGTGTCCAGCCTTGTTAAGACTTTGCAAAGTTCTCATATTGACGTGGGCTAGTCAGCGATGCCATAACCAACCCACGCTAGCCTTTGTGAAAAGACACATCGGGCTTGTAGTGGTTTTCCCCGACAAGTCCACCACATACAGGTCATTTTCGACATATCCCACGAAAGCGACTTTTAGAGACTTGCTCCACAAGGGTACCACCAAATCAGCATCAATAAAAACTGCAAAGCCCATCTTACCAAGGGCGCGAACTGAAAGTAAATTGTACCCGAGGGTCTCAACAAGCATGACGTCCACGAGAGAGATATCGTGAGCCACCACGACTTTGCCGAGACCCAATACATCAAATTTTGACTTGTCACCATAGGAGACGGTTATATGATCATGATTTGGCCACATCTCCATGATGATCTCCTTTCTTATGGTCATGTGACTCGTGCATCCGCTATCGAGTACCCATTTAGACCCACTGGAAGCATAGCCCTGCAAGAAAGTTACTTCTTGGTTTTAGGTACCCATTTTTCATGTTAGTGACAAGGGTCTTGGGGACCCAAATAGACCAAGGGATGTAAAAATCAAAAGAACCTACTTAACTAGCATACACATCACCATAATGATCGCAATATAACACAAAGTTAGGATTGTTAGCCCCTGCAAAACCATCATAATTAGACTTGTCATTGGTGGTAGTGCTAGTCTTTGGTTGAGCAGTTTTGCTCTTCTTCTTATTATTATTTTTTTGTTCTTTTTCTTGGGGATATAACCAAGACCTTCTTTTCCATTGTTTGTCCTTTGCTTGCTCAGTATCTCGTCTAAGACTTCCTTACCTTTGTGTTGAGAACGTCTTGCAAGTCCTTCTTTTCCATAGGATGATGTGGAGGTGCTTGGCACATCATACATCTTCAATTGAGTTTCGAGCTGGTCATGGGACTCATTTAGAGTCAAGTGATCACTCTCCAATGCCTTGTGAGCATTGTCAAGTTTATCAAACTTCTTCGAGAGTCTAGCATGAGCAGCCCCAAATTCAATCTTTTCTTTCTTTAGTTTCTTTACCTTGGCAAGAGCATTGTCCCGTTCTTTGATGAGCTGAGCTACAACTTCTTCATGTGACTCCTCAATGGATTCGAGTCTCTCTTCCAAAGATACTCGAGCTTCCTCTTCTTCTTCCAAGGCATTTTTCAAAGAGGCTATCTCCAAGGCATCTTCTCTTTCGATTCGTCCCTTTTCTTCAAGAAGATCTTCGGCTTGAGCAAGTTGACTCATAAGAGAATCAAAATGAAGTTTGTGCTCACCGTGCAGGTTAGTGAAAAAATTATCCAAGGCAATAACTTCTTCTTTCATTTTAAGACTAGCATGATCATGCATATCCAAATTTACGTTAGTCTTAGGAAATGAAGAGCTAGAACTTGTTACCTCGGACCCTCTTGCCATAAGGCAAGTGGCGTTATTGTTGATGACGTTTTTGTTTGGCGAGTTAATGAGAGATGATGGAGTCGAAGTGGTGGCTATAGCAGCCACCTCGCGAGAACTATCTTCGTCCTCTTCATCTTCCCTTGCACATGAGTATTCTTCTTGTGCCACCAAGACGATCTTGGGTTGCTTCTTGTAGGGACCATTCTTTTTAATAAATGGCTTCTTCTTTGCTGCCTTCGATTTTTCTTGAAGAATGAGCCTGCCACCATTATCTTCTCTATTTTGATAAGGACACTCGGCTACAAAGTGCAGCCTGTCTCCACAATTGTAGCATGTTCTCTGTTTTGGGCCACTTTCTCTTCTTCCAGTTGACCCATTCTTGCACTCGAGTTCCGACTTAGCCTTGGCACGATCTTTCCAAAAGTTTCTTGCATAAAACGCCATGTACTCACCATGAGCACGTTTGACTTCCTCAGGGCAGTCCATGGAGGCCCCCTCAAAAACTCTTTCATCCTCCTCTTGCTCAACAACATTAGCTTTTAGAGCAACATTGACACCCTTTTGCATTCCAATGGCACGAGCACGGGCATCTTCAACGTTCTTTGCAGCAACTTTGAATGACGCCATTTCTTGCATGACTTCATTGGATGTCATTTCATGGTAGTTGTGTCTACCTTGTTAGATCTTCAAGTCCGTTGGCTCGAAAGGCATTAAGGCACTCACATATTTTCTTTTTATCCACGCATCATCAATGTGAGTGGCTCCATGCTTTCTAAATGTTG
Organism: Avena eriantha; assembly: GCA_910589775.1. Taxonomy (NCBI): domain Eukaryota; kingdom Viridiplantae; phylum Streptophyta; class Magnoliopsida; order Poales; family Poaceae; genus Avena; species Avena eriantha. The sequence continues at coordinate 73,034,530 of OU342740.1, forward strand.
TTGCAAAGCCCTTGAGTCTTCTATACATGTCTTCGTGTTTTTCGCCATCCAACATGTAGAATCCCTCAGCTTCATTACTAAGGGCATCATACCTATTCCTTCTCATGCTTGCATTCCCAACAAAGAGATTAGTGAGGGCATCCCAAGCTTCTTTAGCAGTGTTGAGATGTTCAATGTGGGGCATGTCCTTGGGACCCACACCGAGCTGTATCATATGGACAGCAGTGGCTTTCAATTGGCTGTCCACAACTTCTCTTCTTGTCAGGTTGGTATGATCTCCAATATGAAGACCCTCTTCAATAATCCTCCAAAGTTCAATAGAGGATCTGCAAACATGAGACTTCATTAAGAATTGCCATTAATTGAAAGAGGATGCAGTAAGGTTGGGTGGATCACCCCTATTGTTTATATGAGGATGAGGGATATGTGGGTCGGGGGAATATACGTGAGGAACCTCACCATATTCCTCCTTACCACTTCCCTTCTTGGAGGTGGAACCATTAATTTTTTCACCTTCCGCATCATCATCCTTGGATCCGGTGATAGCCTTTTCCTTGGACGATGGTGTGGCTGCCTTATAGGAGGATGGAGATGGGGCTATGGATGATGTGAGACGAGCAATCATTTAATTCATCTCCTCCATCTTGGCCTCAAAGTATTTCAACAAGGTTGTTTCCAACGTCTTGAGATCTTCCATTGTGACCTTAGCCACAGCCACATTCCCATCTCCCTTGGTACCCATACTACTCTTAGGCGGTTAAGCCCGAATAAAGAGTCGAGGCTCTGATACAAATTCAAATGGATCGTATGGGCACCTAGAGGGGGCTGAATAGGTGCTACCTCAGATTTTAATGCTTTTTCAATTTTAGGTTTAACACAAAGGGTAAATTCTCTAGATAAACTATTAGGTGGAATTTCCCTATAAGCAAACCTATCTACTAGCGAGTAAAGAGCGAGTGGAAGAGGAACGGATAAACCGTAGTGAAGAACGCGGAGACACGAGATTTTTTTTACCGAAGTTCCTTCCTTGTTAAGGGAAGTACGTCTGGGTTAGAGGGGTGGGCGGTACTAAGACCACCACGCCACAATAGGCCTCACCCTGCTCTCCGATGGATCCTGCCACCAAAGGCCTGATCCACCTTTCCACTATAGGGACCCTTCGAGGCGGGTACTGGCGCCTTTACACAATTAGTGGGGCACAACTCCACGATCAACTTGGAGGCTCCCGAAATGACAACAAGATGCCACAAGAACAAGTTATCAATAACAAATAATAAGATCTAGATATTGACAAGAATACTAGATCAGGGATTTCTCCAAATGAATGGAGAGGATTTGATGCGCTTGATTCGTGAAGACGATGATGATTCTCTCCACCTTCAATTCCCCGAAAGATCGAAGCCTTTGGGTGGTTGAAGTGGGACATCTAGAATAGGATCTCTTGTAAAGGATCTGAACAATGTCGAATGAATCAAGAGTTCTGCTTGTTTGGGAAGAAGGGATATTTATACCCCTTCCAAAACTGAGCCGTTGGAGCTTTTGAGGGCCGGATTATCTGGCCCACGTGGGGGCCGGATTATCCGGCCTGGGGAAAACTCTACCCCAGACTCGGATTATCCGGCACAAAAACCGGCCACGGACAGAAGGTCACGTAGACTTGCCCTTCACACTTTCTTCTAGGGACCGGATTATCCGACCTAGGGAAAGGCTGGATTATCCGGCTGCTGGAAAAATCCACCCCAGCCAGGGAATATCCGGGGAAACTCCGCCCCAGACAGAAGCTTGCGCAGGACCTCACTTGGGCGATTTACCTGCGACCGGATTATCCGCCCCAACCAGAGGGCCGGATTATCCGGTCCAGGGAGAAAATCTGCCCCAGAGCCAGAATTTACAGGGGGAAAATCCGCCCCCAGACAGAGACTTGCGCAGAGCTTTCTTTGCCCAAGGTGGTCTGGCCGGATTATCCGGCCCATGATGGGGGCGGATAATCCGGCCCCCAAAACTCTCAAAACTTCCTGCAACACTTAGTGCACATTAGAATCATCCATGGTATTGTTATCTAACACGCAAAACCTAGGAAATCATGAATTGTTCTTTCAGCGGGGAACTAAGGGGTCCCGCCCATGTGCTAGATTGTCCACGAGAATATCAATAGCCTCACGATAAGGTCATCCATCCATGCGAAAGGGAGAAGATACAACTGACTTTCCCGTCCCATTCCAAGTCTTAATGGTTGACGCGTAATATACGACGCTAGAATCACTGGCTACATTGGTTGTTAATTCTTGGATATTTTGTTCCTTTACCACTGGAACTATATCAATAGATTATTTACCAAGTCATATTATTATGAAAATAGTGTTTTCTAACATTTTTGAAATGCAGATGATGACAACATTTGAGTTGCAAGCATTTGATAGAAAATAATCAAAGGACATGAGCAAGTTGTGAACTTGCCTTTTGTGATTGCAAGATTATGCACTCACGGTCTTCAGGACATTAGAGGATCCAAATTCAAAAAGTAACATCATTGGTCCAATAAGGACAAATGTTTAAATAATCAAGATGCAAGTATGCATAAGTAATGTAATGCAGTTTGATAAATGTGAATCCTCGGAATAATTGTATCTGATCTAGGGTTTGCAAGCTTGTGGTGATTTCTTTAGAATGTGTTGCACTTTGATACTTGCTTCACACTTGTCCTTCTTATTAAGGCTTGTGAGTGTGTGAGACAATATGTAAATACAATAAGTTGCATGCAATACTAAAGTACTCAAATGGGGAATGGTATCTAAAAGATTTCTTAAGCAAGATTATTAATCAATTAGGGCTTTTAGAAAAAAGTATGCACGGATTACTTTTAATATTTCTTAAAATAGTTAGAACTAAGTTAACTTCATTTAAACATCAAATGAACTTGTTGTTACACTTTTATACTTTAAATAAATAATGCTAAAAGCAATAGTAAAGATTTATATATTTTTAATGAATTAAAATAAAATAAAAGAGTTTAAATAAGATTTATTTAGGCCTTTACCTTTTATTTCACTTAAATTATGAAAGATGATATTTTTAAGGTGTAGATTATACTTTTATGATCATTTAGGTATATTATAGGTATTTTTGTGAGTTTTAAATAATAAGATATGAATTTTATAAGTTTTATCACTTTATAAATACTAAATAAATAATAAATACTTAGCTAAGTGATACAAAAAGGTATAAAATAAGTCTATAAATGTGGATTTTGTTTTTCTTAGAATTTTGGTATATTACAATTATTTTTCCGAATCTTCAATAATAAAATACACATTTTATAAGATTAATCTTTAACAGGGTATTTATTAATAATAATAATTTTCTTATTTAAGTTGGAAAATAAAATATGACAATAGGTTTATATTATAGTGTTTATTTTCTGCACATTTTGATATATAATATATATTTTTATGATTTATAAAACAAAAGATATTGATTTAATAATACTTATTCATTTTTTTGGAACTAAAAATAAATATTAAATGAATTTATGAGGTAATGCTGATGTCAGCATGAGGTAGGCGGGTTTTTTTCACCGGGCTATTTCTAGCCCCAGCCACTGACTGGTGGGGCTCCGGCCATGTCAATAGCCACGCGGCGCGGACTAGTCAACGATGACGCAAGACTGACGTCAGCGCGCCGAACCCTCGCTGGAGTACGGCAGCGACACCAAAATACGGCACAAAAGGCCTCGCGAAGGGGTGCATTGGAATAAGGACAATGAGGCGAAGCTATCTATGGATGCGCTGCTAGGCTTTCGTCACTGGAACAGGAGCAGCGACGAGCACCTGCAGCGGCAAATGGCCAGCTACGGCGACAGATTGATCTAGGGCAAAAGGAAAAAATTGAAATGGTGCCTGAGCACCACGGGCTCACCGTGATGCTGTTGGTGGGGTCGATTTCGCCGGAGGAGTACTTGAGTGGTGATAATCGACGGTGAGGTTTCCACGGCCGGCGAGATGCGAGGCTCGTTTCCACCCGACACGGTGCGCGCCTGCTTGCTAGCCTTGTTGGAGACGAACGAGGAAACAGAGGTGAGCTTTGTGGTGCGCTCAGATAGGACAGGGGAGGTGTGGAACAGTGGCGAAGGCGAGCTCTGGTCAGAGCTAGGGTTTCGGTCGAATGGGGAATACACGAGCGAGTGGTTGCTAGGGAGAGAAAAGAGATAGGGACGAGGCTGAGGCGTCCACGACAGTTCTTATCCTCTCCCGGGCTCGACATACGGTGGAGAACAGGCGATAGAGATCGAAGGTATACCGGCTGGTTTGGGCTGCGATGGGTTGTGGCCAACTGAGCGGGAGTTTTCTTTTGCTGCTCGCGAGCGACAAACATCGCAGAGGTTGCTGGGTTGCGGGCTGGCTGCTGTTTATTCTTCCTTTCTTTTTCTTTTTCTATTTTATCATTTCCTTTCCAATTTGATTTCTACAAGAGTTTTAAAATGTCCAGAAATTTTGTAAGACATTGATATATGATAGAGGTTAATTATAACCCATTGCTCTACATTTCTTGTTGTGTATACAAAATATGTTATTATATGAAGGGTTCTTTTATTTAATAAAGTAAATATGAGTTTGGGTTTTAGGGTTTACTTCCTATAAGAAAATCTTATAGAAATGATTTGTATTACCACTAAAACAATGTATTAGTAGTGGTTTAAGATGCTAATAATTTATGATGGTGAGTGATAGGCATGGAATATATATATATTTAACCTCTTTTAATAACCATATTAGAAGTTGATTTAAATCCTAGGTTTATAATATGGTGATTTGAATCCCAGGGTTCTCCCTAATTGGTGATTTCACCAAATCCAATTCTACTTGATTTGCAAACTTTAGAAACACCATGAGTTTTAGGAAGGTTCATTAGAATCATATTCTATTATGAATATGGATAAGATTCAAGGTTAAGGGCCACTACTTCGAAATCTATGAGTAGATTTGATACCTCAACTTAGAGTGAGATATTGGAATTAATTCCTAGAGCAATCTTGTTGGTTCATGGGTATAGATTTCTTTTAAGGTTTAAGGTAATAAGATGGACAATACTTACATTTATAAACACTCATCTAGTTCTCTAATTATTTCTTGGAAGCTTCATTTGTCCAGGAGATATTGTCCAATGGTTACCTAGGAATAGGAATTACTCTCACTGCTAGCTCCATTCTAGGGTTTGGAAAAATATGTAGACAAGGTTCTATTCATGGCTTGATATGGTCTTGGTTAAGGCTTCTAGAGAATCCTTACCTTAATACCTCACTAAGGTTATCTTCAGATAAGGAATTCCTTTCTTAGATATACTCTATATATCTCTCTTATCTTATTCACAAAGATCACATCTTCCTGAATAAGACAATCATCTGACTCCACCATATCCATGTAACATCTCAAAACTTCAATCCAATCTTATCAAGATCAAATCAACCAAAAATGGGGTTAACAAAAACTTTTCCAAATTTAAAATGAAAGCATTCATATATGTGTGCATTTAAAATAGGAGTTGTTTGAATTGCCATGATTGAGTGATCCAATGCTTGTAAAATGTTGCTTAGGTGATTTAAACATCATCTACATCATTCCCAAACTTTTCCTAAAGAAAATCTAATAAAAAAGAATTAAAAAGGAGGAATGGTCATTTTGGCCATTTTAATCCACTACACTACTTAGAGTGTTCCTAGCACTCATTTCTTAACAGAAACAATTCTTGATCTTTGTACCCCTTGCTAGTACACATAATGAGGTACCAAGGCCCACCTTTTGATCTGCTAAAAACATGCTTTAACTTATTTTAAATGACATTTAAAAATTGAAGCTAATGCATATGCATAGATCACCCCTATTTTAAAACCCATTTTTTGAGCTCCACTTTCAAAACCTTGCAACCAGAGACTACCTAGCACTAGTGGAGATCACTCAAAAATTTTGAAACCAAAATTCAAACCTTTTTCTCTTTCAGCCATTTTGTCAAACACCTTGCTGGCAGGATCATATTGGCTTAACTAATACTGTTTTGGGCTGATTTTGGCTAGCAATTTGGAAGTGCTTTGATCATCTTGTCCCCCCTCTAGCCCAACCAGACCCACACTAGCATCTCCCCTACCCCCTAGCTGCACTGCCATGCCATACCGAGCACCCTCTCGCCGGCCGACCGTGCACTCGCCGCAGCAGCCCTCTCCCGCCTCTCTCTCCATGTCTAGGAGGTAGCCCACACCACACCGCCCCTCTCTGTCCCCTTCCCGAGCCAAGCCCTGCCGTGGACCACCGAGGAAAGCCCGCGCCTAGTGCCACCGCACCATGCCGGTGCCACCCCCAGAGCGTGTTCTGTCCCCGCTCGCATAGACCGCCCCTTGGCCGCAGCCCGCGCCCGCCGCTCCGCCACGACCTGGAGAACACCCCAGACACCCCCGCTGGCCGCCCAACGCCTCACAGCCACCCCTCACCATGGACACCGCCGCCTCTGCCGCTCAGAGCGCCACCTCGCCTAGACCGCATGCCACCGTCCCTACGGCCGCATTCAATGCCTAGAGCACCGCCAGGGAACCACACGTCGATCGAAACCCGCAGCCATGCCTCTACTCCGTCGTAGCCATGGCACCACCGTCGCCTGCCCATCCCGCTCGGTCTCACCGTCAGGCCTATAAAAGGAGCCCTCCCCAGCCTCTTCTCTCCACATCATTCCACTCCCCTCACCTCTCTGAGCCTCACCCACCTCTAGTTGGAGCAAGGCGAGCTCTGCCTCGCCGGAATTGGATCCGGAGCCGCCACCTCTGGAGGAGAAGGGAGCCGCTGATTGCGACCACCCCAAGCTCCGCCGCAACCGTGCCTCGCCTTGCCGTCATCTTCCACTTCGTTTGCCCACCTCGCCGACCCTGCTGGAGCCCTGGTATGTCCCTACCATACCCCCACCGAGCCGCTAGGGTTTGAGCTCGTCGGCGACCTGTTCGTCGTCGACGACGACCCTCAGCCGTCAATATCCCTTCTAATCCTACGGCCCACAACGCGCATACCTTTTCGCGTGTTAAGTGCCGCTGACAAGCGGGACCCCCATGTCAGCTGAGCCCCGCGCCGTGGAGCACCACTTGGCCGGCCCAAGTCTTTTCCCGCGCTAGCCCACCCGTTCAAATCTGGATTTTTCTTTTTAGTTAAATCTAGTTTCTGCCCACTATTTTAAAATTCAATTCTGGGAGTTTGACAAATCCAAATTGCATGAAACTAATTTTTCCTGAAAGGTATTAAGATGATCTATCCAAGACCGTTGGATTTAATTCAATTAGACTTATAGATATCTCCTAATAAAAATAACAAAACAGAAGTATTTGCAACTTGCAACATTTTTATAAAATCAACCAAGTTAGCTTTTGAGTTGATTCCAACTCTCAAAAATCACATTTCATCATATCTATCTAAATATGTAATAAATATTAAGGTTTACATGCAGTGACTTTGGACTAGTATCCAATCAATGCTATATAGTCATTTCTAGTCACTTTAAATCATTAAATAATGAACTTAAACCAAAGTATTGTTGATCCAACCTTTCATTCTCATTCCCACATGTTAGGGTATGTGGTGATGACATGTGTCAACATGATCCCATATTTTAAGTGGTGAATATTAAATCTTAGTTAATTTTTCAATGAGTAGAAATTACTTTTCTAAAATAAAAAGGAGGAAACTATTGAATTAAACTTGTGATGTTTGTGATGATAATAGATCATCAAATGTGTGCCTTAGAATGCTATTTAGCCTAGTTAAGTATTGTTTGGTGATTTTGCACTCCCTATGTATTTATAGACGATAGTACCGAGCAAGTTTTGGAGTAGGAGGAGTTCTACCAAGAAGAAGAAGAAGAAAACTTCAACCACTACACCATCCAAGGCAAGCTACTATTAGCAAGCTAGCACTATCTAAGTGCAAGCCACCATCAATAGTGCAAGCTAACACTTGCAAGTTTAGTGCTTAGGAAGATAGGACCAAACTAGATGGTTTAGCACAGATGCCTTAAGCATGCCTTGATCACACTCCCTTTTTGACCATTAGTACCCCAAATCTTAGTTACAAGTTTTACTCCCTTAGCTTACACCAAGTTCTTTACTTAGTTTTGAAGGTAGCATAAAAAGTATAAAACTTGACCTATTTAGAACCCTTTAGATGTCATTCTATGGCATGAGATTGAACCCATCTTTTCCACCTTAGTGAACACCCTTAACTTAGTAGTTAGAGTAGATCAAAAACTTGAGTCACTTTAGATGGAAACACTTGGTGAAAATGAATTATGAAAACTTTGGAATGATGAGTTATTCTATTGAGATGTTTTGACATGTGTTGAGAAAACACAAATGGTTGATGATGATGAAAATGTTGAGGCATGAGCCTTAACCCTTTTATAAAACTGATGGTTGGATTCGGATTCGATACCATTCCAAATTTACCGTACAACTACACTACCTGAATTGGGTAAGGCTTAGCTGGAAATTCATATGCATTAGTATTAGTTCCCTCACGGGAGAGGTCTGAGCTGAGGCTACCGCTCATGATGTCCACCTATGCAGTGCCCAAGATGACTGATGGTCATGGTTGGGAGGCCATGCTCATAGGAGAGGTGCTTATACTAGAGTGTGTAAAGGGAAGGTTATGTTTGATTATCTGCATACTAAGTATGATGATTCAGGGTTACCCCTGACAGATGTATCGAATCTTGTGGTGAAAGTGTACCACCTCTGCAGAGTGTCAAACTATTCGAATAGCCGCGTCCGCGGTTATGGACAGTTGGAATGCCCATACTGTTTCATTTTTCAGATGTTTTCCAAATACTTTGAAAAGAATGATGAATATTGTCTTGACCACAACTGGGTTGTGTTTATAACAATAGCTTCCCCACTTAAGTGACTCTAGGACTTTACTTTATCTTTCTTTGCTTCTGAACTCAGCTTAGGTTTCAAGCTTAACTTTATAGTTAAACTTAGAGTTAGCACTTTAAATTTGAACTATAGTACTTGTTAGTGGTAGTTTGTGAGTACTTAAAGAGTACTCATGGCTTTCGTCCCTGTCTATTATCATGGCCAGACTATGAAGGAGACTATCAAGATGATGGCCCACAGGACAACTATGATAACTAGGACCATCTGCCTTCGTCAGCATTGCATGTGCCCCTGAAGATGGACCCCACCGCTACGCTTATCTTTTATTTCCGCTGCTTGTTGTATTAAGACTGGATCAGGAGATCCTTATTTGTGTAAGACCTTATGTATGGTTTGTAATGGATGATGTACTGTGATATCCAATCCGTTATGTCTCGCAAAAATGGTAATCCTGGGATTGCAAGGTATGACATAACGGGCATCTGGGATTAAAAATCCGGGTGTTGACAAGTTGGTATCAGAGCCATCCTGACCATAGGAGACCCTAGTTAGAATGGACGTCAAACCAAAAACTTAGTTTCAAAACCAAAGTGAGTATTTAGGAAAAACTATCTCCTCTCTTACCCTTGTGGATTCTTTCTCAAAAATTCACGATACTCAAAATTCTTACACAACTACTTAAAATTTGACACACTTGATCACTTCAATAACTTCCTCATCCTTAATTCTTGTAGATGGAGACTCAGTTCAGCAAGTTTTACCAGTTGGGAAACGGAGGTCAACTGATCTTCGAGAGGGATCTGGATTCACTTTTGGAGTTACTGGGATTCCCGCAACCGGAATTTCTTACAGCTCAACTTCCAGGACCCCCAGGAGGAGACCTACAGTGGCTCGTCACCGCAGATCTTAGAGGAAGCATTAAAGCACCAACTTCTAGAAGAATCCAGTTCTCCGTGAGAGAGAACAACTGTCTAGATGGATTAGCCAGGGTAATGCATGAAGCTCTCGCACGTCTGTGTGCCCTCAGCGTCAACAAGACCCAAGGAACCCGTTTTGCCCACTATGCAAGACGTGATTTCATGGGAATGCCAATGGAGATGCCGGGCCACCCCGAGTTGAGGCGTCAAGTAGAGAACCTTGACTTCTTGCTTCACGACAGACAGCAGGAACTGGACAATGCCAGAGAGTTAGCCAACCAGAACTGTGCCATTGCCGACCAGAAGGCCCAGACTTTCGCACTTCTTGTCCAGGACCGCCAGTGTCTTTGCCGCCAGCGTGCCAAGAAGGATCGCACCATCGCCCGTCTTCGCAAGAACATGGCCGACCTCGAGAAGACCATCAAGGAGCAGGAAGCTCAGCTTGCAGCAAAGGAGGAAGAAGATGAGGGTGAAGACATCCAGGGAGACATGGATTCTTACCTCAGCAACGATGATGACTTACTGGTAGAGGATGCGGTGGACTTCTACACTGATGATGAGGACTCCGACTTCATCAACGATGAGTAGATTCACTAGAGCACTGTCGTAGCATGAGATATATCGATCTCATTGTATCTTAGCTTGCAGAATGGTTCTTCAAACCATTTGTTTTCCCTTTGATTGTTGTGGTGTGTGTTGTATCGTGTGCTTGCTTGCATGAATGAAATTTCCCTCTTACCCCTATATCTCAATCTTTAGATGACTCGTGGGAACCAAGGAGGGAGTAGCTCGTCGCAAGACCAAATGCTGCAGATCTTGCAGAATCTCATAGCAGACCGGGAAGCAAGCAGGGCAGAGCGCCAAGACAACTTAGCAACACTTCAACAGATCGCCCAAATGGCTCTCAACAACCAAGGGCATGGAAATCAGGATCACTAGGGATCCAAACTCAAAAACCTTCAGAACACAAATCCCCCAATCTTCAATCAATCTGAAAACCCATTAGATGCTGATGACTAGTTACAGACCATGGAGAACAACTTAGAAGTTGCCCGAGTTGATGAAAATGAGAAAGTTCTCTTCGCCACCCACTATCTGGCAGGAGATGCAAGAACTTGGTTGAATAGCATCCGCAATATGAACCATGGTCAAATGATGACATGGGAAGTATTCAAGGTCAAGTTCAGTCGCACCCACGTGCCGCAAGGTCTAGTCAACAGAATGAGAGATGAGTTCTGTGAATTGAAGCAAGGAAGAATGACTGTGGTGGAGTACCATGACAGATTCCTGTCACTTGCCAGATATGCACCTGATGAGATCAACACGGAGGCCAAGAAGAAGGAGAGATTCTTGAACGAACTGCATGATGAGATGCAGACTGTCCTCGTAAACATCCGTTTCCAGGATCTCGAAGAGCTAGTCGACTTTGCCATTCAGATGGAAGGGAAGATTAACCAGGAAAATGACAACTGCAAGCGTCGTATGATGCAGCAGTCTGGATCCAACAGTCACCAGAAGTACCGTCCCAACCCTTCACCAGGATATGCACTAAGGAACAAACGACCCCCAAATTCTCACCCAAGCTACCCCAACCGTAGCGGAATCAATGTGAAGTCCGGAGGAAACAATCACAACTCTGGTAATGCTAAAAATTTCAACCGTGCACCTCACAAGAACCACAACAACAACAACAGCAACACTGCACCCAGAACTGGTAGCAATGTTGTACCTGTAGCAGTCAAGACAAGTCCCAGATCACTTGTTTCGAGTGTGGAGTAAAGGGTCACTACTCCAATGAGTGTCCCAAGAAGACTGCAGCCAATACCAATGTGAATGCCCTAGCTCAGCAGTAGCGCGTGTTCAACTAGGAAGGAGATTTGCCCCAGGGAACCCTCACAACCGCAACGGCTGTCTCTTCCACATGAATGCAGAAGAAGCCCAGGAAGCGCCAGATGTACTGCTGGGTATGTTTTTTGTCAACTCAGTTTTAGCAAGAGTATTGTTTGATTCGGGAGCATCGCATTCATTTGTCACCGAAGAATTTGCATGCACTAGTAAGATTCGTCCAACCAACCTGAAGCATGTCATGATAGTTCAAATCCCCGGGTCAACAACCAAAGCTAGAAAAATTTGCAAAGTTGTACCTATCAGAATACATGGGATAGATTTTTATGCCAACCTAATTGTACTTGGAACCAAAGTTTTGGAAGTAGTACTAGGTATGGACTGGATGTCAAGGCATAAAGGATTGATAGACTGTGCTAAGAAAGCCATCACCATGACCAGTAGTTCTAGAGTCACAGTAGAGCATATCTCTGAAACCTTACCCCAACAATTCAAGTGCAACCAGAGTGTAGCCTTGCCCACCATAGACCAAGTCAGAGTAGTCTGTGAATACCCCGACGTATTCCCAGATGAATTGCCAGGTATTCCCCTGGATAGGGATATTGAGTTCATTATGGAACTAATCCCCGGAACCGAACCCATAGCCCAGAGACCCTATAGCATGAACCCCTCAGAACTAGTGGAACTGAAGAAACAGTTGGATGATATGCTAGCCAAAGGTTTAATTCAACCAAGTGCATCGCCATGGAGATCACTAGTGTTATTCGTCGACAAGAAAGATGGAGGTAACCGTCTGTGCACAGATTACCGAAAGTTGAATGATGTCACCATCAAGAACAAGTACCCCTTGCTAAAGATAGAGGATCTATTTGATCAGTTGACTGGAGCTCAGGTATTCTCAAAGATTGATCTTAGAACTGGTTATCACCAACTTAAGATTCGTGCAACGGATATTCCGAAGACCGCCTTTACTACTCGCTATGGTTTATATGAGTATACGATTATGTCTTTTGGATTAACCAATGCCCCTGCTTATTTCATGAATCTAATGAATAAGATCTTTATGAATTTCCTAGATAAGTTTGTAGTTGTGTTTATCGACGACATCCTTATCTACTCCAAGTCAGAAGAAGAGCATGCACAACATCTGAGAGTTATCCTAGAAACCCTGAGAGAGCATCAGCTATATGCCAAGTTCAGCAACTGTGACTTTTGGCTGAAGGAAGTAGGATTCCTAGGACATATTGTGTCTGCCGGAGGAGTTTCTGTTGATCCCGCCAAGATCAAAGATGTCGAAGAATGGGAAGCCCCAACCACTCAAACCCAAGTCCGTGCCTTTCTCGGATCAGCAGGATATTACCGCAAGTTCGTAGAAGGATTATCGAGCATAGCCCGACCAATGACCCAATTGTTGAAGAAGGACAAGAAGTCTGAATGGACAGACAAGTGTGAAGCCAGTTTCCAGGAGCTGAAGAAGAGATTGATATTAGCCCCAATTTTGGTCATGCCAGACATCAAGAAACCCTTTGATGTGTATTGCGACGCATCCAAGATTGGTCTCGGATGTGTATTGATGAAAGAAGGCAAAGTCATCGCGTATCTGTCTCGACAACTGAAGCAGCATGTGCAGAACTATCCGACCCATGATCTTGAGCTAGCAGCTGTGGTGCTAGCACTGAAGACATGGCATCATTATTTGATGGGGAATCGCTGTGAGATTTACTCATATCATAAGAGCTTGAAGTATATCTTCACTCAGAAGGAGCTAAATATGAGGCAAAGAAGATGGATAGAGTTCATCAAGGATTATGACCTTGACATTCACTATCACGCCGGCAAAGCCAATGTGGTAGTGGATGCTCTTAGTAGATTTCCGTGTAGGCTTAACACCATGATCAAGGAGAAGCAACCTAGTTTGTATGAAGAATTAGAGCAGTTCAGAAATGAATTAGTTAGCAAAGGATTCTTAGCCAGTATTGAACTTCAACCCACTTTGATTAGCCAAATCAAGGAAGCCCAGAAGGGGAATGAAAGTATCGACAGAATCAAACGTCGTATTGGTACAGGAAAGGTACAGGGATTCACTGAAGACGAAGAAGGTGTACTGTGGTACAAAGGCCGTATTTGTGTTCCGGCAGATTCAGAGCTGAAGGAGGTTATCATGAAGGAAGCTCATGATACTCTTTATTCTATCCACCCTGGAGGAACACAGATGTATCAGGATTTGAATGAGCAATTTTGGTGGCACAAGATGAAGAGAGAGATCGGAAGCTACATCGCCAAATGTGACATCTGTCAAAGAGTCAAGGCAGAGCACCAGAGACCTGCAGGACTGTTGCAACCATTGCAGATTCCGGAATGGAAATGGGATTCCGTCGGAATGGACTTTATCACCGGTTTGCCTACTTCTAGTAGGGGAAATGACTCAATCTAGGTCATAGTTGATAGAGTGTCCAAGGTAGCCCACTTTATACCTGTCAAGACCACTTACCAGAGTGCAAAGTTAGCAGAGCTGTACATTGCGAGGATTGTTAGTCTACATGCAACCCCCAAGACCATAGTATCAGATCGAGGAACCTAGTTTACCTCGAGATTTTGGCAGAAAGTTAAGGAAGGATTAGGAACCAAGTTGAACTTCAGCACCGCATATCACCCGCAAACAGATGGACAGACTGAGAGAGTCAACCAGATCCTAGAGGATATGCTTAGAGCTTGTGTGTTGGAATATGGATCAAAATGGGAAGACTGCCTGCCTTTCGCAGAATTCTCATATAACAATAGTTATCAAGCTAGTTTGCAAATGGCACCATTTGAATTCCTATATGGAAGAAAGTGCCGTACCCCTTTGAATTGGTCGCAAGTAGGAGAGAGTCAGATCTTCGGACCCGACATACTTCGAGAAGCAGAAGAAAAAGTTCACAAAGTCCGTGAGCACCTCAAGACCACCTAGTCCAAACAGAAGAGTTATGCTGACAAGAGAAGGAGAGACCTGACTTTCAATGTCGGAGACTTTGTATATCTCAAGGTTTCACCATTGAAGGGAACTCAACGCTTTATTCTGAAGGGAAAGTTAGCCCCCATATATATCGGACCCTTCAAAATTCTGAACCGTCGAGGAGAAGTATCATATTAGCTGGAACTGCCTGAAGAGATGTCAGCCATCCACAATGTGTTCCATATCTCGTTACTTCGGAAATGTCTGGAAGTGCCCAAGAAGACTGAAGTTTTCAATAACATCGATCACAGAGCTGAGGAAATCAATAATGACCTGACCTATCGAGAAGTACCCATCCGTATCTTAGAAGAAGCCTACAGAACCACCAGGACCAGGAGCATCAAGTTTCTCAAGATTCAGTGGAGCAACCATACCGAGGAGGAAGCTACTTGGGAGCGAGAAGATTACATTAGGACAGAGTTCCCAGATCTCTTTAGTTCCTAGTTTTCTTTGTAAATCTCGGGACGAGATTTTGTTTAAGGGGGGAAGGTTTGGAACATCTCGAAACTTCAATCCAAGTTTATCAAGATCAAATCAACCAAAAATGGGGTTAACAAAAACTTTTCCAAATTTAAAATGAAAGCATTCATATATGTGTGTATTTAAAATAGGAGTTGTTTGAATTGCCATGATTGAGTGATCCAATGCTTGTAAAATGTTGCTTAGGTGATTTAAACATCATCTACATCATTCCCAATCTTTTCCTAAAGAAAATCAAATGAAAAAGAATTAAAAAAGGAGGAATGGTCATTTTGGCCATTTTAATCCACTACACTACTTAGAGTGTTCCTAGCACTCATTTCTTAACAGAAACAATTCTTGATCTTTGTACCCCTTGCTAGTACACATAATGAGGTACCAAGGCCCACCTTTTGATCTGCTAAAAACATGCTTTAACTTATTTTAAATGACATTTAAAAATTGAATCTAATGCATATGCATAGATCACCCCTATTTCAAAACCCATCTTTTTGAGCTCCACTTTCAAAACCCTTGCAACCAGAGACTACCTAGCACTAGTGGAGATCACTCAAAAAATTTGAAACCAAAATTCAAAACTTTTTCTCTTTCGGCCATTTTGTCAAACACCTTGCTGGCAGGATCGTATTGGCCTAACTAATACTGTTTTGGGCTGATTTTCTCTAGCAATTTGGAAGTGCTTTGATCATCTTGTCCCCCCTCTAGCCCAACCAGAACCACACCAGCATCTTCCCTACCCCCTAGCTGCACTGCCATGCCATGCCGAGCACCCTCTCGCTGGCCGACCATGCACTCGTTGCAGCAGCCCTCTCCTGCCTCTCTCTCCATGTCTAGGAGGTAGCCCTCACCGCACCGCCCCTCTCTATCCCCTGCCCGAGCCAAGACCTGTCGTGGACCACCGAGGAAAGCCCGCGCCTAGTGCCACCGCACCAAGTCGGTGCCACCCCCAGAGCGCGTTCTGTCCCCGCTCGCACAAACCGCCCCTTGGCTGCAGCCCGCGCCCGCCGCTCCGCCACGACCTGGAGAACACCCCAGACACCCCCGCTGTCCGCCCAACGCCTCAGAGCCACCGCTCGCCGTGGACACCGCCGCCTCTGCCGCTCAGAGCGCCACCTCGCCTAGACCGCATGCCACCGCCCCTACGGCCGCATTCAATGCCTAGAGCACCACCAGGGAACCGCACGTCAATCGCCACCCACAGCCATGCCTCTACTCCATCGTAGCCATGTCACCACCGTCGCCTGCCCATCCCGCTCGGTCTCACCGTCGGGCCTATAAAAGGAGCCCTCCCCAGCCTCTTCTCTCCACACCATTCCACTCCCCTCACCTCTCTGAGCCTCACCCACCTCTAGCTGGAGCAAGGCGAGCTCTACCTCGCCGGAATTGGAGCCGGAGCCGCCGCCTCTGGAGGAGAAGGGCGCCGCTGATTGCGACCACCCCAAGCTCCGCCGCAACAGTGCCTCGCCTTGCCGTCGGCTTCCACTTTGTTTGCCCGCCTCACCGACCCCCCTGGAGCCCTGGTACGTCCCCAACAGACCCCCACCGAGCCGCTAGGGTTTGAGCTCGTCGGCGACCTGTTCGTCGTCGACGACGACCCTCAGCCGTCGATCTCCCTTCTAATCCTACGGCCCACAGCGCGCGTACCGTTTCGCGTGTTAAGTGCCGCTGACAAGCGGGACCCCCTATCAGCCGAGCCCCGCGCCACGGAGCGCCACTAGGCCGGCCCAAGTCTTTTCCCGCGCTAGCCCACCCGTTCAAATCTGGATTTTTCTTTTTAGTTAAATCTAGTTTTGTCCACTATTTTAAAATTCAATTCTGGGAGTTTGACAAATCGAAATTGCATGAAACTAATTTTTCCTGAAAGTTATTAAGATGATCTATCCAAGGCCGTTGGATTTAATTCAATTAGAGTTATAGATATCTCCTAATAAAAATAACAAAACAGAAGTATTTGCAACTTGCAACATTTTTATAAAATCAACCAAGTTAGCTTTTGAGTTGATTCCAACTCTCAAAAATCACATTTCATCATATCTATCTAAATATGTAATAATATTAAGGTTTACGTGCAGTGACTTTGGACTAGTACCCAAATAATGCTATATAGGCATTTCTAGTCACTTTAAATCATTAAATAATGAACTTAAACCAAAGTAATGTTGATCCAACCTTTAATTCTCATTCTCACATGTTAGGGTATGTGGTGATGACATGTGTCAACATGATCCCATATTTTAAGTGGTGAATATTAAATCTTAGTTAATGTTTCAATGAGTAGAAATTACTTTTCTAAAATAAAAAGGAGGAAACTATTGAATTAAACTTGTGATGTTTGTGATGATAATAGATCATCAAATGTGTGTCTTAGAATGCTATTTAGCTTAGTTAAGTATTGTTTGGTAATTTTGCACTCCCTATGTATTTATAGACGATAGTACCGACCAAGCTTTCGAGGAGGAGGAGTTCTACCAAGAAGAAGAAGAAGAAAACTTCAACCACTGCACCAACCAAGGAAAGATACTATTAGCAAGCTAGCACTATCTAAGTGCAAGCCACCATTAACAGTGCAAGCTAACACTTGCAAGTTTAGTGCTTCGCAAGATAGGACCAAACTACATGGTTTAGCAAAGATGCCTTAAGCATGCCTTGATCACACTCCCTTTTTGACCATTAGTACCCCAAGTCTTGGTTACAAGTTTTACTCCCTTATATTACACCAAGTTATTTACTTAGTTTTTAAGGTAGCATAAAAAGTATAAAACTTGACCTATTTAGAACCCTTTAGATGTCATTCTATGGCATGAGATTGAACCCATCTTTTCCACCTTAGTGAACACTCTTAACTTAGTAGTTAGAGTAGATCAAAAACTTGAGTCACTTTAGATGGAAACACTTGGTGAAAATGAATTATGAAAACCTTGGAATGATGAGTCATTCTATTGAGATGTTTTGACATGTGTTGAGAAAACACAAATGGTTGATGATGATGAAAATGTTCAGGCATGACCCTTAACCCTTTTATAAAACTGATGGTTGGATTCGAATGCGATACCATTCCAAATTTACCGTACAACCACACTACCTGAATTGGGTAAGGCTTAGCTAGAAATTTATATGCATTAGTATTAGTTCCCGCACGGGAGAGGTCTGAGCTGAGGCTACCTCTCATGATGTCCACCTATGCAGTGCCCAAGATGACTGATGGTCATGGTTGGGAGGCCATGCTCATAGGAGAGATGCTTATACTAGAGTGTGTAAAGGGAAGGTTATGATTGATTATCTGCATACTAAGTATGATGATTCAGGGTTACCCCTGACAGATGTATCGAATCTTGTGGTGAAAGTGTACCACCTCTGCAGAGTGTCAAACTATTCGAATAGCCGCGTCCGCGGTTATGGACAGTTGGAATGGCCATACTGTTTTGTTGTCAGATGTTTTCCATATACTTTGAAAAGAATGATGAATCTTGACTTGACCACAACTGGGTTGTGTTTATAACAATAGCTTCCCCACTTAATTGACTCTAGGACTTTACTTTATCTTTCTTTGCTTCTGAACTCAGCTTAGGTTTCAAACTTAACTTTATAGTTAAACATAGAGTTAGCACTTTAACTTTGAACTATAGTACTTGTTAGTGGTAGTTTGCGAGTACTTAAAGAGTACTCATGGCTTTTGTCCCTGGCTATTATCATGGCCAGACTATGAAGGAGACTATCAAGATGATGGCCAACAGGACGGCTATGATAACTAGGACCATCTGCCTTTGTCAGCATTGCATGTGCCCCTGAAGATGGATCCCACCGCTACGCTTATCTTTTATTTCCGCTGCTTGTTGTATTAAGACTGGATCAGGAGATCCTTATTTGTGTAAGACCTTATGGATGGTTTGTAATGGATGATGTACTGTGATATCCAATCTGTTATGTCTAGCAAAAATGGTATTCCTGGGATTGCGAGGTATGACATAACGGGCATCTGGGATTAAAAATTCGGGTGTTGACAATCCATCATCATATGATGACATGGTCATGGTCATGCCACTCCATGAATACTCCATTATCACTCCTAGTATATAACTCCTCTTGATTAACTACCATGTATGCACCGATCAATATAGCTACTACTAACTCCATTTATTAACTTCCTTAACTCCATCTTGCAACTTCTTCCAAGGCTTGCAAGATTATAGTTCTCTCTATATATCACATGTGATAACAATCCTCTAGAATAGGTATGGTACTACTCCCACAATACAAGTTTGTTCTTGTATTAGCTTGATTAAACTACTATGCCTCTAGCTACTCCATACAACTCATATTATATACTCCGTCAAACTCTAGCTTGACTTCTCATGATCAAGCTAGAGAATTCAGTTTACCAAGGCTTGCCTAATTTAGCATACTCACGACCCTACTTCAACACCTGAGCAGCCATCCTCAATTGACTTGAGAATGATGATCACCAACCCTTGCCATGCTTAGGTTAAGCTTCTAATTGTCTGATCAAGATCCATTAACACTAAGTAATAGACTTGTACTTATCTCTTTATAAGAGTTATCTTGTTAAGGAAACTTACTTTAAGTTTATTCCTTCTTCGCTTAACAAGATTATTATTTGATACTCAAACACTACTAGCTTTCTCATTGATCCTCAAGCACGAGTTACTTCTTGGTTTTAAATACTTCTCCTAGTGAACTCATAAGTGAATTAACTCCTCCAACATCAGATGATTTGATCTCCACCAGAGATCACATTGCATTGATGATGGCACACCCTAGCATAACTAGTTCCTTCATCTTATATATTTCATTCAGGGCTTTGGAAGGTCAATATAATAGGTTAAAGCTAAAAGTCAATAGGTGCTAGGTCAATAATTTATCACTCCACTTTGATGATCAATTATCTCGAGGACTAGGTTAAATAGGCTTGACTTCCTTTTCTACTCTATTTATGATAAGAGTTAATGTTTAAGAACTACCATGATACCCATGGTAGGAAGAACTATGGCAACAAGTGTTAAAATATTTAGTTATAGAGTTTCTTTACTTAAGTTATATACTTAACTTGGTATTCAGGGTTTGTTGTAAATAATCCTTGATATCATGTTTGGAATATTAAGTATTCATCCTTGAGTTGTGATATAGAATACCATGTAATGATCTCTAGAAGATCAAGTACTCCTTATTAAGTAATTTGTTGTGACTTAGTTTTATTACATTTGATCTACCCTTAGATCAAATTATATTACCCAAATGTAAGGTTTTAGCAAAGGTCATATTGAAACTTATCGCAATCAACTTGATGATCTACTTCATTCCACCAAGTTAAGAGAAGCTTCAATCTCTTTGACAAGTTTTATTTAAAAGCGCGAAAATTATCCGGATTTTCTATGCATGAATGCAATGCACACACCTTATACCAGCTTATTTCTAAGCTCTAATGCTGGGGTGTTACAAGATTCGGGGGACAAAAATTCTCTGTTCCAGCACCCTGCCGGGATGGGGAAGTGCCCCTGGAGCCATCTCCATCGACTCCACCACCATCTCCATCGCCGTTGCTGATTCCCATGATGATGAGGGAGTAGTTCTTCCTCGAGGCTAAGGGTTCTACCGGTAGCTATGTGTTCATATCTCTCTCTATGCATGATTATATTGTGATCATGCGCTTTGTAATCAAGTAGATCTACCTTGCTACTCAAGTGCTTTAATAGATCTCTAGCTCTCCCGATGTGTGTGAAAGTGACAGTGTGCACACCATGGCGGCACTTAGGCTAGAGATTACAAATACTTGTTATGAGTTATAATTTGAGTTGGATGTTTCTATGAAATTGTGGTGTTCGTTGGAACCATCTAGTTCTCAAGGTGACAGCGTGGGGTTATCTAGATGGGGAAATCAAACTTTGAGGTGTGATGTTATAGCCCTACCATGGATTAGAGTGTCCAACCGGAGAGTAGTTCAGAGTAGTATCATGAAGAGAAGATATTTATATGAGAGTGTTCACTAGCAAAAGTATGATCCCTAGGCCTTGTTTCTAAGCAACTAGATGTGTTACATGTTTGCTTGCTTCCATCTTTATTTCAGATTTCCTTTAGTCTCTTCCTACCCGTCAAGCTCTTTTCTGGCACCGTTACCACTTATAATTATCCATACCACTTGTATTTCACTATATCTTCGCCGAAATAGTGCACCTATACACCTGACAAGTGTATTGGGTGTGTTGGGGACACAAGAGACTTCTTGTATCTTGATTGGAGGATTTCTTGAGAGGGATACCTTTGACCACTTCCTCCCTAAGTTCGATAAACCTTGGGTAGTCCATTTAAAGGAAACTTGCTGCTATTCTACAAACCTCAGCACTTGGAGGCCGAACAACTGCCTACAAGAATAGAAGTGCGTAGACATCAACGAGAACCGGCGGCGGCGGCGGTTTCTCACCGGGTCACTCCCTACTCGAACAGCTGACCCCTTCCCTGATTCCATCCCCTCTCGAATCCATCCGCCTCCTTATCACAATCTACCGGATTCCAGACTCCATTTGCTGCTAGGGGTAGAGCTTGGGGTAGCAGCAGGCTGAAGCGAAAGGCATGCGACGACGCGGATGGCAGGGCGACCGCCACCGCGAGGATTGGGGATGGCCGAACCTCAATGCCGCGAACGTGCAGAGGATTACCATAGGGTTGGACACCATCCCTGCCGGCCACCTCGCTCGCTGCATCCCTGGCTACCGCTTCACGATGCGGGACATGGACGAATAACCGTTTGGCACGCCAGGCCTTCTTTACCCCGATACCAGCAAATGGCCAAACGTCCGTGATGGCCACGTAAGTTCCAGTAACTTGCTTATTGGTTCAGTCATATCGTTGATTCATATGTGCTGAACTCTCATCGGAATCCTATGTTCCTTTCGCCGAACATGTTGTGTGCACGCGCGGTTTGAACAAATTGAAATATTTAAGACTATTTTGTACAGCAGAAGCTCTGCTCGTACCTGATATTTTGGTATTTTCATAGTGACACAGTCTTACTTTAGGTGATAGACGAGTTGTCAATTTCGATTTGCAATGGAATGCCTGCTAGGTGATATTACGTTTCCTAAAATAAAACAAACAGATTAGACGATTTAATCCTGTTATGTCCCGAGTTGTTTATAATCATCGTTAGGAGTTCGTTCTAGGGGGGCTCTGCTCCTACTCCATATATTGGGTATCTTCGTAGTGACACGGGCACAATTTAGGCGATATTTGAGGGGCACTCGTATTTAGGCGATATTTTTGGTACTTTAATCTGAAGGTCCAGTTGTCAAATTGTACTTGCAATGGAATCCATGCTAGGTGATTGTACCAACTGACAACAAACTCTGCAGAATATTTATGCAAAACTGATGCTACTGGATAAGTGGTCGGAATCAGTTGTGGTGAATATCAAGGAAGAAGAAGAGACGGAAATGGGAGATGACCAGAACTGGGTGGGTGGCAACGGCGAGTGGCTGGTCCTTTTATCCTAGGATGGGAGTATTTGGACTCTAAAAAATGGCTACATATCGTTGAGATTGACATTGACATCTTTGGAGGGTGTCGGCATTACTAAATTCAACAACGGGTGGCCGCCGCCCATTTCCGAATTCGCTTACAGGTTCAGCATGGCAGAACTTGAGCTCCTGAAGGTACACCTCCCACATAGACCGCGGGAGGTGTGGAATACCTGGGAGTACGACCTCTTAGCGGTGTTTGACAAGGCAATCACATTCATTAGATACCCAGAAGACAAGGAATGGACAATTTTGCGCGACGACTTCCTGCAGCCAGAGAAGTATGTCGACGCTGTCTTCACCTCTAGCTACCATTCGAACAAACCGCACCGCATTTATGCGGTCACTAAACCTAGCGGCGACATGCGTGTTTCGGAGCCATCCATTTGGGGTGAGTCATCGTGTCATATAGCATGTAAAATTCCATTCAAAATTCTGCTTACTAACTGTAAGTGACACGCAGGTACCCACGCACCCCGTGCATCATTCCAGCTCCAGTGATCAAAGATGTAGTAGGAGATACTGAACTTGGGACACGGCGCTGGTTCCTGGCACCTCTCGGAGGCGACATGAAACAGGATGTTGAACTCATGTGGATTCATATCAGGGGATCACAAAACAACGTTGGTGATACAATAGAACATATGGGACACAACTTTCTTCATACCCATCATTGTGGTGTCACGTTTTCTCGAGGTCCGCATGCCCATCCAAAGACCCAGTAGAGCAAGTATGGAGTAGAGTCGAGAATCTGAAGGGACAATCTGTGTTTCTTGGGATCAACTACCCTTTCTTTGTCGGAGCCCCTGGAGCTATTGAACCTGTAATTGCTCAGGCAGCCCTGGCTCCTGATGCTGCTGCTTCTGGTGGTGGTGGTGGAGCTGACGAAGAACTAGCTGCTGCTGCTCCTGGTGAAGCTGACGAAATACTTGGTGATGCTGTTGCTGGTGAAGCTTATGAAATACTTGCTAATGCTGCTGCAGGTGAAGCTGATGAAATACCTGTTGAGGCTGCTACTGGTGAAGCTGACGAAATACCTGTTGAGGCTGCTGCCGAAGTCCAGGAAGAACATCTTGGTGTTTTTGCTGAGGTGCCAGCACTTCCAGTGTTTATAGCAGACTGTGTATGTGCTGCACACTCATGCGCCTATCATGTTGACACTCCAGATCCGACCTGGAGACGAATCCACGTCGAGGGGAGGGGGCCTACAATTGGCTCATCAGTGGGGTCATACGATTTGATGGAGAATGACAGACAGCCAAACGCAGCATTCTGGTTCGTTTCGACGATACCACCAGCTCTAGGGACCTAGTGCTCATACTAGCAGATCAGATGAACCATTTGTCTTTATCTTTATCTTTAGTTACACTTATTTGTGTAAAGACTAAGCTGTGCTTATTTTTGTAAGACTAAGTTAGGCCTAACTTCGAAATATTCAGTGAAGCCCAACTTTTCTTGCCACGCCCATAATAGCAGAATTGCAGCATAGAACAGACAAAGGTAATGTGCATACTAGGCATTTTTGCTCAGGATAACAACCACTTCAAGTAAATGATACATGGTGTACGTATTTGAACGCATCACTAGAATGTGGCACCTATTGATGATTGATGACATGGATCTAGCTTTTCTACGCGTATTTGCATTGAATCGCTCATTGATTTGTTCACATATTTTTCGGCAATAGCTGATGAACTCCACTCTCTTGGTAACATGCTTGGTTAGCGAGCACTTGTTGATGCAATGCAAAGTACAGAACATGGTCGCCATCGTCATTCCATTTAGGTTCTCTATGTTTTTTCATCACGGAGCTACTAATTTCAAATGAAAATCTAGTAAACAACATATGTGTACATTGTTAGAGTATGCTACGGACACGGTACATACATGTTTTTCTACAATCACAAGAAGAAAACTTGATGCATTTTCACCTTGTTCGCGTTATGCCGAACTGGGTGGATGTGGCTTTGAGGTTCGAAGAGGAAGGTGCCGTGGCTGGTGCATGTGCGACCGTGGCGACGATGAGCTCAGATTCTGGAGGAGGCCAGCAGGACCGAGCATGGTCGGCATGGTGACAGATCTCCCCGGGAATGAATTCCCGTCCCCGCACCGTGCCATGAGTGCGGCGATGGTGAGGGCGAGTTCCGATTCGGGATGGGGAGGAGAGCGGGGTTGAGCAGGTTCGTCCAAGTCCTAGCTCCGCGCCATGGCCGCGACCACAGATTGCCTCCCCGAAGGAAGAATAAGACGCGTAAAGGATGCATGCGCCAATGCTGCAAGCCTACATGGCAGCCACGACGACAACGACATAACGACGAAAGATGACAGGGGGGGCCCAACTTGACAGGCGTTAGCTTGATATTTTGAATTGAAAGATAAATTTGAATTCGTCCCGAAAGACCCTCTGAGTATTTGGCACGCCAACTTTGGGCAACGCAGCTGCTTGTAAGTAACTTGGGTACCACGTTGCCTGGGCGCCCCAACTTTCGGGCCGCAAAATGATATTCTCCAATTCCGGAGGGAAGAGGGCCCATTAGGGAAAGGCAAGAGGGGAGAAGGGGCAAGGCGGTGGCTGGCTGGGCCAACCCCCCCCCCCCCCCCCCCCCCGACGGCTGCCCCCCCTTCTCCCTTTGCTTTAGTCCTAGCCCGGGACTTTGAGAGAGGTAGTACCTCCCCTGCCCCTATATATAGTGGGGGTATTTGGCCAGATAAACACACACAATATTCAATAAAGGTTTCCTCACTTTTGGGGAGACCTCCAATTGATATTGTCTCTCTCATGACCATGGTCCCAAGTTGGGACTGCGCGAATGAGAGACATCTTCACAGCGGAGCATCGTCGTGCTGCAGGGATTCAGATCCAGGAGCTCTACTTCCACAACTATTGCTGGATCGGGGAAGCTGGAGTCATTGTCAGGCACCGGACATGTGTAACTCCCTGCGAGGTTTCACACTTGAGGCACTCAAGTCGTTGGAGCCCAAGGACTTCATCACGACCTTAAGGTCGGCTTCGTCTCGTCTACATCAACTACGCTCTCCTTAGCGTTGACATTGTTTTTCGGTCTTCAAGGGTAAGTTTGCGAAAAGCCCCTCCCATTACTGTATTACTAATAGATAGGTCCTGGCAACATTAGGGGTTCAGGGGCGTAGGGTAAAAATTTATTGTTTTCATGCGTGGAACCCCTACAATGCTTTATCCCGCCTGGCTTGATTCCAAGCTTTGGGAGATCTTTAAGACTTTGTAATCAATCTAACAAGTTTTTATTATTCTTGCATTAGTTCAAACTAGAAATAAAGTTTGCATCATTAGAATTCCCTTCAGGAATAGTCGATCCCTTTTATGAAATTCCGAGTTTATTATTATATATGGAGCAATATTAAGATTGTGTTTTCTTTATTGATATATGAAAGGCTTGAGTATGATTTTACATGCACTTGATGATAGCAAAAGGATTCTTCCACACCATTGGTATTACTGGAACACATAAAGATAATTTGGTCAATGTGCTGTAAGTCTACAGTTTGATTCACAAAGAAAAGTTATCTATACAATTAAGTTGAAAAAGAAAACCTTGAACAAAGGAAAATGAAAGTTCTATCTAAATAGAGTGAGAACAAGGCGTTGTAGAATCTCAAGTCATATGAATGCTTCATATACAGTTGGCATTTGATAATTGAGATCGTTGAAATTTGAATTCCTACATAAGGTGGAATATATGGCTAGCTCCTTTACACATCACTTAAAACAAAAGTGTGAGCATACATGCAAAAGAAAAGAAAAAGAAGGAAGAAAAAGAGGGAATGTGCAAAGAGAAAATAGGCATATACCACTGTATTGTAGTACGACAAAGAGACACTTTTGAGATTTTGAATCCAAGTGAATATGTTGATCCTCAAACGCTTAGGACTACCTCGTTAACTCATTCGGTTGAACCAGATTCTTTTACATTATGTTGAGATTCATCTTTTATGAACTATTGATAACTAAGGTGTGGAAGACTTCCAATACTATTCAGATGGTTCGAGTAAGGTACTATTCATGAACTTATTCCCCTGTATCGTATATGGTAAACACATGCTGTAATTGCCTCATTTATTTTATCGACTAAGCTTCATGAATATGAGAATCACATCCATTAAGCTAAAAACTTGCTCGGGATGAGCAAGAGTCTAAGTTGGGGAAGTTGATGAGTGCATATTTGCATCATGGTTTACATTATTATTTTGCATTGTAGATGTAGGATATTGGTATTTTTCGGCGCTCGCGCGCACATTTTATGTCTTTTTTCACCAGGATCGGGACAGATGATGGATCCAATGGATACAATTATTTGGAGTCAAAAACAACGTAAATCGCTTATTTGGGAAATATTAATAATACAAGAAGCAAACAAAGGAGGCAGAGAGCCCAACGACCAACTATACGGTGGGAGGAACTCTTTCGCCCGTATAGCTCTGGCCATATAGTTGGCACCGCCTCCGCCTCGTCAAATAGTTCCACACCGTGCAATTGGTTTGGATAGACGACATATAGAACACCCAGAAATCGCAGAAACCTCACCTCTGGAAGGCATCTGGAGGGGGGAACTCATCCACAAGGGATCCATCTTCGCTATCCAGGAGGCTAAGGTATCGATCTTCATCATCCATCTCTACAGCACCACCATCTCCATCCATCCCATCTACATCTCGTTTAGATCTTGTTGTAATTCCTATACTCGTTGTGGATTTATAAAAGTACTATTCATCTATGATTGTTTCCATTATCATTTCCATGATGTTGACTGCCTCCATGTCTAAGTAGATCATTAGTTCTTGGGGAGATGGTTAAACCCTAGTATGAGTCTAAAATAAGATAAAGTCTGTTATGATATTCATCGATGTGATCATGTGTTAGGTTCTCTACATCTTGATGTTTAGAGAAGTCGAATTCTCAATATTTGCCTTTCGTGGGGACTTGATGGAGGGAAATACTTGTTGGGAGACGGAAGCGTGTTAGCACTTACAATGACTATAAAGCTGTTAGCACTACTTACGTATCAACTTGGGAAATCTAGGAAACTCACGGAACACTATCCATGCCATGGGATACGTCCTACGGGATTACGTCCCTAAATAGCACAGTAATTCGATTGATGTCGATTGCTGACCGTTGTGGTTACGAGGATGATGTGAGCAAAGGTTGTTGCCTATTCGTCCACATACGGAGTTCCTCCCTCGCATACAGAGTTAAGAATGTTCATGATGATAATCTTTATCTTAGATCTTTACAAACACTAGCGGTGTATCCGCTACTCCCTGAGAACACTTTTCTCCTACTGCAATTCCAATCTCTCTTACATACGCGATACTTACTTTCTATATTAAGTTATTTTGCTTTACTTTATTATTGCTCTTAAACCCAAAAACAAAAAATACCTTTTTACACAATACTCGCATTTCATCTTATTACTTAGAACTTTATCTAGCATTTCTATCGCAATATTTACTTCAAGGATTATTAGACTTCAGACTCCTGCTCCCTATGGAATCGATATCTTTATTTTGAAACTAGCTACAAACCATTTGTGCACTTGCAGTCATCAGTACCACTCACTTTCTTGTAAATACAAGCCTCTCCATAAGTTTGGGCAAATCCAAACTCTTTGATCACCTCATCAAAGCAGAGACTCCAACTCCGGGATGCTTGCTTCAGTCCATAGAGGACACGCTGAAGCTTGCATACCTTTTCAACATCCTTAGGATCGACAAAACCCTTTGGTTGTAGCATATACAAATCTTCTTCAATAACCATTGAGGAACGCAGTTTTGACATCCATCTGCCATATTTCATAATCAAAATATGCAGCAATTGCTAACATAATCATAACAGACTTTAGCATCAATATGGGAGATAAAGTCTCATCGTAGTCAACTCCTTGAATTTGTCGAAACCCCTTTGCGACAAGTCGAGGTTTATAGATGGTCACATTACCATCAGCATCAGTTTTCTTCTTGAAAATCCATTTATTCTCAATGGCCTTTCGGTCGTGAGGTAAGTCCACCAAGGTCCAAGCTTGGTTTTCGTACATGGATCCCATGTCAGATTTCATGGATTCTAGCCATTTGTTGGAATCCGGGCTCATCGTCGCTTCTTCATACGTCGTAGGGTCATCAATTCCATCTACCATGAAATTCATGACAAGATTTCTGTAGAGTTTAGGAGCTGCACGTGTCATGCTTGACCTGCGAGGTTTGTTAGTGTCCTCTTTCGGAGTTTCATGATCATTATCATTAGTTCCTTCTTCATGTTGGGTTCACAGCATAGAAAACAAAAAATTCCTACGATGGGAACTACTAAGCACCAAGATCTATCTACCAAGATACAAGCAACAGGTGGATATACATCCATAGAGAACATACCCTTGAATACCAACAAAGAGTAACGAGATTGGCCTCGTGGATGATGTAGTAGTTCGCTTGCCAATCTCAAGATTGAGAGGAAGTACTAGGGTTGCAAATCAGTAGTGCATCCATGAGCACACACCAGTTTGGTCCATCGAACAACCTCTGCCTCCTCGCTCCAGCGATGCAGTGGAAGTAGTAACTCCTTCGAGATGAAAAGCCACCAGGAACATGTATCTCGCTAATCCGAGACCATGGGGAAATAATTCTAGAGGGAGAAAGAGATCCTTCACGAGCAGGTGTGGTATGAGAGGAGGAGAGGGGGGCAGCCCCCTCCCATGGCCGGTGGCCATGGAGATGCCCCCACCTCTTCCTTCATTCATGTGGTGGATGCTCCACTCACAAAAATATGCCTCCAATCATACTCCCACTCACATGCATTAATTTTCCACCAAAATTAATGCAACTCTCATTAAGTAAAATATTTTATTTATTTTATTCACAATTTTGTTAATTACTTTAATTAACAAACATTCACACAAAATCCCTTGCAACATTTCAATATCACATGCAGACCCAACTTCAGCAATTTCACCTGAAACAATTCTGGTGTCCATTTAAATAATTCCAGCGCTTTGCAATTATTTTCTCTATAACATATTTGGTACAAATGGTGTCGGTATCCCTTAAGTGTGTCACCCTACGGTTTGCGAATAATGCAGACATGATCGAGACCCTTCTCCGATCAATAACCAGCAGCGGGACTTGGAGATCCATACTAACACATACACATTCAACGATGACTTGTGTGATTGTGAGAACCTTTAACATTAGTAACAAAATACCTTTGTCTCGCGATATATTACATGTTCAAGATTTGATCATCGCTATCTCCATACCTAGTTTGATCTTGTTACCGACATGCACTCTTTTCTTGTTCCCGTGATAACATTCTAGTGATCACATCCCTTGCTTGGAAGCTATCTCAATGTGATATCACCAAGAGGGCCTAGAGTATATCTATCCGTCATTGGGGTGGACAAATCCCACTCTTGATCCATGAGCCTCTACATAACACCTTCGGAGTATTTGTACCCACCTTTATAGTCACCCTGTTAAAGTGTGACATTTGATGTTATCAAGTTACTCTTGTAATGTTAGTGATTAATGATACGTCGTAAAAGTATATAATTTTTGATGTTCCATGCTTGTTTTATATCTACTTTCTTATATTTTGTCCACACTTTGAGGTATTTTTACACATTTTCTAGAACTAACCTATTAACAAGATGCCACAATGCCAATTGCCTGTTTTATGCTGTTTTTGGTTTCAGAAAAGCTAGAAAAGAAATAGTCTCTAAATTGGACCGGACAAAAGCCAAAGTCAATATACCAGAAGACTCATGGATCCAGAAGACAAGACAAAGAGGGGCCACAAGGTGGCCACACTACCTGGTGGCGCAGGCCAGCCTAGGCCACGCCAGGGGTGATGTGGGCCCCTCGGGTGCCCACCGACCTTGCCTCTTTGCCTATATAAGCCTCCCCGGACGAAAACCCTACGGAGAAGATCAGGATTCCACAAAAAGTTCCACAGCGCTACCGCCACCGAAGAGGAGATTCGGGGGATAGAAGTCTCTGCTCCGGCACCCTATCGAGACAGGGAAGTGCCCCTGGATCCATCTCCATCGACTCCACCGCCATCTCAATCACCGTTGCTGACTCGCATGATGAGGAGGGAGTAGTTCTCTCTTGAGGCTAAGGGTTCTACCGGTAGCTATGTGTTCATCTCTCTATCTATGTGTGATCTTATGAGATCATGAGCTTTGTAATCTATAGATCTATTCTACTACTCAATTGCTTTAATGAATCTCTACTTATCCCCACATGTGTGAAGTTGACAGTGTGCACACCGTGTGGCACTTTGGCTACGGTTACAAAAGTACTTATCATGAGTATAATTTGAGTTGGATGTCTCTTGAGATTGTGGTGTTTGTTGGAACCAACGAGCGCTCAAGGTGACAGTGACGGGTTATCTAGACGGGGAATGCGAACTTTAAGTTGTGTTGTTATAGCCCTACATCATACAACCGGAGAGTAGTTCAGGGTAGCATCATGAAGAGAAGATATTTATATGAGAGTGTCCACTAGTGAAAGTATGATCCCTAGGCCTTGTTTCTAAGAATTGAAACACCATTTACAATTAGTCCTATTACAGGTTTGCTTGTTGTCTCTCTTATTTAAAATTGCAATTACCACTTATAATCATCCATATTACTTGTATTTCACTATCTCTTCGCCGAACTAGTGCACCTATACACCTGACAAGTGTATTGGGCGTGTTCGGGACACAGGAGACTTCTTGTATCTTGATTGCAGGGTTGCTTGAGAGGGATACCTTTGAACACTTCCTCCCTGAGTTCGATAAACCTTGGGTGATCCACTTAAGGGAAACTTGCTGCTGTTCTACAAACCTCTACACTTGGAGTCCCAACACTGTCTACAAGAATATAAGCGTGCATAGACATCAATTGACATGATCTCATGGTCTCAGGACTAGAATTACTTCGTATGATGTTATAGCAATTTAAACACAATGAATTTGATCTTATTGCTATACTTCGGATGAATGTTCAACACATCATTCCACCAATGATGTGACCTTGTTATTAACAACATCCAATGTCCATGATCAGGAAACCTTGATCATCTTGTTAATCAACGAGCTAGTTTATAAGAGAGGAATAACTAGGAACCCTTTATTTGTTTATTAAACACACATGTATTAACATTTCCAATCAATAGAATTATAGCATGCAAAATAAACATCTATCATATACTTGGAATACGATAATTACAACTTTATTATTGCCTCTCAGGGCATATTCCCTTTAGTCTCCCACTTGCACTAGAGACAATAATCAAGTTTACATAGTGATAGATCTAACACCCATGGAGTTCTAGTGCTGGTCATGTTTTTCCCTAGGTAAAACTTTAGTCACCGGATCTGCTACATTGAGATCCATGTGTACTTTACAAATCTTTATATCTCCATCCTTGACATGCTCGCGGATGGAGTGAAACCGACGCTTAATATGCTTGGAATTCTTGTGAGGCCTTGGTTCCTTGGCATTGGCTATGGCTCCATTGTTGTCACAATAGATCACCATTGGGTCCAATGCACTAGGAACCACACCTAGTTCAGTTATGAACTCCTTCATCCAAACCGCTTCATGCGCTGCTTCAACATATTCCGCCTCGTGTTTGGAGCTCCTCCAACTAATTGCTACTATGTTCATTATAAATACGTATCTCGATTGAGACTTAGAGTCATACGGATCTGTATCAAAGCTAGCGTTGACATAACACTTAGCGACCAACTCTTCTTCACCACTGTACACAAGAAACATTTCCTTAGTTCTTCTTAAGTACCTAAGGATATTCTTGACCACTATCCAGTGTTCCGAACCTGGATCAGATTGGTACCTACTAGTCAAACTTATAACATGTGCCACATCTGGTCTTGTACATAGCATGGCATACAATATTGAGCCGATGGCTGAGACATAGGGGACCTTATCCATTATCTCTCTTTCTTCTATCGTAGCCGAACTTTGATTCTTACTCAATGTATTGCCTTGCACCATAGGTAAGAACCCCTTCTTACATCCGTCCATTTTAAACTTCTTTAAAATCTTATCAAGTTATATACTTTGTGATATCCCAATCTATTGATCTTAATGCCTAATATGTATGATTCTTCACCAACGTCCTTCATCGAAAATTTGTTGTTTAGGTAACTTTTAACACTATTTAAATGATCAATATCATTTCCTCTCAATAATATGTCATCCACATATAATATTAGAAATGCCACATTGCTACCACTCACTTTCTTGTAAATACAAGCCTCTTCATATGTTTGGACAAATCCAAACTCTTTTATCACCTCATCAAAGCGGAGATTCCAACTCCGTTGCTTCAGTCCATAGAGGAATCGCTGAAGCTTGCATACATTTTCATCATCCTTAGGATCGACAAAACCCTTTGGATGTATCATATATAACTCTTATTCAACATACCATTGAGGAACGCAGTTTTGACATCCACCTGTCATATTTCATAATCAAAATATGCAGCAATTGCTAACATAATCCTAACCGACTTTAGCATCGCTACGGGAGAGAAAGTCTCATCATAATTAACTCCTTGAATTTTTCGAAACCCCTTTGCGATAGGTAGAGCTTTATAGATGGTCACATTACCATTATCATCAGTTTTCTTCTTGAAAATCCATTTATTCTCAACGACCTTTCGGTCATGAGGTAAGTACAACAAGGTCCAAACCTGGTTTTCGTACATGGATCCCATCTCGGATTTCATGGCTTCTAGCCATTTGTTGGAATCCGGGCTCAACATCGCTTCTTCATACATTGCAGGGTCATCAATTCCATCTACCATGAAATTCATGACAAGATTTCCATACAGTTCAGGAGCTACACATGTCATGCTTGACCTGTGAGGTTTGATAGTGTTCTCTTTCGGAGTTTCATGATCATTATCATTAGTTCCTTCTTCATGTTGGGTTCGTAGCATAGAAAACAAAAAAAATTCCTATGATGGGAACTACTAAGCACCAAGATCTATCTACCTAGATACAATCAACGGGTGGATATACATCCATAGAGAACATACCTGAAAGACCATGTGGGACCCCATGTGTGGTTTTGGTAATTAATGAAAATCTTTATGGACTAATGTTTGCATTAAGTTGCACTTGTAGGAATTGTCCATTGGCATTGCTTAGAGCATGTGTTGGCTTCAAGATAGAAGAAATGAAGAAGAAGCATTCTCCAAGGGCTTTTGTCCTATGGGAATCTTGTAGAATAAGAAGAATAAAGAAAATAAGATCAAGTGTGTATTGAATAAGGATATGGAGTTCCTCATGTGTATCTTCAAGACATTATCCAATTGGAGTTAGAAGAAATATTGTGCAAGCTCAAGATGCGCCATCTCTAGAAGATCTCATGCTTTAAGCTTGCCATCCTCGGTGACCATGGATTGATGAATACTAGGTCAAAGAAGAGGTTTCCACATGGTGTATGGGGGAGCATGTTTCAAGTCTTCATCATTCGTGATCAAGGAAGACCAATGAAGAACGGTGTCCATCTTGAGAAGGACAAGGTCGTCTACATCAAGCTCAAGTGGATTGGTCAATGCAAAGGTATTATCTTGATAGGTTTTCCCGTTTTCCATTCTC
Organism: Avena eriantha; assembly: GCA_910589775.1. Lineage (NCBI taxonomy): Eukaryota > Viridiplantae > Streptophyta > Magnoliopsida > Poales > Poaceae > Avena > Avena eriantha. Next base: position 73,068,836 of record OU342740.1, read on the forward strand.
TTGTTGTTGTTGGGAGACCGGGTTTAGGATAGATAATCGTACTATCAAGATGGGATCTCGAGGGAGTAACTTGATCATATCCTTCAAAGAGAGCTCAAACATTTGCATAACTAACATCATCTTTCTTGGTTCTTATTTGGTTCTTATCCATGAGTGGACTTAGAGCTTGTGTTAATCTCCATGACAAGCTCAGGTTCATAAAAACGGTTTTCATATGCATTCTCCATTGCGCTTTCGATGTTGCATGTTTTACCGGTTTGTCTTTTATAGATAGGTTAAAACTTTCATCATTAGGTTCTATCCTACCTTGCTGGACTATTATGATTCCCTGCATAATCCTGTAAACCTTGTTTTCCTCTTCGAAACGAGCCCACGATAATCAAAATCGGAGTCTGGATGCAAAAGTTATGATTGTTTTCGTATCGGTGTTTCTGCCAGTTTTGTGGGGGCCGGAGACTTCGGGGTTCGCACCCCGGAGACTCCGGCCCAAATTCCTGCCCAGACTCCGAGGGGTGTACAGAGAGCGTCTGGAGGCTACCCGGAGTCCTGGCCGGAGTCCGGACCCCAGAGACTCCACTCCTAGGGGCCGGAGTCCGGACCCCGGAGACTCTGGTCCTGGGGGCCGGAGACTCCGGTCCTAAAGGCCGGAAACTCTAGGATAAGTGGACTGCAATGGCTAGTTGTCGTGGGGGGCCTATAAAAGGCCCCCCTTCTTCCCTAATTGGCTGGTTTCTTGATCTCTCTCTCTCCTCCATTGTTTCTAGCTTCAAGAGCTTGCTTTTCCTCTCAATCCCTCCCATATTTCTTGAATCTTGTTGGGGGATTTGAAAGAGGAGATCTAGATCTACAACTTCACCAATCCATCTCTCCTCTGTGTGAGGGAAATATCGATGGTTGTGAAATATAGCCATCTACGTCCACATTTATACTTGATATTATTCATAATTTTTATGAAATATCTCTCTAAACGCTTCCAATAATGCCTAATAATCATTCGTGATCAAGGAAGACCAATGAAGAATGGTTTCCATCTTGAGAAGCACAAGGTCGTCTACATCAAGCTCAAGTGGATTGGTCAATGCAAAGGTATTATCTTGATAGGTTTTCCCTTTTTCCATGCTCATGTTGTTGTTGCGAGACCGGGTTTAGGATAGATAATCGTACTATCAAGATGGGATATCGAGTGAGTAACTTGATCATATCCTTCAAAGAGAGCTCAAACATTTGCATACCTAACATCATCTTTATGGATTCTTATTTGGTTCTTATCCATTAGTGGACTTAGAGCTTGTGTTAATCTCCATGACAAGCTCAGGTTCATAAAAACGGATTTCATATGCATTCTCCATTGCGCTTTCGATGTTGGATGTTTTACCGGTTTGTCTTTTATAGATAGGTTAAAACTTTCATCATTAGGTTCTATCCTACCTTGCTGGACTATTATGATTCCCTGCATAATCCTGTAAACCTTGTTTTCCTCTTCGAAACGAGCCCAAGATAATCAAAATCGGAGTCTGGATGCAAAAGTTATGATTGTTTTCGTATCGGTGTTTCTGCCAGTTTTGTGGGGGCCGGAGACTTCGGGGTTCGCACCCCGGAGACTCCGGCCCAAATTCCTGCCCAGACTCCGGGGGGTGTACAGAGAGCATCTGGAGGCTACCCGGAGTCCTGGCTGGAGTCCGGACACCAGAGACTCCACTCCTGGGGGCCTGAGTCCGGACCCCGGAGACTCTGGTCCTGGGGGCCGGAGACTCCGGTCCTAAAGGCCGGAAACTCTAGGATAAGTGGACTGCAATGACTAGTTGTCGTGGGGGGCCTATAAAAGGCCCCCCTTCTTCCCTAAGTGGCTGGTTGCTTGATCTCTTTCCTCCATTGTTTCTACCTTCAAGAGCTTGCTTTTCCTCTCAATCCCTCCCATATTTCTTGAATCTTGTTGGGGGATTTGAAAGAGGAGATCTAGATCTACAACTTCACCAATCCATCTCTCCTCTGTGTGAGGGAAATATTGATGGTTGTGAAATATAGCCATCTACGTCCACATTTATACTTGATATTATTCATAATTTTTATGAAATATCTCTCTAAACGCTTCCAATAATGCCTAATAATCAAAGGGTTATGTAATCCTTTCTTTCTATTTTTCCCTCCGCAGATAATGAAGTTTGATGATGGGAATCACAATATTAAATTCAAAGATATGAGATTTCCAACAACCCAAAGAAACCATGAGTTGTGAAGTGGAGACAGACGCTTTAACGACCAGTTATACGGCGGGAATAAAATTTTGGCCGTATAGTTCTAGTCGTATAGTTGCCATCGTCACCGCAAGGTCAAACAGAACTACTTTCGTGAAGGGACCCCTATATAAAGAGGCCTCGGGCGATGAGAAACGGGGGCTCTTTTCTATCATAGCCATGACCCATGCCAACCAGAACTCCATTCACAACACCGAAGAGATGCTAGAGGAATAGACTTAGATCTAATCTCCAAACCCTTCTCCATCACCATAGCCATATACCACCACTTGTAATAGTAGATCTCATCTTCTATTGGTGACATTGTAAGACTATTTGCTATCAATCTCATGATTTCCACTACAATGTTTATGATTGTTGGTCTCATCTCTATGTGTTAGTAATTCTCCTAGGGCTAAGGGCTTCGGCCTAGCCATGTAGCTTTTGTGCATGTTATTTTTCACATATGGGATCATGTATTAGTTTGTATGACATGATGATTATTGTATCCTCTCTTGCCTCAATCTTAGGACTTGTTAGGTACCCAAGACCCTGAGGATTGAGCCAGGTATAGGGAGTATGAGTAATGACTAATTTGCAGGTTGGAAACCCTAGTGACAGAAGGGGTAGTGCGGTTGTATGTGAGGGATTTACTTGGGACTAACGGTGATGTCACTATGCATATCATTAGTTCTATTTCTTCTATGGATGAGACTAGTATGTTATTGCTATAAGCGGTTGCGGAGGCAATAGCAATTATTGATGCACTACCCACATATAATTTATCTTGCTCTAACAATTAGATGCATACTTTTTTATTTTCTTTTATTCCCATCAGATGTTTTGCATAGCTATAGGTGAAACCAAACACCCTAGTCCCTCTCTCTCCATCATCGACAACAACAAAAGACAACAAACTCTTGGTCCGGTAAAACACAAAAGGAATTCTAAAACTCTCGAAGGTCCATTAAAGTAACTTCTCTACACTTCTGCTTCCCGAGGATTTGATAAACCTAGGTCTACTAGGGAAAAAGAGCTATACTACATCCGTAATCCGGATTGAAGGTATCAACCCTTTTTCTGGCGTTGTTGACGGGGAAGCAATAGATACCCTAGTGAGGTAAGTAGGAACCATGCTAGTTTTAATTCTTGTTTTTAATTTTGTTAGTTTGCTCTCAGTATTTATTTGAAAAACCAAAAAAATTAGTTAGTCTTTAAATTCTTGTTTTTTCTTGTCATAAGTCTTTGTTTAAGAAAACCCAAAAACATAGGAAATATGGCTGAAAACAAGCTTGGGGAGTTTGCAACTCCCAACAATGATTATTTGCATACTCCTATTACTCAGCCAGCAATTGCTGTTGATGACTATCAAATTAAGCCCCATTATTTAAGTTTGGTTCAACAGAATCTATTTGGACGCTCTGCTGTTGAGGACACGGGTATGCACTTGAATACTTTCCTTGAAATATGTGATATGATGCGCATAAAAGATGTTGATCCCGATGCGGCCAAATTGAGTTTATTTCCTTTCTCTCTTAGAGGAAGAGCAAAATAATGGTTGCTATCTTTGCCTAGAAATACTATTACATCATGGGTGATGCAACTAAGATCTAATATTACTGGTTTTAGACAGGAAGAGTGTGAGCCACTAGTGCTTGCATGGGAGAGGATGAAAGAATGCATGAGAAATTGTCCCAACCATGGGATGGAAGATTGGCTAATTCTCCATTTATTTTATAATTATCTTAATCCTCTTTCTAAGTCTATGCTTGATACAGCAGCTGGAGGAACATTTATGGGCAAACATATTACCGAAGCAAAGCAGCTGCTAGACAATATGCAAGACAACCATGCCTAGTGGCATGTGGATAGATCAAACACGAAAAAGGTGAACTCCATCTCACCACAAGAAAATGAAGAACTCAATGCTAACCTAGATGAGCTCATATTATCCGTAAAAGGTAAGGAAAACCAGGTAAGAGCTATCCCAGAAACAAATATTGAAGAAATAGACTTCATAGCTCGTAATGATTATAACCCTTCTTGGAAGAGGAATTATAATCCTAATTTTCAGAAACACTATTCTAGCCCTGCAGGTAACTCTAATAATAATATGGGATCAAGTAATGGTAGTCTCCAAGAAATACTTAAGTCCTTTATAGACTCACAAAATGAGCAAAACAATATCCTTGTTAGAATAACAGAGAACCATGATGCTATGCTTGGTAAATTATATAACCAAGCTGTAAGTTTGAGGAATGATTTGCAGGCCCTCCAAGAAAGAACGAGGATTGTTGAGGCACAACTAGGTAAGATAACCGAGAGTCAAACTCTCATTCTAGCTAAATTTGCAGGTAAAGCTGGGCCCAATCCTGTTGAAGACCTCAACATGATGAGAATCCAAAGGGATGAGCCTAGAAAACTTGATTATTGTAATGATCCTTCACCAAGTTACACCGTTGAATATCTTGTAAAAAGGATCAACATCAAGATTTTGGTAAGTGAAGGAAATGATGAAGCTATGTATCAACACTTCGTTACTCAGGTAGCAATAAAGGTACATGAGCTTGAAGAAGAATATAAGAAAATTGCTGAAAAATTACCTATTAAGCTTGATGATATATTTGAGCCTACTATTAAGATTAAAATTGGGACAAATTAGGTAGCTGCACTTTGTGATCTAGGTGCAAGTGTTTCAACAATTCCAAAAAGTCTTTTTAATAAGTTAAATCTTGGCTCATTTGAAATCACCGAGTTAAAATTACATCTTGCAAATTCTACCTACAACCAAGATGTAGGGATTAAAGAAAACACTTTATTATACATTAAAGGTTGTCCTGCTCTTATTGATTTTGTTATTATTGACATGCCTGAAGATGCTATGAAGAACTATTAAGGCTTTGATTAATCTACATGAAGGGAACGTGAAGCTTTATTTGCCTTCGCTGGATCCTTTTGTTATTCATTTTATCAGGAAGAAGAAAGCCAAGCATGATGAAAAGGAGGCCATCACTTTGAAGGCAACTATTTTGGAGTGGGTGTTCCACTTATCTAGCCTAAGTGAGCAACATTAAGGTCAATCTATTGACCATAAAATAGCGCTGCATGGGAGGCACCCCATGTGAAATAAAGGTGTGAGTAAATTTTTTAAATTTTAGTTTAAAGTTTTATGTTTAATAAAGAGTGCTAGAAAGCTCCAGTTGAGGAGAAGAAGTTCGGTAGTACTAAAAATCCTGCTTTGTACATGCTGTTGTTGGTCGACAATTTTTACTATCATTTTTCTGTCAAAAACAAGGTTTTTTGCTAAGTTTCATAATAAGAATTAATTCTCGAAGAAACATAATTTTTTTTATGGCTACAGAGGGTTTAACGACCAAATATATGGCGGGAATAAAAATTCCAGCCGTATAGTTCTGGTCGTATAGATATCTTGGCCATCGACAATTTTTCTTTTCTAGGTACTAAAGGTTTAACGATCAACTATACGTAGGGAATAAAAATTCTGGCCGTATAGATATTGATGCCTTGATAAAATTTCTTTTCCAGGTATAGGAAATTTTAACGACCAACTATACGGCGGGGATGAAAAATCTTGGCCATATAGTTACGGCCATATAGCTGCGCCGCTAGGTGGAAACCCTAAATTTTTGATAGCAGACCAACTATACGGCAGGAACAAGTTGTTCCGACCGTATAGTTCTGGTCATATCGTTGCGTCTGACCACAAAATCCCCACGAGAGGTACCTCCAACCCCAAAACTTCAATCCTTTTTCTCTCTTCTACCTCCAAACTCCCTCAAAACCTCAAGAGATCTTCATCTCTACTCAATTTGTTCGATTTCCTCGCACACAAGTGATTTACGGTATGTTTCTCCTCCGATCCTCCAATTACTTTTTGCAAATTCATCTTCGATCTATTGTCATTATCAATATAGGGTAAGACCTACTATGAACTATTGCCATGATTATCTTGCCTAGATTACTACTTTGAGGGGACTCTTTAATGTGCTATGATGAGGAATATATTATGATTATTATTGTCACATCAAAAATATTTATTTTTATATTTCCTTGTTATTTTAGATGATGAACACAAGGATCCAAACTCATGCTCATGCCGCAGCTAGCGCTTCCCGGGCTGTCTCTCAAGAACGCGTAGGGATACGGTTCAAGGATGAGCCCCAATGTGATCGCTTCAATAGGATCAAGAACCGAAAAGTGAAGGCAACCAAGTGGGCTTGCCCCATTATATTGAATCAACTTGGTATTTCTAATGACTTCAATTTACTTTGCAATAGGCTTGGCCTGCAAAATTTTGTATTCAATGATGTGCCTACTTATCGCCGGTTAACTCTTAAATTTCTAAGTTCATTGCAAAGCACCGTTAAAGCATGGAATGGAGAGGACGTGATTTCTTTCCGACTTATGAACAACAATTATGCTTTATCACTAGATGAATGGTGCACATGTTTTAATTTTCTAAACAATAATGATAATGACTTACGCGCATCCTTTACTTGCTTAGACCCTTCCCCGGAACAATATTATAATGGAATGAGTTTTACTTCTAGAGTAAGCAAGGGGAAGAATATTCAACATCCTATAATTCACTATTTGTTCCATGTTATTGCTAACACTTTGTAGGCACGAAATTAGTTCATGAGACTCAGTGAGGAGGACATATTAGTCCTCACCAAGGCTACTTTCAACAATACCAACTTTTCACTCCACTTGGGCGCAATTCTTGTGGGATACCTTGTGCACTAATCCTCCCAAAACCAAGGACCAGTCACAGGTGGAGTCGTTATCACCGCTCTTGCCATTTCCCTAGGCATTAACCGAGGTGAGTTGCAACCAGTGCTAGGTGAGCGACGTCTTAGTTTCTCTACTTTAAAAGGTTATGGAATGCTCACTAGGATAAGTGGTGTTTATTACTTGCATATTGCTGGACCTGGGCGTCTCTACCCCACTCCTATGCCTAATGGTTTTTTCTCTATCAAGGAAGGACGTTTTCTATATGACTTGCAGGTTGAACAACACCAACCTGAGGAGGAGATTCCGGATGAAGATGAGGACCAAGAAGAGGAGCAACCACCAACCCGGTTCGCTACATACCAAGACTCCCAAGAACTTGGAGGAACTGCGGAGAGAATGCAAAACCTCTCCTTGAACCTCGGAGAAACAACTAGTAATTTATCAAATCAATTTGCAAACTGGAGTTACGACTTTTTCCTGCCACCATAATGATTTGAAGGGCTTGCAAAATCCTAAGCTTGGGGAAGTTTCCTCATTATCTTTATTTGGCGTTCATTTATTTTTATTTATTTCGAGGTTATGTTTTTAATTCAAGTATATAAGCACTCGTGTTGGTTTCCCCAACACATTTTCTTTAGTTACTTTTATTTGTTTTCGAGATTTTATAGCCGACCTTTTCCACCAAGTTTCTATTCTTTAATTCCCTCTCATAAAAACAACAAAAAGAATTTTCCATTTATCTTTACTTTCCCTCTTCCTTCTTTTCTATTCTCCTTGTGGCTTTCACATATTTGCATGAGAGTGATTGATTTCGAGTTTCCAAGAAGGAAATAAAAAGGTAAGAGAGAAGTGGAACCAATCATGAGAGGTATGCCTTAAGACTCCCCACTTTTTAAGTTTGAGAAACCCATGTTGGTTAGTAGTAAATGATAAGATGTTATATTGGTGGAGTGATTCTTTTTATTGTAGTAAAATTTTGTTTGCATGGGTATTTAGTTGAGTATGTTTTGTTCTAGCTCCTGTAGTTAACCAAGTCTTGCCTAAAAATTTGCTAAACAATTGTAATAAGAAAAAGTCTCACAATTGAAGGCTTGGGTGTTCTAGTGTTTAGTCTTGAAGGCTTATTTCTAGAGATAATCAACACCACAGAAAATAATGATTTACATGATAACTCTCTTTAAAAGGATTTGTTCAACTGAATTAATGTTTAGCGGTTTTTGTGAGCATGCCAAAGTTTGACTTGTGAATCATAAGAATGATATAGCTTTATGTGTGTCAAACTTCATGGGAAGCCAACAAATCTGCTAGCCTACGAACGATCTTCATAGAGGAAACTCCTAGATTTCAGCTATGAGTTGATTAAACATATGTAGCAGCAATGCTATAATGGGTAAGATTCTTGGCATTCCCGGGTAGCTGTGTTCATGATGGAATCACTCCTCTATGTGTTATGAGTAATCATTGTACAAAAGGAACAAAACCTTGGTGATGCCAAAAGTGTCCACCACAGCCCGATAAACTAATTAAAATCTTTGGCATGCTCTCAATTACTTAAGAACTAAAATTCTTGAAGGACAATGAATAGAAAAGTAGGGCTTGAAGAGTCTTGATTTATTGATGTGGAAGAATTGACATACTCTAGTGTATATGTTTTTCATGACAAACTCTCACACTCTCAATTTTACATGATTATATTTTATTGTTCAAAGGCAACCCTATGCGTTGATTACATGAGATGGAATAAGGTTTACTCATTTGAATCATCCATGTTAACAATAATTTTGCTGCGCTATAAGGATGCATAAAAACCCGTATGATATGCTTGCCATTACTCGATCTATGATGGAGTTTTTCAGATTTATAAAGTGGAGGAAACTTGAGACTACCAATCATGAGTAAGATCATCATCTCGTTATTTCAGTTTAAATGCTAACTTCCTTTTTGATTTTGGTTTTCTTGATCAAGGTCGGTCAAATTTAAGATTGGGGAGGTTGATGGCTGTGAAATATAGCCATCTATGCCCACATTTAAATTGGATATTATTCGTATTTTCTATGAAATATCTCTCTAAACTCTGCCAATAATGCCTAACTATCAAAGGGGTATGCAATCCTTTCTTTCTATTTTTTCCTGCGCTGATAATGACGTTTGATGATGGGAATCACAACGTTAAAGTCAAAGATATGAGATTTCCAACAACCCAAAGAAACCAGGAGTCATGAAGTGGAGACAAACGCTTTAACGACCAACTATATGGCGGGAATAAAATTATAGCCGTATAGTTCCAGTCGTATAGTTGCCATCGACACCTCTAGGTCAAACAAAACAACTTTCATGAAGGGACCCCTGTATAAAGTGGCCTCGGGCAACGAGAAACGGGGGCTCTTTTCGATCACAGCGACGCCCCACGCCAACCAGAACTCCATCCACAACACCGAAGAGCTGCCGGAGGAATAGACCTAGATCTAATCTCCAAACCCTTCTCCATCACCATAGCCATATTCCACCACTTGTAATAGTAGATATCATCTTCGATTGGCGGCATTGTATACTTTCTATCAATCTCATGATTTCCACTATAATGTTTATGATTGTTGATCTCATCTCTACGTGTGAAAAAATCTCCTTGGGCTATGGGCTTCGGCCTAGCCATGTAGTTTTTATGCGTGTTATTTATCATAGATGGGATCATGTATTAGTTTGTATGACATGATGATTATTGTATCCTCCCTTGCCTCAATCTAAGGACTTGTTAGGTACCCAAGACCCCGAGGATTGAGCCAGGTACAGGGAGTATGAGTAATGACTAATCTGCAGGTTGGGAACCCAGTGGCAGAAGGGGTAGCACGGATGTATGTGAGGGATTTACTTGGGATTAACAGTGACGTCACTATGCTCATCATTATTTCTCTTTCTTCTATGGATGAGACTAGTAGGTTATTGCTATAAGCAATTGTGGAGGCAATAGAAATTATCTTGCTCTAACAATTACATGGATACTTTATTATTATCTTTTATTCCCATCAGATGTTTTGCACAGCTAGAGGTGAAACCGAATGCCCTAGTCCCTCTCTCTCCATCATTGACAACAACAAAAGACATAAAAATCTTGGTCCGGTAAAACACAAAAGGAATTCTAAAACCCCCAAAGGTCCGTTAAAGTAACTTTACTACACTTCTGCTTCCCGAGTATTTGATAAACCTAGGCCTACTAGGGAAAAAGAGCTATACTAAATCCGTAATCCAGATCGAAGGTATCAATCATCTTGGGATCTATATCTTGGGGTTTATTTTGCGGATTTCGTCTTTTGTTCTTCCTCTCTTATTCCCCCAATTGCTTTAGTAGCTTTGTTGGAATCTGAGAGTGATGGATTGGAGCATCTTTGTGGTGTTCTTGCCTTTTGCATTAGGTGCATCGGTTTGAGTTCTCCCCGGAGGATTTGGTTGGTGAAATCAAGAAGATTGTCCCTCTTGGGTTCTTGGAACCCTATACGGTTGTGTGGCCTTTGCGGCGTGTTTTGGGGACTTCAATTAAGTTGTGGAGCTCTCCCCAAGATATTGTCCTTGGTGGTGATTATTGGGAGCCTCCAATTAAGTTGTGGAGATAGCCCCAATCTTGTGTGGGTTCGGTGACCGCCATGAAGCGTCCCATAGTGGAACGGGTGCTTGCCGCATGGTTGGTGCTCGGAAGAATAGGGTGAGGACTTTTGTGGCGTTGGTGGTCTTAGTACCGCCCACCCCTCCAACGAGACATTCTCCCTCGTTGGGAGGAACTCAGTAAAATATCGTCGTCCCCGCGTGCCTCGGTTATCTCTATACCCGAGCTCTTTACTTATGCACTTTACATTGTGATAGCCTTCGTGCTTGAAGTAATCTATATTCCTATCACATTGTTGCTTGTCTTTCTTAGCATAAGTTGTGGGTGCACATAGGTGAACCTTAGTATATATAGACTTTGTGCTTGACAAAAGAAAACACTAGTTTTACTCCGCCATTGTTAAGCCCATCTCTTCAAACTTTTAAACTACCTATTCACCCCCTCTAGGCGACATCCCTGATCTTTCAATTAGTATTAGAGCAAGGTCTCTCGCTTTTAGGCTTCACCGGCTTTAGAGTAAAGATGGCGTCTAGTGAATTAGTGCACGATTCCTTCGATATATTAGATGGCACAAATTGTGATATGTGGAAATCTCGCATGCTAGATTATTTCCGGGACATTCACCCATCTATTGAGGGAATTCTATAGATGGGTTTCTCTTCTCCTATGGATCCCCAAAACGAATCTTTACGGGAGAAGATGAACTCTTATATAGATGCTCAAGCTACTAAACTGCTTTTACTTATTGTGAGAAATGTAGTTATTTCTCCAATCATGCCTTATCAGAGCTCTCATGAGATATGGACAAAGCTTCAAGATAAATATAGTGAGTCCAAAATTATTGATGATGGTTGTATTCCCTCCACCTTCGGTCGTGATGAGTTCTCATCTTCTACCACTTCATCAACATGTGATTTTTCACAAGGTATTGATATAGTGAATGGGGTTAGAAATTTTAAATATGGATAGTGAGCTTAATAATGGTGATACTTCTTCTCTATCTAGTTGCAATGTTCTATCTTTGGACCTCAAGACTTCTAGTACTAAAAACTCCTTACATGCTAGTGTTGATAGTCCTTGCATGTCATGTAGAAATGACTTGAATAAATCTCATGATGATATGCTCACTTTGTCTTGTTGCCATTATAAAAATGCTTCTATTTCCTCTAGTGCTTGTGTTGCTAATAATGTAGAGGAATCCAATGAGTCTATGGGTCAAGACAAGGTTTTGAATGGAGATTCAAGTAAAATCTCATCATCACCTTCTTCTGGTTCTCACATATGCCTTATGGCTAAGGGAACTAAGGTAACCTCTTTGTATCCCATTGCATCTCATGATGATGATGATGATGATGATGTTGTTGATGAGGATAGTGTGGAAGAAGAGGATGAGATTGCCTCTTTATATGAAAAGGGTGAGGTTGTTTATCGTTCTCTTGTTAATAATAATATTGCTTGCTCTAACTTCGTTGAAATCTTGACCTTTGCAACGGAGAGCAAGAAAATTATTGAGAAATTTAAAGATCAAGATGAGGAGAAAGAGCACACCATTGAAAATCTTCAAAGCCTCTCTAATGATCTAAGAAAAGCCTTTTTAGAGGAACAAACCACCAAGGAGTCTCTTGAGGAAACCTTTGCTCTAGAATTATTTAGAGGAAAGGAAAACCATGATAGAGAACTTGTGTTGGGAAGTGCTCTCAAAACTAAAAATGATGAACTTGTAGTTTCCCATGGCAAACTCGTTGAGGATTTTAAGCACCTAGAAAATGGCTCTCGGGTCGTTAAGAGTGAGCTCATCAAACTCACTGAGTCACATGAGCAACTTAAAGTTTCGTATTCAAAAGAGCTTGCAAAGTTTCCCTCACCTCTTGCTATTAATATTGATGCTTGTTCTAATAACTCTAATTCTTGTGAAGCATCTACTTTGAAGGAGAATGTTGAGCTAAAGGCTCAACTTGCTTTGCTAACTAGAAAATGGGGGAAATTGGAAGAAAGTCATGTTAAGCTGTCACGATCACATGAGGATATTCTAGTCTCCCATGATAGGCTAAAGTTAGCTCATGAGGCCATTGTGTCAAAGGTAACATCTAGTGGGCCTCATGTCGACGTTAGCACTACATCTACTCCTAATGTGATTTTTCCATATGCTAGTCCTTGTAGTTCATCCACTCGTGCTATTGCTACATCTTGTGATGAATTACATTCCGTGCCTTGTTGCTCCAACAATTTAGCATCTACCTCCTCTAGTATTGTAGTTGATACTAACCATGTAGAGGAAAACAAGAAGCTCAAGTCTCAAGTCACTTCTTTGAAGAATGACTTGAAAAAGGGTCATAAAGGGAAGGCAACAATCAACCACATCTTGAGTGTGCAAAAATCCCCCAACGACAAGAGTGGACTTGGATTCAACTCCAATATCAAGAACAAGTCCACTAACATGTTGAAGCACAAGGGCAACAAGAAGAATGGCCAAGATCAAGTAAAGTATCCGGCCAACATTGTTTGCTTCAAGTGTAAGGAAGAAGGGCATCATGTTAGATCTTGCCCATTGAATAAGAAGCCTCTTGGTGTGAAGCAACAAGGGAAGCGGCCTCAAGCTCTACCTCAAGTTGTAGATGGGCCTCTTCCTCAGAGGACTACTCATGCTCTTCCTCAATTTGTGGCATCACTTAAGAAGAAAGATAGTGATGACCCACAAGTATAGAGGGTGTATCGCAGTATTTCGATAAGTAAGAGTGTCGAACCCAATGAGGAGAAGAAGGTGTTGATGAGTGGCTTAGATCAGGAATTCTCTGTAATACTTAGCAAACAGATTTTTAGGGGTTTTTGATAATGTAGATAAATAAAGTATAAGTAAATAAAAGACAATAATACTAATTGCAGCAAGTGGCCCAATCCTTTCTTTAGCAAAGGACAAGTAGTTTGTATTACTTAAAATGACCAAACGTTCTCGAGGACACATGGGAATATCGTCAAGTGCTTTCGCTTCATATAGTTCATTAATCTTCTTTACTTGGATAAGTGTTATGTGGGTGAACTAGTGCAGATGTACTTACCTTCCTAGGACTAATACATACTTGTGATTATACCCCTTGCAAGCATCCGCAACTACAAGAAAGTAATAAGATAAAAACCTAACCACAGCCTTAAACTTCGAGATCCTACACTCTCTTCCGCAAAGGTTTCCTAACGGGGGTTCAGGTTTCTGTCACTCCGGCAACCCCTAGGATTAGTAGCCAAATACACAATGCATTCCCCTAGGCCCATAAAGATGAAGTATCATGTAGTCGACGTTCACATGATACCACAAGAAGAATAACACCACAACTTAAATATCAAACTATTGAATCTTTCTCAACACAATTCCACTACTAACAACATGACTTCTCCCATGTCCTCAAGAACTAAATGAAATACTCACGAGACATCATATGGATCAACATCAGAGATGAAATAATGATATGTAACAATTTGAACCTGAATGATAATTCAATGGTTCCACTCAATAGCATCAACTACTACAAGTAATCAACACCGAGAAAGTTTCCCCTAAGAACTATACAAGATTCAACCCAATTGTTAAAGTGGTACGGAGTGGTGATGATGATGCTGGTGGAGATGATGATGGAGATGATGATGATCCTGATGAAGTCCAGCTTGATGATGGTGGTGATGGCGATGATCTCCCCTCTCCGGGAAGGAATTTCCCCGGTAGATTTCTGCCTGCTGGAGAGCTCTTTCTCTCTTTGTAGTTTTCGCCCCGCAGAGGCGGCGGAACCTTTCTGTGGTCGCCCTCCGAATCTTAGGGTTTCAAGGGGATTTTATACGCCAAAGGGCGATGCTAGAGGTGGGCCAGGGTGGCCACATCACCTGGTGGCGTGGCCAGGGCTGGCCCGCGCCAGGGGGTGGTGTGGCCCCCCTATGGCCCATCTCCACTTCCCCTTCTGGCTTCCTTCATCTTCTGGAAAAATAGGATTTTCCGTATATTTTCTAGGATTTTCTGATCTTTGAAAATTTGCCTCCAAACAGTGCCTTTTCCATCAGAATCCTGACTTCAGTAGTCCATCCTCCAAAAGTCATCAACCATGCAAAAATAGATGAAATAACATAAGTATGATCTCTTAATATGAAATATATCAATGAATAACAGTAAATTCTGATATAGAATAGTGATGCAAAATGGACGTATCAACTGCCCCCAAGATTAGACTTCGCTTGTCCCCAAGCGAAAACTGAGCTCAACAAACATGACCTCAGGTTTATGGATTGAAGTGTCGATAAAAGTATATGGACAAGAAGCATCACATTCATCAGTACATAAATCATAATAGAAGACAACTCACTATTATATAACTTAACTTGGAATAAGTAAAGGAAACACAATAAAGATACACAAAGTAAATCATAATTTGTAATGGCAAACTTTGTTCTTGGTCAAAGAATAGTTAACAATTTGCAGGAGTTCAAACATAATGGGTTATCAGCGATAACTTTCAAAGTAGTATGCACTAAGATAAGAGCAGTGTGCAAAACAAGGAACATAAGAAACATGATCGAATAAATGATCATATGAATGATTGAAACACAACAACTCAAATACTTGCTTGAGATAGAAAGGAATAGGTTTACTGACTCAACTAAAAAGTAAAAGATAGGCCCTTCGTAGAGGGAAGCAGGGATTTCAAGTTTCATAAAGAGCTTCCAAAAATTATGGTACTTACTAGCTTTCATCTCTCATTACCCCTATCATAAGCATATTTAGGTGATTAAGGTTAAAGTGAAAAATATGAGGATATGCTTGACAAGTTATCAGCTGAAAATCTCATGCCCCTTGCTTACGAGAACCGGACCTCATGCTACTCACCTTTAGTCGCAAGTAAGTTCTTGTCATTGTAAGTACATGTGTATCATAGAGAATTGCCAACGAGGTACCCCTTGCCCCGTGATATAGGAGCTTTCCCATATCAAAATGACAAGGCAACAAACAATGAGCATCTCAACGATCCCTTTATTTTTGCTATTTGCATAGGGTTTTCCCTTTTTTCTTTTTTTATTGAGGATGCTTCACAGATTGCTCACTATGGTTATGCTGCAAGTTTCCACCATGATTAGGCATGGCTTAGGCTAGCCACCTAGGCATTTCTCTAACACATATACGAACTCCATGAGCTTTACAAGCTCCCCTTTCACTTCACACCGCCGGGATCCATAAGCAAAAGAACATGATATCAACTAAATAAAGTGCAATGTTGAAAGCGTTCCCCATGTTAACATGGTTCTTCTAATTCACAACTTACAAAACACAAGCATATACAGAACATAGATGGGCACAATGGTTCAAGTTTATTAAGTGCAAGAAAGTAAAGTGTGCCATCAAGTTCGTGAGAGCTTTAATCACTAGTTTTCACATAACAAGTTTAATTCGGAAGGTAGATAAAAACGTGAATTTACTTGGAGTAGGAATAATGATAATAGGTAGGTATGGTGGACACAAATGGCATAGGTTTTGGTTTAAGGATTGGATGCACGAGAAGCATTCCCCCTCAATACAGGTTTTTGGCTAGCAAGGCTCGATAGCAATCATAAGAGTTGGAGGAAACAAACAAACATACAAGTGATAAAAACAAACATGCAATCTTCCTTGGAAGAAAAAAATATCTTAAATAGAGAATACTAAGCTTATGAGCCAATCAAGAAAGAAAGATGATGAAATTATATTTCTTAAAAGTACTTTTCTCTTTTTCATTCAATTCTCAAATAGTGTTGCTACTGACCAGAGCGAGGTTTGCGAAAACCAACTAAATTTACTTAAAGATCCCAAAGTGATACCAATACTAACAACAAGATCAATAATATAACAGAAATTGCAAACTAAAATAAGATGTGCAAAAAGTAAATGATAGAACTTCACATTAATATTCCATAACGACAACTGACACCAAGGGATACATAGATAACTAACTAGATGGGAGATACTTCCACAATGCAAACCATCCTATATGATAACTTCTCTATTCATTATATGACTCTACTGAAAAAGGTAAAAAGATAAAAGATGATGATATGATACCGCGGCACTCCCCCAAGCTTGGAACAAACCAAGGGGATGCCAAAACCTGATGAAGAATTACTCCTTCGGTAGTGGTGGTGTTCTCTCGATGAGCTTTCCAATCAATTCCCTCAAATCTTCAATATCGAAGGTGAGAGTATGAATCAACTCCGAATTGTGCTCAATGCGGTTGATGATCATGTCGGATTGTGAATCCCAGCTCTTGCGATTCTTTCCCCACTCTTCCTCCCTGAAGTATTCTTTTCCTACATGGTTAGAACGAGGCATATCCCAATTGGAGGGTAATTTTTTCTTGGGCATATTTTGGAATTGCTGCTCATGAATAAGGGTATGGAAGGGATTCTTGGTGCGTGGAGGAGGTGACCGTGAAGCCAAGCAATGATGTGGAACCTTCCCTCTAGTGGACATCCGTGTTGTCCTTTTGAACTTGGAAGGATTATCCACCACTCCAATGCTTGCCATGGTGGTGCTGGTGTGCGGATGCTGGTCTTCCTTTTCCTCCTCTTCAAATTCACTCTCGATCTCCTCCTCCTGGTCAGAGTCTTGGAGATCATCCTTGCCCTTATCGTTGGCGGAGACCATCGTGCTTGTAAACTTGAGAATAGTTCTTACGAGAAACAGATTGAAATGAAAACACGACGAGAACATGATATACTAACCTCAGGGGATCCAGGGGATTATATATTATGAATTTTAACAACAAAAGGAAAGTACTGGGAGAAAATGGGTCGGAGACGGGCTCCGGGGTGGCCACACCCCCTGGTGACGCGGCCAGGTGGGCCTGTGCCACGGGGTGGTGTGAGCCACCCGGGCTCCATTTTCGCCCCTCTTTCGACTCATTAATTCCCATGTTAGATAAAAACTGCAAAAATATATCTTGGAAGGTTTTGCGCGAACCTTTTCTTACCAGAACTGTTACCTATTCAAAACGGACTCTGCAGGTCTCTGAATTTTGGTCTTCAATAAATTTTTCCGGAGTCACAACTTGAATAACATCAATATCTTCATCTTCATAAACATATTGCTTGAGTCTTTTGACCATTCACCATCTTATTACACCATTTTCTCCTACAACTTGGAAATTTCTTTCCCACAAAACTTCACACAATTCTCATTACCAACATTAGTGCATGCAATATAATAATCCTTTAAGTTCAATTTCAACTGAAATCCATCAAATCATAGGCTACTGAAACAACTCCTCTCGAAAGCCCAAAAGAAATTCAAAAAGGAAATCAATTTAAGAGGCAAAAGCAGAAATGGCAGAAATATGTCAAAACAGACCAGCAAGTAAAGATATATTTTTTCTAAAATCTTCTGTTGCTCAAATCAAAAAGTACAAAACTAACGAAAGTTAAATAATAACCTAGGGCATGCACACAAAAAGTTACAGATTAGTACGACATTCCGGGATTTTTCACGATTTTTTATAGTGAAGCACAAAAATCTGTTTCGAGACAGCAACTTCCCAAAATCTTACTTCTCTCTCATTAGAGGCTGATCTTGATACAAAAACCAAAAAAGGATAAGGATAGGTTATTATAAAAGCAATAACTTCAAAGAATCAAATAAACAAGAATAAATTGAAAGCAAAAATATATATTGGGTTGTCTCCTAAAAATCTCTTCCTTTATAGCCATTAAGATAGGCATGATAATTTTCAATGATGCTCACATAAGAATATGAATAGAAGTAACAGAGAGCATCAAGAAGAAAATATACACATATTTAAGTCTAACCCACTTCCTATTCAACGGAATTTTGTAAGAAAATAAATTGTTGAAACCAGAGGCTACTAGCAAAGGAAGGCAAAACAAGTGCAACATAAAGACTTTTAGCATAAAGCGAGGAAACTTAATATTATTGAAATGCATAAGAACAATTGTCCCTCTCTCATAGTAACTTTCAATATCGTGCATAAATTTAACGATATAACTATCACATGAACCATTGTAGCAATGATCACTTATTCTGACAGAAAACACATGGACACTAGCTTTCCTAGTTCCATCAGGATGTGAAACAATATTAGAAGTATCCTTACAAAGGATAATGTGCCCATCTTCTACATTTTTAGCAACAAAGTCTTTCATATTTGCTACTTCAGGTTCATCATCTATTTGTTCATTGGGTTCTACAGCTTTATTTGTACTTTCGTTAACCATACTAGCTGTCATAGAATGTTCCTTTATCTTAACTAGGAAAGGCATTTTCTCAATGTAAGGTTCAGGTAAAATATGATCCATAGTATAAGACTTAGTATTTCTAGCAGGAACACAATTAACAATATCTTTATATGGCTCATGATACTTATTCCATTTCCTTTTAGGAATTTCAATATAAGAAGCAAAAGCCTTAAAATAATTTGCAATACTTTGAGATTCAAGACCATAAGCATTACTAATATTATGAAAGTCATCAGTTTCCATAAAAGATTTAATGCATTCTTAATCATAATTTATACCTAGCTTTCTTCCTTTATCATTCTCCCATGCTTCAACATTGTCTTGAATATGGTCTAGAAGATCCCATTTAGCTTCTTCTTTCATCCGTGTAAATGATCCAGCACAAGAAGCATCCAATAGATCCTTATCATGAAGAGAAAGCCTTGCATAAAAGTTATTGATAATAATATTGTTAGAGAGTTCATGAATAGGACATTTGACCATTAGTAACTTCAGTCTCTCCCAATCTTGAGCTATACTCTCTCCGTCACGAGGACAAAAGTTGTATATTTGATTACGATCTTTATGAATCTCACTAGGAGGATAAAATTTTGAATAAAAGTGAGGTAGAACTTCCTCCCATTCAAGAGATTGACCATTCTTTAGTAGCTTGTACCATTCCTCAGCTCTTCCTTTTAGTGATAATGAGAATAACTTCTTCCTGACTTGATCTGTTGTAATACCTGCACACTTGAACAACCCATATAATTCATGTATAAAGAGTAAATGATCACCGGGATGGACAGTTCCATCTCCAAAACAGTAGTTATCCATAACACGGTCAACAATTCTTGTAGGTATCTTAAAATTATCATTTTCAGCAGGTGGTGGTTCATCTACTACCTTACAAGTGGTAGTAGCATTATGAAATAAGAAACTGAGTGAATTATCCATATTAAAATAAAGTAACTAACAGAAATAAACAATACTCACAAAAGAAGTTTCTTTTACCAGTTCCACTCTCCAATAGCACTTCACTCCCCGACAATGGCGCCAGAAAATAGTCTTGATGACCCACAAGTATAGGGGGTGTATCGCAGTATTTTCGATAAGTAGATACTTAGCAAACGGATTTTTAGGGGTTTTTGATAATGCAGATAAATAATGTACAAGTAAATGAAATACAATAATAATAATTGCAGCAAGTGGCCCAATCCTTTCTTTAGCAAAGGACAAGCCGGTTGTAATACTTAAGAGGACCAAACGTTCTCAAGGACACATGGGAATATTGTCAAGTGCTTTCGCTTCATATAGTTGATTAATCTTTTTTAGTTGGAGAAGTGTTGTGTGGGTGAACCTGTGCTAATGTACTGACCTTCCTAGGACTAATACATACTTTTGATTATCCCCCTTGCAAGCATATGCAACTACAATAAAGTAATTAAGATAAAAACATAACCACAACCTTAAAGTTTGAGATCCTACACTCCCTTGCGCAAAGGTTTCCTAACGGGGGTTCAGGTTTCTGTCACTCCGGCAACCCCTAGGATTAGTAGCCAAATACACAATGCATTCCCCTAGGCCCATAAAGATGAAGTATCATGTAGTCGACGTTCACATGATACCACAAGAAGAATAACACCACAACTTAAATATCAAACTACTGAAATCTTTCTCAACACAATTCCACTACTAACAACATGACTTCTCCCATGTCCTCAAGAACTAAACGAACTACTCACGAGACATCATATGGATCAAGATCAGAGATGAAATAATGATCTGTAACAATCTAAACATGAATGATAATTCTATGGTTCCACTCAATAGCTTCAACTACAACAAGTAATCAACACTAGGAAAGTTCCCCCTAAGAACTATGTAAGATTCAACCCAATTGTTACAGCGGTACGAAGTGGTGATAATGGTGCTGGTCGAGATGATGATGGAGATGATTATGATGATCATCCCGATTAAGTCCAGCTTGATGACGGTGTTGATGGCGACAATCTCCTCTCTCCGGGAAGGAATTTCCCTGGCAGATTTCTGCCTGCCGAAGAGCTCTTTCTCTCTTTGTAGTTTCCGCCACACAGAGGCGGCAGAACCTTTATGTGGTCACCCCCCGAGTCTTAGGGTTTTGAGGGGATTTTATATGCCAAAGGGCGATGCTAGAGGTGGGCCAGGGTGGCCACACCACCTAGTGGCGCGGTTAGGGATGGTCCGCGCCAGGGGGTGGTGTGGGCCCCTTGTGGCCCATCTCCACTTCCCCTTCTGGCTTCCTTCGTATTCTGGAAAAATAGGATTTTCCGTATATTTTCTGGGATTTTCTGATCTTCACGAATTTTGCCTCCAAACAATGCCTTTTCCATCGGAATCCCGACTTCAGCGGTCCATCCTCCAAAAATCATCAACCATGCAAAAATAGATCAAATAACATAAGTATCATCTCTTAATATGAAATATATCAATGAATAACAATAAATTATGATATAGAATAGTGATGAAAAATGGACGTATCAGATAGCAAGAGTAGAAACTTGCTACATATGCCATGAGAAGGGGCACATTTCTTCCTCATGCACTATTTGTAACTCCTCATCCAACCCTACCATGATTGAAGATGCTTATTCACTTCGTAAGGATAAGGTAGGCAATGTGTTTGCCAAATATGTTGGTACCCAAAGTGGTGTCAAGAAAAGAACCATTTGGGTTGCCAAGCCTATTGTGACTAACTTCTTAGGACTCAACTTGGTTGGGGACCAACAAGCCAGAACTTGATAAATAGGTGATTGTGGAGGACAATGGAGACTTGGTTTCATCATGAAGAATTGAGGGATCTTTATCTATTATATTTGTCAAGCCAAGTCATGTGGATTATATTACCTCTATTATATTTCCAATGTTCCTCCTTGTGGTAACATGTGCTTACCTAATTAGATTGAAAGTTACTCGCCCCTTGTGCATGTGTTGGTTTTATACCTTTTATGTTTGTGTATATGTTGTGCTTACCACTTACTTATCTTGAGTTATTGATGACCCAAAAGTATAGGGGGTGTATCGCAGTATTTTTGAGGGAAATGAAACCCAATTTATTGATTAGACACAAGGGGAGCCAAAGAATATTTATAAGCCTTAACAACTGAGTTGTCAATTCAGCTGCACCTGGAAACAATCTTGCTCATAGCAGTTTATCAGTAGCAACAGTTTGGTAGTAGAAATTGTAAAGTAATAGCAGTAGTAAAAGTAAAGATAGTAGTAACAATTGTAGTAAATAGTAGGATTAAAACGCAGTAGGCGTAGGGATGGATGGACGGGCATTGCATGAACAAGACAATTCATATGGCAATCAAGACAATGGGCATTTGCAAATAAATAAGATAAAGCATCCAAGTACTAAATAATCATAGGCATGTGTTCTATATATAGTCATACGTGCTCGCAGTGAGAACTTGCACAACATCTTTTGTCCTGCCAACCCGTTTGCAGCGGGGCCTCAAGGGAACTACTGGCAATTAAGGTGCTCCTTTTAATAGAGCACCGGAGCAAAGCATTAACACTCCGTGAACACACGTGATCCTCACATAAAAGCCATTCCCAACGGTTATCCCGATTTCTGTCACTTCGGGGCCATTGGTTCTGGACAACAACGTGTGTATAAAACTTGTTGGTAAGACCATAAACAATACTATCATAATGAATCAATAACATGTTCATATCTGAAATCATGGCACTCGGGCCCTAGTGACAAGCATTAAGCATAACAAGTTGCAACAAAGTGAAAAAGCACTAATAATAGATACTAGGCACCGTGCCCTAACAATCTGATGCCATTACATGAACGATCTCATCCAATCCCTACCATCCCCATGGCCTACCACGGGGGATTACTCACTCATAGATGGGGGAAACATGGATGGTCGATGGAGAAGAAATGGTGATGATGATGGCGATGATCTCCTCCAATTCCCCATCCCCGTAGGGTGCCAGAACAGAGTTTCTGGTTCCAAATCGTGGAATCTGGTGGTGGCAGCGTAGCGGAACTCTTTCTGGAAAAACATCGAACCCCCCTTGGTTTTTAGGTCAAGGGGCAACTTATAGGCGAAGAGGGAAGCCGAGGGGGCAGCCGAGGCGGCCACACCACCCCCAGGCGCGGCTTAGCCTAGCCTGCGTGGCCAGGTGGTGTGGTCCCCTCATGGCCCTACTCCGTCTCGTCTTCTGGCTCCGCGAGTGCTGACTCGTGTACCAATGAGCTCGTTGGGGAACCCCCAGAGGAAGGTATGATGAGCACAGCAGTAAGTTTCCCTCAGTTATGAAACCAAGGTTATCAATCCAGTAGGACAAAGGAAACACCTCAAAGCTGTTGCTAGCTGGACTTTGGCAGGTCGCACTACCGGCGTCAGCAGCAACGTGAAGACCTGCAGAACACAACCACATAACTTTGTCCCCAACTTACGATGAGGGTGTCAATCTCATCGGTTTTGCTGAAAACAAAGGATTAAACATATCGAGTGGAAGAAAGTAATAGTTTGCAGCAAGTAAACACAAAGGAGTAAATAGTTGATTGTAGATTGATGGTAAAAGAAAGGACCGGGGTCCATAGTTCACTAGTGGTGGCTCTCCTTAAGATGGATAACATGTTGGGTGAACAAATTAAAGTGGGGCAATTCACAAACATCGAGAAAGCATACATGCATATACTAATCATCTTGACTCCTTTGAGACTTGATTGGGCATTACAACATTATACATAGACCGCCATCCAACTGCATCTATGAATAATAATCCACCTTCCGGTTATCATCCGAACCCCCTCAAGTATTAAGTTACAAGAAACAGATAATTTCATTATGAATTGCGTGTAAAGTAAACAATACGATTGGTCTATGAACAAAGGATTGTTGTTTTCTCCCTAGTAGCGACAACACATCCAGTACCTTAGAGATTTCTGTCACTTCCCCAGATTACTAGAGGCATGAACCCACTATCGAGCATAAATACTAACTCTTGGAGTTGCTAGCATCTACTTGGCCAAGATAGCTACTAACAACGGAAAGCATGCAAGATCACAAATAACAAAGACATGATAGAATCAATAATCAATCTGAAATAGCATCTCAATATCCATCGGATCCCCGCAAACACAACATGTATGGACTACAAATAGATGATCTTGATCATGAACGGAGCTCACAAGATCCAAACATGATAGCACAAAGGAGGAGAACCAGCCATCTAGCTACTACATGGACCCGTAGTCTAGACATGAACTACTCACGCATCAGA
Organism: Avena eriantha; assembly: GCA_910589775.1. Classification (NCBI taxonomy): domain Eukaryota; kingdom Viridiplantae; phylum Streptophyta; class Magnoliopsida; order Poales; family Poaceae; genus Avena; species Avena eriantha. Next base: position 73,092,941 of record OU342740.1, read on the forward strand.
CCGGAGGCTTGCATGGTGATGAAGAAGGCCTCCAGGGTGAATTCCCCTCTCCGGCAGGGTGCCGGGAAGAGCTTCAGATCCCTCCCGATCTAGGGATGGAGATGACGTGGGCTACCGACTCTTTCGTGGAACTTTGATCGGGTTCTTAGGGTTTCTGTATCGGAGGCAATATATAGGCGAAAGTAGAGGACGAGGGGGTGCCTGGGCTGGCCACACCACCTCCTGGCGCGGCCAGGTGGTGTGGCCGCCCTCTGGCCCCTCTCCGTCTCATATTCTGGCTTCATGTGTCCCTTGGTGAAAAACTGACTTTGGCTTTTGTCCCGTCCAATTCCGAGAATATTCATTTTCTGACTTCTTGGAACCAAAAACAGCAGAAAATAGGCAGCTGGCACTATGGCTCTTTGTTAATAGGTTAGTCCAAGAAATCATATGAAAAGTACTCCATAGCTGGAACAAAACATAAGAAAGTAGATAAAACCAAGCATGGAACATCAAAAATTATGGATACGTTAGCAACGTATCAACATCCCCAAGCTTAACTCCTGCTCGTCCTCGAGTAGGTAAGTGATAAAAAGAAAGAATAATTTTTGAGGTGACATGCACCATCATAAACTGGATCAAAGTATTTGTAAAGCATTGAAAGCTGGGATCATAGTACTTCAATCATAACATGAAAGACAAAGTTCTAGCAATAAGACAAAGCAACTATGTTGCAACATGAAAAGGCACAAATCAAAGATTCATGAATAACAACGCTTTGCAAGACGTTTGTTTGTTTCACATATAGAAAACATAGCATAGTGACATTCAACTTGTCCCTCATAGAGTAGCAAAACACAAATGCATAGGACACCTTCAAAGTTCATAAGAGTGACTAGATACAAGTAGTTTAAAAAAAGCAATATCAAACCTATGCATCAATCAAGAAGTCTTGGGACAGTGCACATAGAACTAAGAATGGGAACTATGCTCTCAAAGTAGGTGCATAAAGATAGAAGGTGGAGACTCAACATAAAAGTAAAAGAAAGGCCTTCATAGAAGGAAGTAGGGATTCAAGTCTCATAAAGAGCTTCCAAAAATTATGGTACTTATTAGCTTTCAGCTCTCATTGCCCCTATCATAAGCATCTTGAAGGTGATTAAGGTTAAAGTGACACAACTAAGTGGATATGCTTGACAAGTTATAAGCCGAAATATCAGGCCCCTTACTTACGAAGACTGAACCTCATGTTACTCAACTTTAGTCACGAGTAAGCTCTTGTCATTGTAAGTACATATGTATCACAAAGAACCGCCAACGAGGTACCCCTTGCACATGATACAGGAGCTATCCCATAATCAAAATGACAAGGCAAGCAGACAATGAGGATCTCAGCGATCTTTTTATTTGCTATTTGCATAGGTTTTTATTGAGGATGCTTCATAGAGTGCTCGTTATGGTGATGCTGAAAATTTCCACCATGATTAGGCATGGCTTAGGCTAGCGGCAGAGGTGTTTCTCTAACAGACATACAAACTCCATGATCTGACAAGTTCCACTTTTATTTCACACCGTCGGGATCCATAAGCAAAAGAACTTGATATCAACGGGGTACAAAGTACAAGTGCAATGTTGAAAGTGTTCCCCATGATACATGGTTCTGCTAATTTCAACTTATAAAGAGAAATCATATACGCAACAAAGAAGGACCTAATGGTTCTAGTTTATTAAATTCAAGAAAATTAAAGTGTGCCATCAAGTTCGTGAGAGCTTTAATCACTAATTTTCACATAACAAGTTTAATTTGGAAGGTAGATAAAAACATGAATATACTTGGAAAAGCAATTGCTAATAGGTAGGTATGGTGGAATCTTTTCAATAACTTTGTTTAAGGAGTTGGATGCATGAGTGGAAATCACACTTGGTTACGAAGCATAGCAAAATACTAGGAGCGACAAACTAAGAGAGCAATAATGGCCATAATCATGCAGAGCGACAAAACATCATTGATTAAAGCATAAAGTGTTACTACAAGTTGAAAACTAAAGGATCATCAAGGCTATGGTGACTTGGGATAGTCATAACATGGTGTGAGCATTGTGCCAAGTCAACCCAAATAAAGCATCAAAGGAGAATACCACAATATATGCTTTAATATTCTAAAACAACGCATAATCCTTCCAAGGCACATTAAGCAATATCAATTGTTTATAACATGTCATGCTACAGCAAAGAATACTAAGAATAAATCCAAAACAATATCAAGCATGGCATGACAAAGAATAGGCCACAGTAAAAAACAAGCTCTCTTTACCACTGAAGCATGAATTTTCCTACTTTTTTCCAATCCAAACCAAACTCTTTGAAAACCAATGTATGAAAGAGGGGGTCCAACAAATTTATTCAGCAAACTAAGAAAACCAAGAAAACCAAAACCAAAACCAAAACGAAAAAGAAGATGCTCCAAGAACAACACAACTGTGCATGAAACAATAAAAATGAAGCGTTTGGAAGAAACCTGGGATTTTTATTGATGAAGAAGGGAATGCCTTGGGCATCCCCAAGCTTTGACGCTTGTACTTCTTGGATATTTCTTGGGGTGACACGCGTGGCATCCCCAAGCTTGAGCTTTAGTCCATCCTTCATCTCATTACTCATTCCTTCCATACACCTGAAATTATTCCTTCATACAAAACTTCACACAATCTTTATTAGTAACTTTAGTGCACTCAAGATAATAAGTCTTTAGGTTCAGTTTCAAAACCAATAAAACTTCCATAAAAGACAAGCTACGGCATCACTTCCCTCAAAAATCTCAATTATCCAAAAGAACTCAAAAAGGAACCAACAAGAAGCAAATGCAAATAAAGGCAGAAATCTGTCAAAACAGACCAGCAGGTAAAGACGAATTTTTTCGAAGACCTTCTGTTGCTCAAATCAAAAAGTATTGAACTAACGAAAGTTAGATAACAACCTAGGGCCGAAGCGCAAAAATTCACGCCTCAAAAGGACGTACAGAGATTTTACACGAATGTTTACGGTGCAGCACGGAAATCTGTTTCGAGACAATAACTTACCCAATCATTACTTCTCTCTCATTAGAGGTTATTCTGGGCATAAAAAGCAAATAAAAAGGATAAAAAGAGGTTATTACAAAGGGAATAACTTCCAAGGCTCATCTAAAACTTATGGGTTATCTCCCAATAAGTACTTTTCTTTAACGCCTTTAAGTTAGGCATAAGAAGCAAGAAAAAGAATCAAGTATTCTCCAATGAAGAAGCATTAAAACCAAATTTTTGTCCCTTACCTGTCTTACTTTTATTCTTAACCTTGGGGAACATATGATTGTTTGGTGGAGAAGCAAAGTACATGGTCCCCTTTCCCACATCTATTATTGCTCCAAGGATCTTCAATAGGGATCTTCCAAGTGTAATTTGTCTTTTTCCTGCACATTCAATAACAAGATAATCAGTAGAAACCATTTTCCCTAGGATCTTTGTAAACACTCCTTCAGCTATTCCAATGGGTAATATTGTGGCATTATTAGCAAGAAATACTTCTTCTCCTCCTTCAGAAAGCCCTAAAGATTCAAAGATTCATAGACATCTTTGGGAATAAGACAAAATTCAGACATGATATCACAGCGAGTTTGAAAAGTTTCATTATTTATAGCAATCTTTACTGTGGGGAGCCACTTTGATGGTTCAGAATTTATTGGAACATCATTATGATGCTCTCGAAGCGTGTTATAGCAATCCTTTAAACTAGTAGTGCGGTTCTCAAGAGTGTTCAGTCTAGAAAATATGTTTGTAAAGAAAGAATCAGATTTGCTAGGCAAGTTGTAAGTAAAGATCAACTTCTTTATGGCATTAACAGCATCATCTTAATTGCATTGAAGGAAATCTCCTCCCACAACAGCATCCAAAGCATATCTATAGAAAAGAGCAATTCCAAGGTAAAAACTTCTAAGGAACAAGCTTTGAGTCATTTTAGGTTCAGTTTTTTTATGTAGATCAAAGATTCTAGACAAAGCTTCTTTAAAACTCTCTTCAATTCCTTGTTTAAAAGTGAAAATCATTTCCTCAGGTGACATAGTCATTGGAGCAACGCTAGACATAATGACAGCTTAAGATAGGAACTATTTTTTTGTTTTTTAAATAAAGAAAGCAAACTTGTAAAACTATTTTTTGTGTGTTTATGATAAAGGAACAAGCAAACAAAGGAAAAGGTAAACTAAGAAAAACAAAAATAACAAAGTAAAGAGATTGGTTATGAGGGACTCCCCTTGTGAAGATGTCCTTGACTCCCCGGCAACGGCGCCAGAAAATCACTTGCTGACTCGTGTATTAACGAGCTCGTTGGGGAACACCAAGAGGAAGGTATGATGAGCATAGCAGTAAGTTTCCCTTAGTTATGAAACCAAGGTTATCAATCCAGTAGGAGCAAGGAAACACCTCAAAGGTGTTGCTAGCTGGACTTTGGTAGGGCGCACTACCTGCATCAGCAGCAACGTGAAGACCTACAGAACACAACCACAGAACTTTGTCCCCAACTTACAATGAGGTTGTCAATCTCACCAGTTTTGCTGAAAAAAAGGATTAAACGTATCGAGTGGAAGAAAGTAATAGTTTGCAGAAAGTAAACACAAAGCAGTAAACAGTTGATTGTAGATTGATGGTAAAAGAAAGGACCGGGGTCCATAGTTCACTAGTGGTGGCTCTCCTTAAGATAGATAAGATGTTGGGTGAACAAATTACAGCGGGGCAATTGACAAACATCGAGAAAGCATACATGCATATACTAATCATCTTGACTCCTTTGAGATTTGATTGGGCATTACAACATTATACATAGACCGCCATCCAACTGCATCTATGAATATTAATCCAACTTCAGGTTATCATACGAACCCCCTCTAGTATTAAGTTGCAAGCAACGGATAATTGCATTATGAATTGTGTTTAAAGTAAACAATACGATTGTTCTATGAACAAAGGATTGTTGTTTTCTCCCTAGTAGCAACAACACATCTAGTACCTTAGAGATTTCTGTCACTTCCCCACATTACTAGAGGCATGAACCCACTATCGAGCATAAATACTAACTCTTGGAGTTGCTAGCATCTACTTGGCCAACATAGCTACTAACAACGGAAAGCATGCAAGATCACAAATAACAAAGACATGATAGAATCAATAATCAATCTAAAATAGGATCTCAATATCCATTGGATCCCCGCAAACACGACATGTATGGATTACAAATAGATGACCTTGATCATGAACGGAGATCACAAGATCTAAACATGATAGCACAAAGGAGGAGAACCAGCCATCTAGCTACTACATGGACCCGTAGTCCAGAGATGAACTACTCAGGCATCACACCAGAGGCTTGGATGGTGAGGAAGAAGGCCTCCAGGGTGAATTCCCCTCTCTGGCAGGGTGCCAGGAAGAGCTTCAGATCCCTCCCGATCTAGGGATGGAGATGATGGCGGCTACAGACTCTTTCTTGGAATTTTCATCGGGTTCTGATGGTTTCTGAATCGGAGGCAAGATATAGGCGAAAGGAGAGGCCGAGGGGGTGCTTGGGCTGGCCACACCACCCCCTGGAGTGGGCTAAGCCTGGCCGCGTGGCCAGTTGGTGTGGCTGCCCTCTGGCCCCTCTCTTCTTGTATTCTGGCTCCGTGTGTCCCTCGGTGAAAAACTGACTTTGCCTTTTGTCCCGTCCAATTCCGAGAATATTCATTTTCTGAGTTCCTAGAACAGCAGAAAACAGGCAGCTAGCACTATGGCTCTTTGTTAATTGGTTAGTCCAAGAAATCATATGAAAAGTACTCCATAGTTGGAACAAAACATAAGAAAGTAGATAAAACCAAGCATGGAACATCAAAAATTATGGATACATTAGAAACGTATCAGCGAGTCTTCTGGTGAAATAGGATTTTTGGCATATTTTCTAGGATTTTTCCTGATAGTTGATTTTCTGCACAAAAACTAGACACCAAGGTAATTCTGCTGAAAACAACATCAGTCTGTCTTAGTTGTATCCAAATCACACAAGTTTAGAGGAAAAACAATAGCAAAAGTGTTCAGGAAAGTAGATACGTTTTGGACGTATCAACTCCCCCCAAGCTTAGCTTATTGCTTGTCCTCAAGCAATTCAGTTGAAAACTAAGTGTGATAAAAGAAACTTTCACGAACACATTTGCTTCATAAGATGTATATATTCTTAGCATATGATCAACTACTCAGGCAATTCAATGCAACTAAGTTTACTTAATAGTCATTGCAAGCTATGAAGAGCTTCTAACTCAAAATTAGTAACTAGCATGAAAAATAAACATAAGCAACATTACAATGCTCAGAACAATGTATGATAGAGTGGTATCACGCTTGCCTTTGATTGTAGAGCAGTCATAAATGCCAAGGCACCTCTGAAGTTCAAGTGAAGGCTAGAAGTAAAAATATCAAAGATACAAGCATCAAAGTCATAGCACAATTAATCAAGTTTTGAGGCAAGCACATTACACTAAGAATGACAACTATGCTCTCAAGAAAGTTCTCATAGAATGGGTGGTCACTCAACAAGGAAATGAAAATGGTTTTGAAAAGTTTGAAAGGCTTCCAAGTGCTGAAAGTATGGTACTCATTAGCATTTAGCTCTCATTGCACCTATCATAAGCATCTTTTAGGTGATTAAGGTTAAAGTGACACAACTAAGAGGATATGCTTGACAAGTTATAAGTCAAACTCTCATGTCCCTTACTTACGAAGACCGAACCTCATGCTACTCAACTTCAGTCACAAGTAAGATCTTGTCATTGTAAGTACATATGTATCATAGAGAACCGCCAACGGGGTACCCCTTGCACATGATACAGGATCTATCGCATAATCAAAATGACAAGAAAAGTAGACAATGAGCATCTCAGCGATCTTTTCATTTGCTATTTGCATAGGTTTTTATTGAGGATGCTTCATAGAATGCTCATTATAGTTATGCTGCAAGTTCCCCCATGATTAGGCATGGCTTAGGCTAGTGACCCAGGCGTTTATCTAACACACATACAAACTCCATGATCTTACAAGTTCCCCTTTTATTTCACACCGCTGGGATCCATAAGCAAAAGAATCATGATATCAACGAGGTACAAAGTACCAGTGCAATGTTGAAAGTGTTCCCCATGATACATGGTTCTGCTAACTTCAACTTATAAAGAGCAAGCATATACACAACAAAGATGGACACAATGGTTCAAGTTTAGTAAATGCAAGAAAGTGTGCCATCAAGTTCGTGAGAGCTTTACTAACTAACTTTCTCATAACAAGCAAACATTTTATTCCGAAGAAAACAAGGCATACTTAATATGCACGAAATAACAAATGATGCTAATAGGTAGGTATGGTGGACACTTTTGGAAATATTGGTTTTGGGGAGTTGGATGCACGAATAAAGATTATACTTAGTACAAGTGAAGGCTAGCAAAAGTAAGGGAGCGACAAACGAGAGAGCAAATAACTGTCATAATCATGCTTGCAACAAAACATGACTAATCATGGCATGAAAGTGATTCAAGACCCCTGAGGCAAAATAATTCATCGAGGCTTAACTGATTATTTCAGTGATCATGCGTAAGCTTGTGCCAAGTCAATTCAAGTGAAACATTCAGAGGGAGATACCATAGTGTCATACCAAGTTATGAATAGAGAAGTGCAAGCAAACATTCATATGACATGCTACAAACTATTAGCGAGCTGGAGCTAATCATAAGAAAGCAAGAACTACTAAGCATCCATAAATAACATACGCCCTACATGAACAGACTGAGCATGCCCACAATGATGAGTATATGTACAAAAATGAAAACAAATAGAGTTCGTTACCAGCCTCTTACCACACCTCAAGTTGTCATTAATCCTCATTATTGCCCTTCACTTGTGTGGCTTGAATAATAACATGAAACCAAATTCCACTCAGGACTGCTGAACGCTGCAACAAACTTCACAAAACCAAAGAAGAACAACAAATATTTTTGGGGTTTTTAATTTTCAAAGGCAAGAACAATAAGGAAAAACAAGTAAAGCAAAATCTTTTTGGGTTCTTTGAATGATTAAGACAAAGCCAAAAGGAAAAAAGCAAACCAAGGAAAAAAGAAGAAGAAGCAAACAAAGAGAAACAACAGAAATATTTTTGGTCTTTTTGTGATTTAGAAAGCAAAAGTAAAGAAAGAACGAAAACTAAAAAGAGAACAAAGCATAAATATACAAAGTACCGATGAAACATGATATGGAGATGAGTGTGATGTCGGTGTATCTCCCCCCAAGCTTAGGCTTTTGGCCTAAGTGGGTATCAATCCCAAGCTGGCCAAGATGGAGCGCCTCCGTAGTATGGCGAGGAGGTACCCTCGTCCTGGTACGAGCTCAAGGACGCCCCACCGTAGTCTGTAGAGTAGTCATAAGAAGGCACATCCTCCTGGTGCTGCCTGTGGAAACCAAGCAAGCCGAGCTGCTCGTCCACCTCCTCCTTGGAACGCGACCACGACCTCCTATGAACACTGAACAAAGTAGCTTGCGGCAAAGGAATCTCCATTTCATCCCCGTCAGTAAACAACATCCTGTATACTAAACTGTCCGTATCAGAGTCGGCAGTGACGAAGTGATGCGCTTTCATGGCAGCAAGATCAAGACTTTGTGGTGCCAATATAATATCATTAGGATCCATAGAAAGTTCTAACATAGTAACCATACATGAAGCAATAATGCCCCCATAAATAGGTCCCCTAGTTGCTAGGCATCGAGCAATGAGAGAGCCAAGATTGTACCGAGTATCATTATTAAGTGTAGTAGGGAGGAAGGCTAAATGATAATTGGAGATATTACTTGTGTTCTCCCTATGAAGAATGCTAGTAGCAAGATAATAAGCAAAGTATCTAAGAGCTGGGAGTTGGATGTTCCTTATCTTCCCGCGCTGAGCTACGCGGTCATCGTCATTTGTCACACTTCGATAGAGTTCTAGCAAATCGGCAGGTCTCCCTTAGATCTTCTTCACGGTCCCCGTCATGCCTATACCTATAATACTGCAAAATCTTTACAACGACATGGTAATAGGCATATTATAAATTATGAAAGAAATAGTTGACTGATAGGGGGTGTTAGTGAAAACGAATCTCTCAAGGAAAGTTTTCGTGAGCACGGCATATTACTCACTCTCATCTTCCATGTATGAGTTCAAACCGACTCACTAAACCAGTAGTAAGAAATCATCGAGGATCCCTGCATCTTTCAAGAAGGTATAACAAGGAAAAGTAGATCGGTGAGCATCCCCCTCATCTCCTTCATTGCCAAAGCGTGGTGCAATTATATCTTCATTATGTGAAGGCCTAAACTGAGAGGCTAATCTTGAGGGCCTTGACCTCCTAGGTGTGTCCCTCTCAAATATTTCTCCAAAGTTGTGGTTGTTCATCTTTGATATTCTGAAATTTAAACATCCATTATACAAGTGATTGCAAAGTTAATACATAATAAAGAGAACTGCTCATAGGGACTTGTAAGAGGCCTAAATATACACCAAAAGAATATCTCTAAGCATTGAACAAGCGTAAAAGCTCTCATAACCTGTCACCTACAACAACAAAATACTCAAGATATAAACCACTAAACACAAATATACTTGGACAAACGGAGGAGTCACATACCGGAGAACAAATGCTCCAAATTTCAGTATCAAAGATGGACTGAGCAAGGAGATCAAAAAAATCATGGACAAGAATAGCAAGAACACGATTTTGAGAAAAGAGCTGGTGTTTTCTTGGGAGAGAGAAAGCAGTGGCAAGTGAGAGAGTGAGTCGAGGGCCAGGGTGGCCCACACCATGGCCAGACGCGCCCCTAGGATGTCTGCACCACCAGGTGGTGTGCTTGCCTAGTGGGCCCCCTGGTACTCTCTAGGCACTTCTCTGCCCCTTTTTCACGTAAAAATTTAATATGAATTTTCTGGAATTTTCGAGACACTTTATTTTTGAGCAATTTTCAGGTATAGATGAATGATTTTCTGACAGAAAGATGTTTCTGGAATGATGCAATGACAAAACAAAGCTAAAACTTCACACGTTCTAAGACACTCTAACATGCAAGCAACTAACAACAGAAAAGTAAACTAAACAAAAGCAAAAACTAAAATGGATAAAATAAAAGTAAGCAAATATAATCATGGTGAAAACATTGTTTTGTTCATACCTTTTGTTAAGAAGGTTGATCAGGTCTTGACATGGGTATACCCTACAGGTACTCGAGCTTGGTATATACCGCCTGCATACATAGAGGCCCACGGTGTCGCCAAGGCCCAAATGAAGAACTCGAGTAACCTACAGACTCTCGATTGCTTGAAGAACAAGAAGAAGCTAAAGATAGAAAGTTAAAAGGGGAAAACCCTAAGATGTAACCGACTCGACCTGCTACCCGAGACATAGCCTATCTATATAAAGGCTAGGAGGTGGCGGGGAGGAGGACACACGCAACCCTAGTTTCCACAACCCTCACCAGATTGCATTTGCGCACCATTGTAATCTTCGATTCCTTTGATAACTCCACGAGCAGACAAGCAGGAGTAGGGACCTCTACCAGACCTGAACCTGGGTAAATCTTCGAGTCCCCTGTGTGCTTGTTTGCTAGCGGATAGATGTCTCCAGCGCTCCCTCCTTCTCCAAATCCCAAGTCCATAACAATGGGCATTGATGAGTTAAACCCTCGTCAATCGGCGCCGTCTGTGGGAATTGGGAGTGTTGATGTTGCGGATTCTTCAGCCCCATCAACCGCGATCTACAACTCCGCGACAGCGTAGATTCGCCAGCTCTTCGGCGCGTTCGACTTCACCATCCACACGCCGGCCACTCGCCTAGCTTTCGAGTCCGTAGGCGACGGAATCAGCTTGGCGGTCGGGAGCTTCCGCTTCCAAGTTGGTCAGATGGGCAGGCTTCGCATGCCTAACCAGCCGACAGTGCCGTCGATTGCCCCAGCATCGTGGTTCCCTCCATCAATCGGCACCCTCATTGAGCTCAACACACAGATAACAGTCGAGAACACGATCAGCGACAGCAGTCGTGAATCCGATCTGAGCGATTTGACAACTGAAGATGAAGCCTACGGCTCCGGATCTGAGAGTTGCGGGAGCAGCAGCTTCCCCAATCACTTCATGTGCGCCGTCATAAACACGGGCGACACCTCTGCCAATCGGGATAACACAGGTAACCGTGGCAACGAAACCGACCGGCTGAACAGTGGCAACGGCGGTAACGGTGGCAATGGTGGCAATCGCACCCCCGTCAACATCGGAGGGGCAATCGAACCTCCAACCATAACCAACGAGCAAACCGGCGAACGCGTCGTGGTCAGGCTCAATGAGCTTGAATGGGCTCGCTGCCGCGAGGCCCTACGGGGGAACCCTTTACCCTCGGATCCTCCCAAGAACTTCTGTTGGGCTACCATTGTCTCCTGGAGGAGGAGTTTAAGCGCCAAGCGCAAACAAGCGCACAGATCGAAGCGCGTAAAAAGGCGGCAGACAAGTCGAGCCTTCGACGTGCTGGGCTCTCCTCTCATGGAGGATCCTCCTCAAAGGGCAACGAGTACCTCACAAACAAGAGGCGGTCTCGGATGGCCCATCTCACTGAGCAAGAATGCATAGAAGCTGCAAAGGTCCTCGACTTCAGCTCTATGACAGTCGATACACGTGGCAATGTGGTCCCTAAGACGCCACAAGCCGCGGTGACAGCAGCCACCATGTACCTCCTCAACAACCAGCCATCAGCTGGAGATCCTCGATCCGCCATGCACCGATCTATGATCGTAGGATTGGGACTAATCGAGGCTGCTCTCGACAAAGAGCCAACACCTGAGCCGAAAAAAGGAAAAGAGCTAGCAAAGCGCTACTCCTTGCCCTCATCCAGCGACGATAGTCACGACCTATCTCGACGACGCCGCACACGGCGACATGACCGCGACTATGATGCGCGCGATGAACTCATGCGGTGCAAGATCGACAAATCAAGGGCGCGACGCGCCCGGTCGACTGACTCGGAAGAGGAAGATGTGGAGCTCTGTGGCGGCAGATGCTTCAGCAGGTCCATCAGGCAAAAGCGAATGCCCAAGGGGTTCAAACTCCCGTCGGAGAACCCGAAGTTTGACGGCCTACAGGACCCGAAGATCTGGCTGGAGGACCACATATCCTCTGTCAGGCTCCACGGCGACAGTCGAAGCATGGCCATGCAATGTCTACAGCTAAAGCTGCAAGGTGCCGCTTGAGCATGGCTCAACAACCTCCCACGCGGATCCATTCGTAGCTGGGATGAGCTGGTTTACAGATTCTTGCGCAACTTCAAGGGCACATACAAGCGACCTGCATCGATCGAAGAGCTGAGATGCTGCAGCAAAGATCGGGCGAATCGCTACGCTCCTACATCCAAAGGTGGTCCATCATCAAGAACTCCATAGAGAACATCTCGGAGGATCGCGCGATTGACGTGTTCAATGACGGCGTTTGCCGCCTAGAGCTCAGGGAGGAGCTGGGCCGCTCAAAGCCCAAGACCATCGACCACCTGATGGAAATTGCGAATCGGTGGGCTGATGGAGAAGATTCGGTGAAGAATCGCGTACACTCCGACGAGGAGGTAGAACTCGAGCGAAGACACGACCACCGAGGAAAACGCCGCATGCGCATCTACGATGACCGCGACGATGTCAACATGGTCGCAGCTGGCTACGCCGACAGACACGACGATAACCACAATAGTAGATACAACAGTGGCGGATACCGCGACTCTGGGAAAACCACGCAAGTGTGGCGACGCCGCAATCGTGATGAGGCACCCACGACATCCATTGAAGACAAACTCTCCAGGCCATGTACGGTGCACTTCTACATCGACAAGCATGATGGAAAAAAGAAGTCCAGCCACCTCCTCAAGGACTACCGCGAGTTCCTCAAGCTACACGAGGGATTGGTTTGGATGAATCGCAATGCAGTCGAAAGAGGCTATGGAGCCGCTCCAGGCGCCGTGGCACATGGCGCTCCGCCACCACCACCTAGACCACGCGCAAACACAGCTGCGCCGGAACAAAACCACGGAGGTGAACCATACCCGTGGGCCATGGGTACCATGATTATCCAAAAGGGACGCCCCTTGAATCGGGTGTAGAAGGCCATCACTCGCCAAGTCAACTTAGCCATACACACGCCGCCATCTACTACTGAGTACCTCAGCGGAAGCGAGTCCTGCTTACCTTCGCCAAATGCGATCATCCGCCTCAAGTACCTCGTCCAGGCCATTGTCCCCTCGTACTCGAGGCGCAAATCAGAGGCTTCGACATGAGCCGCGTCTTCATGGACGGCGGAAGCGGCATCAACCTCATATTCGCGAGTACCTTGCGAGCAATGCATATCCCTCTAACCTTCCTAGAGGCCTCGGACACAACATTCCACGACATCGTCCCAGGAAAAGGCGTATATCCCCTAGGAAAAATCAACCTTGACGTCATCTTCGGCACACCGAAAAACTTCCGGCGCGAGCGCATCGACTTTGAGGTCGTCGACTGGCCCTCACAGTACCAGTGCATCCTCGGACGCGTCGTGTTTGCTAGGTTTATGGCAGTGCCACATTACGCCTACCTGCAAATGAAAATGCCAGGTCCCAATGGCATCATCACAATCAACGGGAGCTTCGAGAGATCCGACATTTGCGATAGGGAATTCAACAGAATTTCCCAGTCCTTCGGCATGTAGGAAGAACTCGCAAGGCTAAAGGAGTCAACAGACAACAGTCTGCCTCCCCTGAGCCGGCCAAGCTCGCCTGATCTATCCTTCGACACATCGGTGCACACAAAGAAAGTGCAGGTCCACCCATCGGTTCCCGCCAAGATGGCCCTCATAGCCAACAACTTGAGTCCCGCATAGGAACTCGCGCTCATCGAATTCCTCCGTGAGCACTGGGAAATTTTTTCCTGGTGTCCAGCTGACATGCCAGGAGTTCCTAGGGAATTTGCCGAGCACGCACTCAACGTCAACCCAGACGCAAGGCCAGTCAAGGAAACAATAAGGTGATTATCTGAGCCAAGAGCAAAGGCAGTTGGAATGGAGATCAACAGACTCCTCGACGCCAAATTCATACACGAGATCAAGGAGAGCACTTGGCTCTCCAACATGGTGCTGGTACCAAAAAAATACACAGATATCCTGCGGATGTGCGTGGACTTCACCTCTTTAAATAAGCACTGTCCAAAGGATCACTTCCCGCTACCGCGAATCGACCAGATCATCGACTCCACCGCGGGATGCGAGTGCCTCAGCTTCCTCGACGCCTACTCAGGCTATAATCATATTCGAATGAAGGAGGAAGATCAAGAAAAAACAGCGTTTACAACACCCTTCCGTGTGTTCTTCTACAACACAATGCCTTTCGGGCTAAAAAACGAGGGAGCCACCTACCAGCGGTGCATGCAGGCTTGCCTCAAGGATCAACTTGGTCGCAATATCCAAGTCTATGTCGATGATATAGTAATCAAGACCAAGGAGGAAGCATCCCTAATCGATGATTTACGCGAAACCTTTGCCAACCTCGACCGCTACTGGATCAAGCTCAATACGAACAAATGCGCCTTCGTCGTACCATCTGGGCAACTACTCGGGTATCTCATCTCCGCGAGGGGAATCGAGGCAAATCCGAAGAAAATAAAAGCCATATTGGCCATGGAGAAGCCCAAAAACATAAGGGGCGTCCAGTAGCTGGTTGGGCGGATCGCGGCCCTCAGCCGATTCATCAGTCGGATGGGTGAAAAGGCACTGCCCTTCTACCAACTCCTCCGCAAAGCTAAAAAGTTTGAGTGGACCAACGAAGCGCAGGAAGCATTCGAAGACCTCAAGCGCCTGCTATCCACTTCGCCAGTGCTGCTGACCCCACGAGAAAGGGAACCGCTATTGCAATATATCTCTGCCACCAACCAGGTGGTCAGCATAGTACTCGTGGTCGAACGAGCCGAGGAAAACAAGGTCCACGGAGTACAGCGCCCAGTCTACTACCTCAGCGAGGTCCTCACGCCAACAACAGCGGCACCCACACTACCAGAAGCTGGCATACGACGTCTTCATGACCGCGCGGCGACTGCGCCACTACTACCAGGAACACCCAATCATGGTGGTCAATGACGCCCCGCTGGGGCACATCCTCAATAACCCCAACGCCACGGGACGAGTCGCGCTTTGGGGAATCAAATTGTCTCCACGAGACATTACATACGAAAAGCGCGACGCAATCAAGTCGCAAGTTCTTCCTGACTTCCTTGTGCACTGGATGGAAAACCAACTCCCCGAAAATCCAGATATGTCCTATCTCGGGACAATGCACTTCGATGGATCCAAGCAGAAGGACGGAGCAGGTGCACGTGTCATACTGACATCACCCCAAGGGGACAAGCTGAAGTACAACCTGCGAATGCAGTTCACCGCCTCCAACAACAAAGCTGAATACAAGGCCCTACTACACGCGATGAGGATGGCAAAAGCCTGCGGCGCCAAGATGCTCATTATATACGGCGACTCCAAGTTGGTCGTCAACCAAACAATGCATGAATGAGACGCACTGAACGACAACATGATCGCCTACCGCGACCTCTATGACACACTCTAAGGGGATTTCGACGGCTGCGAGCTGCGGCACATAGGTCGCGAAAGCAATGAAGAGGCAGACGCACTCACCAACATAGGCTCTACCTGCGCCCCCATACCACCTGGGGTATTTCTTGAACGCTCCATCAAACCAAAGGCCGCAGAGAAGAAAACAAGCGCAACAACGGACTCAGGGGCTACACCGCCCAATGAGCCAATGGCACTCGATGACTTGGAGCTGGACACAAGACTCAAGGGACCAATGAGCGTCATGATGATTGAGAAATCCTGGACTCAATCGTACATCACATACCTCCTCAGTAAAAGGCTACCGGACCATCTGACTGATGCATGGCACATCGCGCGGCGATCCAAGGCGTTCGCTGTTATCAACGGCAAACTGTATAAACGCAGCATCACAGGAGTACTCCAACGATGCGTCTCCACGGCTGATGGAAGAGTTGTTCTCTTTGACATCCATGAGGGGACCTGCGGGCACCACGCCGGCAGTCGCGCCCTCATTGCCAAAGCTCTACGAGCTGGATTCTACTGGCCTACGCCCATGCGCGATGCCAAGGACATCGTCCAAAAATGCAACGCTTGCGAGCGATTCGCGGACAAACCACACGCATCGGGCGCAGAGCTTCGGCCAATTTCATTAGCCTGGCCCTTCGTGCAACGGGGACTTGACATGGTTGGCAAGCTCTCATGGTCCTCACGAGGAGGCTACGTCTACCTCTTGGTCATAGTCAACAAATTCACCAAGTGGATAGAGGCCATGCCAGTGACCAATCAATCAGGGCACATCGCAGTCAAGTTCTTCGAGTCCATCGTCTACCGCTTCAGAGTGCCGCACAGCATCATCACCGACAATGGGATAAACTTCACGTCTAAGGAATTCCAAGAATTCTGCAAGAATCTGGGAATCAACATCAGCTACGCCTCGGTGGCAGACCCACAGACCAACGGTCAGGTTGAAAAGGCGAATGGGCTCGTCTGTGGCGGCATCAAGAAGCGACTCCTCCGCCACTCGAACAAGCCGCGGGTTGCTGGCCAGACGAACTGCAATCCGTACTCTAGAGCCTACGCACAACTCCAAACAGTGCTACGGGCTACACCCCGTTCTTTATGGTACACGGTTCCAAAGCAGTGCTTCCCGCCGAGGTACGGTACAAACCATCGCGTGTGGTCGCTTACAGCGAGCAGGAGTCAACCCTTGCACTCGAAGACTCCGTCGACCTCCTTGACGAGGCAAGGGAAATCGCCGTGGAAAGATCAACGATCTACCAGCAGAACCTACGCAACTACCACAGTAGGAGGCTACGCCCCAGATCCTTCGTTGAAGGCGACCTGGTCCTGCGACTGAAGCAGCAAGGACATCTCAAGCTCGAGTCCCCCGGGAGGGACCATACGTGATTACAGAAGTAATGCCAGGTGGCGCCTATCGCCTTCAAGATCTAGAGACAGGAGTCGCATACTCCAACCCTTGGAACGTCGCACAACTGCGACGCTTCTACCCTTAGACGTTTTTACCTTTACATCACAAATACGGCACTCAGCCAAGGCTACTTAGCCACACACTGTACTTCGTATTGTCTTAAGAATAAATAAAGCTAAGTGCCCCAAAACTATGTGTTCCCCTTTCTTTTTCGCAACTTAGCCACTCGGGGGCTGCGCCACCATACACATCTGTTCTACGAACTAAAACGCGATATCCTGAGTAGCTGGCGCATCAATCTAAACCCTTGACACAACATCAACCCAGTTGCAACGCACCTAACAGGTTGACAAGGGACTGAGATAAGCGCATGGCCAGGCTAATGAAAAGGAGTCGCATAGTGAAACGCACTCACAAAACATACACGCTAACAAGCTCTTTATACGCCATCAACAATTATGCACATCATTACATACGAACTTTACAGCATTGGTATGTTTATGTGCAGAATACAAACTTAGCTACTATTGCAAAAAGAGAACATTGGTCTGCTCCTCGAAGAAGTCGACGATCTCCTCTGCTGGGCGATCCACCGCCTGATAGTGCGGCACCATATTCCAAACAGAACCCGCTGGTGGTGTAGGTGGACTGGCCGCAATCGCCGCAACATCTACATCAGGCCTATGCAGTCGCACCAGTGACAAAGCGGCCTTGGCACCAGCCACCAATTGCTGCCTCACACACTCGCGAACCGCAGCCAGGTCTTGGAACTTGGCAAGAAGGGCCAACAGGCTCGAAGGAGTAACGTCCACCGGAAAAATTGTCTGATAAATGTCCTTCAAGCATGACTGCGACTTCTTCATGAAGTGGAGCACTCGCGACGCACGATCCTGCAAGGTCGCAAGTGTGATCGCACGATCATGATCCACCTAGAAGTATCCACTCTACTGAAGTTGCTCTTGGGTCAGGTCATGCATACGAATGGCGATCCTATCTTTTTCATCCTACGGATGGCGCGCGCTGACAACTATACAAAGCAACAACGGAAGCATAAGGACAACACACCATTGCGAGTGACTACAAGGAAAAGATAAGAGCAAGCAAACTAACACTTAAATTGGTCGCCCAGCTGCGTCATCTCCCCCTACAGATATTTTTCTCGGGCGGTGGCCTTCATTGCCTTTGACTTCCATACATCTGCGTTACCGCGGAGCACGGGAAATTCACGCTCCAACTGCTTCACGTGATCACGCAGTCGCGAGAGTAGAGACAGCTCATCCACCCTCGAGCGCGGTGGTGCCAAAGTATCATCCAGTGGCGGCGAATGCTAAGGTTCCCTCAATGGTTCACTCGACATACCCTATCACAAGCCAATCAAGAAGCAAAATAAGAAGACCAAAGATTAGAGTGCATTCAAGATTAGCAAAAGTATCAGCAGATACACTCGCCAACATGCATGTTCTTGACAAAAGACATAAACTAATTAACTATTACAAAGATACTAAGGAGCAACTGGCTTCTTCGACTTGGATGGCTTCGGGGGCCTCATCGAGTCCGTGGAGTTATCATATGGCACTGACTTTCCGCCGGCCCCTGATGCTGCAGCCTTTGCCGCCTTCTTGGCTCGGTGCAGCTCCTCAGAGTACTTCACAATTGTGCTAATTAGCTGCGGCCCATACTTTCCACAGGCAGTCGCGAAGGGAGCAAAGACTACCTGCTGGCCGTCCGCGCTAACGGGCATCGCCCTCGAGACCGCCGCAGGATCAACTTCAACTCCGTGGGCCTGCACCATAGCAAGTGACATTGACGCGCCAGCCCCACGACGTGAATTCTTGAAGCTTGCAGGGACACCCCCGGCAAGAGACTCCACCAGCTCATCCATGTTCTCAATCAGCTCAGCCTTGGGCAGCAGCTCCTCCTAGAGGCGACTGAGCACACCCTTGGCCTTGGAGAGCATATCTTGAATAGCGGCGCTGCGGTCCACGACTACTGAAAGTGCACCCACCAAGGCATCGTCACGGCGGAGGGTCTGAGGATCGAAGCTCAAATCACCTGCATTTGTACATAAACCCACGCATGGGCATGAAAGTCACCACTAGCGATAAAAATCGAACAAAAGAACGATAATGATAGTCAAGCAAGGTACCTTAGAGGGCCTTGGAAATCGAGAAAAGCTGTTCTTCGAACAACTTCTCCCTAGCTGCAGTGAAGGCATGCAGCTCTCTTCACGCCTTTGTGCCTCGTCACGCGCCGCAATTGCCTCATCGCGGCTCTTCACAGCCGCAGCGAGCGTCTTTTCCATGGCAGCGGCGTCGCGAAGAAGGGCATTATGTTCAGCTGCAAGACAGCACAAAAGGGATTGACTATCAGTCGACAACAGGGCAACGATGTAGAAGAATGAGAAGAAAAGGGCACGTACTTTCCACCACGCGATATCGCGTATCCAGCATTGCATGCCATAGGCAACATCGCAAGAAGCAGCACTTGGTCCGCCAGATGAGCAGCTTCCTTCACAAGAAGCTATCGCAAAAAGAAAAACAACAAAGGCAGCAGATGCCATAGGCAACATCGACTGCAGCACGAGAAGAAGAGAGGCTACACTCACATGATCCTCCAGTGACTCCGAAGTCGACTGGTTTGTAGTCATCCGGGCAACCATCCAATGCTCCCCATCGTGTGGAGAGCTTGATGAATTGTGCCCGGAGTGGGCCGCCAATGGAGCAGAAGGAGAACGCTCAACCTCTTTTGGCTCTGGAGGTCGTGACTTCAGATTCTTTCAAAAATTGGACGTCGCCAGAAGACGACGACGCTGGCTGACTGCAAGATCAAATCAACATCACAAAAAGACAACTGCAAAGAAGAACCAAAAAAGGAGGATTCGAATACTTACCAATCAAACTTATCAAAGTCAAAGGTTGGCTCCCCCGACTCTGACGAGGACTCCTTTGGCAGTCACATCTTCTTGAGAGAAGAGGTCGCCACGGCACACACAGGAATGGCAGGGATCGGTGACTCCGCACCAATGCCTGCACCCTCCAGAGTCGAAGGAGACGATACATCGGAATCCTCGCTGCGCGAGCGCTTGTGAGTATCCGGACTACCCGACTCGGGGGCTTCCTCCTCCACATCAGATGGGACGGTCAACTCTGACTCGTCCTCTTCCAAAGCTTCGCGAGGGATAACCCCTCAGGAAGAGGAGGCATGCAGGGTGACAGAGCCCAATCCTGCATACAGACAACAATTTAGCACAAAGATAATAAATAGCAAAGAAGCAATCAACAAACTAATCTACTGCATAGCACAACTATACCTTAGGAGGAGGGTTAGCAGCATCGAACGGAGGAACAACTGGTTCACTGGGGAGCACGTCCTTGACGGTGTACTTGGTGACCAGTCGAACCCTTTTATCTACCTCACTCGCGGACATGCCATCGGCAGACACGCGAGTGATATCGTCAGCACCAGCCCGCTGAAACATGGGATGGACTCTAGCCTGTAGGGGCTGGACGCGACGGTGCAACCACGTGCGAATGAGGGTGCAACCTCCTTCCTCTTTGCCTATGCAACTCTCGAGGTCGCAGACACGCTCGTACATCACATTTGTCTCCGCGGACTCGCCGGGCATAACCACATTCTTCCAAGAGCACCTCCTATTGCATGGCGTTGAGGGGTCAAAGGGCGCGAGTCCGAAGTGGTCTCCGCCGGCCTTCTGGTCGCAAACGTAGAACCACTTATCCCTCCACCCTTGGACGGACATCGCCAGCTTGATGTCGAAATATGTGGCAGATGGATCGACGCGGATTCCGCAGCGGCCTACGTTATAGACTACGGAGCCACACGCCGATTGACTCTTCAACTTAAAGAGGTGCTTGAAGAGACCGAAATGCGGCTCGATACCGAGCCAGCACTCGCAGAGGGTGATGTAGCAAGCTACGTGGAGGATTGAGTTGGGGGTCCGCTGATGGAGCTGGAGCCCGTAGAAACAAAGAAGGCCCCTGAAGAAAGGATGCAGGGGAAACGAGAGGCTACGAATCATGAACGCTAGGAACATCACTCGAAAACCGGCAGGAGGAGAGGGGATTACCTCGCCACCGGGGACGCGCACGTCGGCGACTGCGGCGGACAGCACTCCATCTTGGCGAAGAAGACTAAGATCAGAGGACTTGATGACGAACGGACGCCATGCGCCATTCGTGACGGTGCTCGTGCCCTTCTTCTTCCCGCCGGCGGTGGTGCTGGTGCCCGCAGCGGCGGAGCCGCCTTTCTTCTTCACCATAGTAGTGGCAGTGGCGGAATCGGTGATAGCACCTCCTTTCTTCTTCCCCATTACGCGGCGGCGATGCGACCGGAGGAAGTAGCTAGGAAATGTGCGGAGCTGGTCCAGCGCCGCGGAAGACAAGAGCGCAGACAAAGCAGAGGAGCAGCGGCAATGGCAATGAAGGCAAAGGATGAACGAAAGCAGATGTGAAATATACCGTCGCAGCGTCACTACTTAACCCCTAGAAGGTGCAATCCAACGACCTAGAAAAACCCTACCAGACGCGTGGCGTTCATCGCACTCGACACGTGGAAGAGGTGAAACACGAACCACCCCCCCCCCACTACTCCCATTATGTGCAGAAATCGAGGAGGCGCAGTTAAAATAAATATTACGCACGCCCGGTCAAATCAAAGTCAGGGAGTGGGACCCACCGCTCGTCACATCCCGTCAAACTCGCTCACGCGGGCAACTGAGGTCATGAAATCGTCAACACTGACGTCATCAAAACTACGCAGCAGAAGACTTCGACTACTATTAATCCTTGCTCGAGTCTTTGACTCCACCAAGCACTCGGAGGCTACTCCCATAGGGAGCGCTGGTCGCGCACCCTATGATTTTTCCTCTTCTTTTCAGGAACATGGACAATCAAAGCAAACCCGACCATTCGAAACATGGTTCGATTATGGACATGGGTTACTCCCATAGGGAGCGCCAGAAACAAATTCGACTGAAACAAGCAAACAAAAGATGACAGCAGTCGCGAAAGTTCTTTAGTCCTGCCTGAGTCTTCGGCTCAACCAGGCACTCGGGGGCTACTCCCATAGGGAGCGTTGGTCGCGCACCTTATGATTATTTGTACAAAGTACTGTGTGTTGATAACATCCACACTCGAAGTTTATGGCGACACCGCCTCATAATTTTTCCCTACAAAGAGACTGCGTCTCCTGGGTCACCCGAATCATCTCTGCGATGATAAAATTCGGATGTCACGCTTACGGCGTGAAGATAAGACCTGAATAAGGCCTGGCAACACATCTCTTGTGCACTACCAGAAATATATCTGTGCCTACAGGTACGATGAACATGCCTCGATGGACGCGTCTAGTGCTCACACCCATATAACTGGAATTCGACTCCTGTAAGACCTCCACGGCTTCAGTTGAATTAAACCAGCACTTTTCCAGATTCGAGTCTGGGGACTCGAATTTGAGTAGATGGCATTGTTTTACCCTAAGGTAGTTAACTGATATTGATACATCGGTTAAATCAGGCACGCACATCAACAATTCCCATGACATAATCAGAGCAGTCGAAAAACATACTCAGTCATGCACTCGAAAGGCTTCTTAAAGTCTCTAGTCGAATCTGCGATTCCATTGGACACTTGGGGGCTACTGACATGGGTATACCCTACAGGTACTCGAGCTTGGCATATACGGCCTTCATACGTAGAGGCCCACGGTGTCGCCAGGGCCCAAATGAAGAACTCGAGTAACCTACTGACTCTCGATTGCTTGAAGAACAAGAAGAAGCTAAAGATAGAAAGTTAAAAGGGGAAAACCCTAACATGTAACCGACTCGATCTGCTACCCGAGACCTAGCCTATCTAGATAAAGGCTAGGAGGGGGCAGCGAGGAGGACAAACTCAACCCTAGTTTCCACAACCCTCACCAGATTGCATCTGCGCACCATTGTAATTTTCGATTCCTTTGAAAACCCCATGAGCAGACAAGCAGGAGTAGGGACCTCTATGAGGCCTGAACCTGGGTAAATCTTCGAGTCCCCTGTGTGCTTGTTTGCTAGCCCATAGATGTCTCCAGTGCTCCCTCCTTCTCCAAAACCCAAGTCCATAACAATGGGCATTGATGAGTTAAACCCTCGTCAGGTCTTGTTACCAAAATTTTTTTATATGAAACAAAACTTTGTATTCCACTAATGATTATGTTACCTCAACCTTGATAGCAATGGTCCCAATCATAATAGTTTCATATTTTTCTCTTGGTATGGGACAATATATTTTTCCAACGTGAATGCCCTCAGCATGTTCAATTGAATTCAAACCATAAGTCCTATCAATCTTCTTGGGGAAATAGATAGTATGCTCCTTTTCATTAACATTGAAAGTCACCTTTCCTTGATTACAATTAATAACAGCTCCTGCAGTATTAAGAAAAGGTCTGCCAAGAATAATAGACATATTATCATCTTTAGGCATTTCAAGCACAACAAAATCAGTTAATAGCAAGCAATTATGAGCCACTTTAACAGGTACATCCTCACATATAATAATAGCAATAGTAGTAGATTTATCAGCCATTTGCAAAGATATATAAGTTGGTATTAGTTTTTCCAGTTGAAGTCTCTTGTAGAGAGAGAAAGGCATAACACTAACTCCTACTCCCAAATCACACAAAGCAGTTCTAACATAACTATTTTTAATAGAGCACGGGATAGTTGGAATCCCTGGGTCTCCAAGTTTCTTTGGAACCTTACCATTAAAGGAATAATTAGCAAGCAAAGTAGAAATTTCTTCATTAGGGATCTTCCTTTTATTCGAGACAATATCCTTCATATACTTTGAATAAGGAGTCAATTTAATAGCATCAGTTAAAAGAATTTGCAAGAATAAAGGTTTCATCCACTCACAAAACTTATTATAGTGTTCATCTACTTTTGACTTGTGTTTCTTATCAGGGAAAGGCATAGGTTTTTGGACCCAAGGATCTCTTTCACTACCATGTTCTTAGCAACAAAATATTCTTTAGTGTATTTAGTATTCTTAGTGTGGTTTTCAGGTTCTTCAAAATTTTCATTATCAGGAACATCATTTTCTTCATTACCACTTTCATTTTCAGCATTAGAGACAGATATACTATTAGGATCTTTAATAGGTTTAGAGGGTTCTACAATAGTTTTATGTTTCTTCTTTCTTTTCTTAGGAGAATTACCATTATTTTCAGCTTGTTGAGAATCCTTCTCAATTCTTTTAGGATGCCCCTCAGGATATAGAGGATCCTGGGTGGCAGCACCACTTCTAGTTCTAATTTCATAAGCATGTTTTTCTTTATCAGCATTAACTAGCAGGTCTTTTTGTACCTTAATAAGCTGATCAATTTGAGTTTGAACCATTTGAAAATGTTTAACAAGCATTTTCACATCATTAGAGGTTCTTTCCACAATATCCTTCAACTCAATAATAGCTCTTGAGTTTTCCATTAGATGATTTTGCACCCTTTTATTAAAATTACCTTGCTTGACAATAAAAATATCAAATTCTTCTAAGCATTGATCAGGAGGTTTAGAGTAAGGAATATCACCTTCATCAGAGTGTTGGAGAGAGTGTACCTCAATAGTGCATGAGTGGGAGATTGGCTTACATAATTCTTCTATAGGAGTTAAATTATTCACATCTTCAGCTTTAATCCCCTTCTCCTTAAGACATTTCTTAGCTTCCTTCATCACTTCATCATTTTGTTCAATAACTCCCCTCTTCTTAGATGTTGGTGTAGGCATAGGTATAGTTGGTTCAGGTATAATTGATTCAGGTATAGCTGGTTCAAGAGGAGTCCAGTCTTCATAATTCTTGCTTATTTTAGCCATTAATTCCTCGGCTTCCTTGGGATTCCTATTCCTGAAAACACAATCAGCACAACTATCCTGGTATGTCCTAGATTCTTCAGTTAGTCCATTATAAAATATATCAACAAGCTCATTCTTAGGTAATGAACATCCAGCCTGTGCATGAATCAAAGCACAAAACCTTGCCCATGATTCAGGAAATATCTCTTTTTCTCCCTGTTTAAGATCAAAAAGTTCTTGCAAAATAGCATGTCTAGCACTAGGAGGAAAATATTTCTGCAGGAAAGTACTAATCAAGCAATCAGCGCTATCAACAGATCTAGGAGGTAAATTATTAAACCAAGTTTTAGCTTCTCCTTTCAGTGAAAAAGGGAAAATTTTAGCAACAAAGTAGGTGCGCATCTTAATATCATCAGAAACAGGCCACTCATGGTAGAAAGCTCAGTCATATGTGCTACCGCACTTTCATTCTTACTCCCACAAAAAGGTTCTTTCTCAACAATAGCTATATAAGATAGATCAAGAGAGAAATCATAATCCTTATCTTTAATGTTTATGGGAGATGCAGCAAACTTAGCATTAGGAGAAAATTTGGGTTTTATCGTACGCCTCTAAAGGAGACTCTTAACAGCACTCCTATCATGGGTGTTTTGACATTCTTTAATAAATTCATCGGTCATCTCAATATAACCGTCTTCAGTATCATAGCTCTCTCTAGACTCAGGTGAACTGACAGGTGTAGTAGTGTTTTCATTAGGAGTTCAGTATTTCCAGCTATAGTTCTAGCAATCGTAGCATCTAGGCAAGGACCTAATGAACCACTTTTATCAAGCACAGTAGAAGCATCATGATTATCAGAAGTTTCAAATTCAGCAGTAGTAGCAGTGTGTGTAGCATGTGTATGTGGTGGTGTAAGGAGCTTACTCATAACAGATGGTGAATCAAGAGCAACAGAGGTGTTTAGAACCATACCTCTTCTCGTAGTGGACGGTAAAATAGGAACCTTGCCATCACGAGACTTACCCATGATGGATGGATGACAGCGAACAATAGTGATTCCAAGTGAACTTGATAAATAAAGCTATGCTCCCCGACAACGGTGCCAGAGAATAGTCTTGATGACCCACAAGTATAGGGGGTGTATCGTAGTATTTTTGAGGGAAGTGAAACCCAATTTATTGATTTGACACAAGGGGAGCCAAAGAATATTTATAAGCCTTAACAACTGAGTTGTCAATTCAGATGCACCTGGAAACAATCTTGCTCACAGCAGTTTATCAGTGGCAATAGTTTGGTAGTAGCAATAGTAAAGCAATAGCAGTAGTAAAAGTAAAGATAGTAGTAACAATTGTAGTAAATAGGAGGATTAAAATGCGGTAGCTATAGGGATGGATGGACAAGCGTTTCATGGACACGACAATTCATATGGCAATCAAGACAATGGGCATTTGCATATAAATAAGATAAAGCATCCAAGTACTAAATAATCATAGGCATGTGTTCCATATATAGTCATGCATGCTTGCAATGAGAACTTGCACAACATCTTTTGTCCTGCCAGCCCGTTTGTAGAGGGGCCTCAAGGGAACTACTGGTCATTAAGGTGCTCCTTTTAATAGAGCACCAGAGCAAAGCATTAACACTCCATGAACACACGTGATCCTCACATCAAAGACATTCCCTCCGATTATCCCGATTGCTGTCACTTCGGGGCCATTGGTTCCGGACAACAACGTGTGTATATAACTTGCAGGTAAGACCATAAACAATACTATCATAATGAATCAATAACATGTTTAGATCTGAAATCATGGCACTCGGGCCCTAGTGACAAGCATTAAACATAACAAGTTGCAACAAAGTCAAAAAGCATTAATAATAGATACTTGGCACCATGCCCTAACAATTTGATGCCATTACATGCACAATCTCATCCATTCCCTATCATCCCCATGGCCTACAACGGGGGATTACTCACTCATAGATGGGGGAAACAAGGATGGTCGTTGGAGAAGCGATGGTGATGATGATGGCGATGATCTCCTCCAATTCCTCGTCCTGACAGGGTGCCGGAACGGAATTTCTGGTTCCGAATCACAGAATCTTGTGGTGGTGGCGTAGCGGAACTCTTTTTAGAAAAACGTCGAACCCCCCTTGGTTTTTAGGTCAAGGGGCAACTTATAGGCGAAGAGGGAGGCCGAGGGGGCAGCCGAGGCGACCACACCACCCCCAGGCACGGCCTGGCCTGTCCCGCGCGGCCAGGTGGTGTGGGCCCCTCATGGCCCAAATATATCTCGTCTTCTGGCACTGCGAGTCTTCTGGTGAAATAGGATTAATGGCATATTTTCCGGGATTTTTCCTGATAGTTGATTTTCTGCCCAAAAACTAGACACCAAGGTAATTCTGCAGAAAACAGCGTTAGTTCGTGTTAGTTGTATCCAAATCACACAAGTTTAGAGGAAAAACAATAGAAAATGTGTTCGGGAAAGTAGATATGTTTTGGACGTATCGGTTATCAAGTTTATGTGTTTGTTGGTGTGCACACCATGTATGTGTGTTTCTTGTGTTGGAGCTATTATTAAATTCAATTGATATCTTTTTGGCTCTTGCGAGAGATTAATGGACTATCCCATTTTGGGGGAGTGTTACGCTTGGGCATTCCACAATCTTAAAAATGTGTGTACATGAGTAATACCACTTAGTGGTGATATTTCAAGATTATCTAGTCTCTATGTGGTATGTCATCTTCATGAGACATTTAAGTTGTATAGTTTCCATTAATTATCTCTATTTTGGATATTGTTGCCTCGTGTTGAGATGTATGGTTATCACATTATGGGGGACTCATATGCTTAGTGCATATTACAAGCCTAGAAAATGTGAAAATTCAAGGTTGTGTCACATAGAATTGATATTGATAATTATCTAGCTCCTATGTGACACATTTTCTCAAACAACTTCAATGCCTTTGTTTCTCAACTTTTGGATCTTGTTTGTGAGAGTGTTTCTTGGCATGTGTTTCCTCATATTTGTATCTCTATATCCACATGGAAACCATTAGCTTCAAGTTACTCTAAGCACTAGTGATTGTGTGGCTATTGGAAGCTACCAAGAATCTCTTTTGAAGCATCAAACCTAATCCTTGTACTTTGTTATATGCTTCTTAGCGTGAATATGATCTTGGATATCCTTGTGATCTACCTCAAGAAGATTATTCCCAATACTTTTTGTCCTTGGATAATTAGTACTAGATTTATGGTAGAATTTATTAATCATATTCACTTTGGCCTTTGCTTTTTTTACTATCTCTTGCTAAGAATTTCTTTTGTGTTGTCTCCCAAGCTTTCCTTGCCTATTATGGATCTTCTTATTTTATTGGTATCCTTGTGTGTTTTATTTAATAAAGGTCGTAGTGATGATCTCATATGTGTGCATTTTGCATTCAAAAGCAAAATTGTATATAATCTACTACTTATGGGTGAGCTCTCCTGTATTATTTAGAACACTCCTTTATGTTTCTTACTTTGATCCATATCATGCTTTATGTTCTTGGAAGTTCAATCTTTTTGTTTTGGTATTTTATGTCATCATGAAAAGTGTTGGGAGTTTGGTTTATTTGTTGGAACCTTGCTCTTTTTGGTAGTTGGTTTTGTCTCATTCCTTGTTTCATGTTTTGACCTTTTAGAATGAAATAAACCCTTAAGCATTTGTGTTTTTATCTATCTTTTGTTGCTTTAGCCTAGATCATGCGTTGAACTTATGGTCGATCATTTGTTGATTTGATATAATTTTGACACTGTTTGTCGTGTCACACTCTTGTGTGTACCATCTTGGTTTACTTGGTGTTTTTGTTCAAATTGTATCTCCTTTTGGTTCTTGAAATCCCTGTGCATGCATATTTACTACATATTTATATTGTTCCATGCTAGCTTTCTTTGATCCAATATATAGGGGAAACTCCACCTAATCCCATTGGCTATGATGTGCATGAAATTCAATTTCATATCAATATGCACATATTTATGTGGAGTTCTCCTATGTATTGTAGTTTTTCTAACTACGTTGGACCCAATATATTTTGGGGACCATTTCTTACTTAAATGTGTTTTAGGTACATTGGAGATATATTGGATGCTTGTCTCTTAATTTTGAAGAAGTGGTGCATACATGAATATTGGAGGGAAGCTATAGGATGATCAACGAATTCATATCCTCTACATCCTACCAATTATATCTCGGTAACAAGTATTTGTTTCTCATGCTCATATATCTTGCTTCCAACCGTTTGTGCATTGCCTTCTAGCATGAATTTTTTTATGTATTTATTGTGGTTCTAGCTTTGGTCTTAAGAGAACTCCCTGTTGCAAATGTGTGTAAGTTGAGATGAGTGCATATAATTGGGACTATACAAAATCATGCATATGATTCACCAATCCCAAATATGTCAATCCAGCAAATTTATTGTCTATCCTTTCCTCAACTTCTCTCATGTGCAATAGTGAGATTTTGCTAGTTGTTTTTTCCTTTGTGATACTTGTTGCTTCTCTCCATATATTCCAACTATCTCCGTTTCCCTTAGTGATAATTGTAATGTATGTGGTGTGTTGGTATTTGAAGCTCATTAATGAACAATAAGATAAAATCGTGCCTTTCGCCATGCTTTCAAGCAAAAAATCTTATTGGTATATGTCATGACTTCATCTTGCTTTTCATGTGCTTTCTCGAGTATCTTGTTTATGTGTTGCATGTTTCTTTGTGGACATATGTCTTTCTGATGCATTCCACTTAGAAACTTATACACATAAGAGAAGATAATTTTAGTTGAGATTTGTATTCCTTGGAGACCACATTTCTATTTCTTTTTGATTCTTCGGTGGCTTCCAAATTTTTATTTGCCCATGAGTGCTTGTCTCTTGTGTTTCCATCTTCGGGCACTCATATCTGCTCTCGAATTTGGATGAGTGAGGATTCCATGATCGTGCACTTTGTTCCCAAATGCAATTATCATAATTGGTGCATAATATTTGGGGATTTCCTGTAATTCATTTAATAATGCTCATTTGTCGTCTTTCTCATTTGTTGTGTTTTAAATGCTTATGGGGGAGCGAGGATTCCATATTTTTGCATCATGTATTCAAATGCAACTATTCTATTTGTGCACAAATCTTGGGGATCTTCTCTATTTTTATTTAAAACACTCTTTGAATCGTATCATCATATCTTGTTGTTTCCATTTGATCTCTTTGTTGTTTTCAATTGGGTTGTCGAATCTTGTCATTGCTTGTGTCATTTGTTGATGCTTCTTGATACGTCACTTTTTGCATCACTATTCTATGTCATAATTCACTATTATTCATTGATATATTCGTATTGAGAGGTGATACTTATGTTATTTCATCTGTTTTTGCATGGTTGATGACTTTTGGAGCATGGACCGCTGAAGTCAGGATTCTGATGGGAAAGGTGTTATTTGGAGGAAAAATTCGCGAAGATCAGAAAATCTGGGAAAATATATGGAAAATCCTATTTTCCCAGAAGACGAAGGAAGCCAGAAGGGGGGCTAGAGATGGCCCACACAGGGGGCCCACACCACCCCCTGGCGCGGGCCAGCCTAGGCCACGCCACCAGGTGGTGTGGCTGCCCTGGTCCACCCCTGGCACTCCCCTCTGGCGTATATATTCCTCCCAAAACCCTAAGAGTCGGGGAGCGACCACAGAAAGATTCCGCCGCCTCTGCGGGGCGTAAAACACCGAGAGAGAAAGATCTCTCCGGCAGACAGATTTCTACCGGGGGGAAATTCCTTCCCGGAGAGGGGAGATCGTCGCCATCAACACCATCATCAAGCTGGACTTCAACGGGATCATCATCATCATCACCGCCATCATCACCATCAGCACCCTCATCACCATCTCCATATTGTTGTAACAATTGGGTTGAATCTTGCATAGTTCATAGGGGAAGCTTTCCCGGTGTTGATTACTCTTTGTAGTTGATGCTTTTGAGTGAACCATTGAATTATTGTTTATGTTCAGATTGTTATACATCATTATTCCATCTCTGATCATGATACATATGATGTCTTGTGAGTAGTTCGTTTTGTTCTTGAGGACATGGGAGAAGTCATGTTGTTAGTAGCGGAGTTGTGTTGAGAAAGATTCAATAGTTTGATATTTAAGTTGTGGTGTACTTATTCTAGTGGTGTCATGTGAACATCGACTACATGACACTTCACCTATATGTGCCTAGGGGAATGCATTGTGTATTTGGCTACTAATCGTAGGGCTTGCCGGAGTGACTAAAACCTGAACCCCCGTTAGGAAACCATTGCACAAGGGACGTAAGGGTCTTAGAGTTTAAAGCTGTGGTTAGGTTTCTACCTTAATTACTAGGAAGGTCGGTACATTAGCACAGGTTCACCCACACAACACTTAGGAATCTTAAGAAGATTATGTTGGAGATATGCCCAAGAGGCAATAATAAAAGTGATTATTATTATATCTTTGTGTTTATGATGAATGTTTACATCCCATGCTATAATTGTATTATTAGGAAACACTAATACTTGTGTGTTTTGTAAACATGTGAGAGTCCCTAGTAAGCCTCTTGTTGAACTAACTTGTTGATTGATTGATGATCATGGTTTCCTGATCATCGACATAAGGATGTGATTAATAACAAGGTTATATCATTAGGAGAATGATGTGATGGACACACACCCATAGTAAGCGTAGCATAAGATCAAGTCATTAAGTTCGTATTGCTGTAAGCTTTTAAATGCATAGTAACCTAATCCTTCGACCATGAGGTTGTGTTAATCACCATCACCGGATGGGTACTTTGATGACATCAAACACCGCTTCGTAACTGGGTGGTCATAAAGGTGTCATTGGGTATTCTGAAAGTATGTGTTGAAGCGCATGGACCAAGATTGGGATTTGTCCATTCATATGACGGATAGATATGCTATGGGCCCTCTTGGTGGAATGTCATCTAGTTAGCTTGAAAGCATGTGACTAGGTCACAAGGGATGACATATCACGGAACGAGTAAAGAGTACTTATTAGTAACGAGGTAGAACTAGGTATGGAGATACCGACGATCAAACCTCGGATAAGTATAGTATCGCGAGACAAAGGGAATTGGTTTAGTATGTAAATGGTTCAATCGATCACGAAGTCATCGTTGAGTATGTGGGAGCCACTATGGATCTCCAGGTCCCGCTGATGGTTATTGATAGGAGATGTGTCTCTATCATGTCTACATATTCACAAACCGTAGGGTGACACACTTAAGGTTCGAAGTTGTTTTAAGTAGATATGGAATGTGCGTTGGAGACCGAATGTTGTTCGGAGTCTCGGAATGGATCCGGGACATCACGAGGAGATCCGGAATGGTCCGGAGAATAAGATTCATATATTGGGGATCATTTTCTAAGTTAGGAAATGTTCCGGAGTGTTTGTATGGAGATTCTAGAAGGTTTCAGAATGTTCTCGAAGGTTCTAGAGGATTTCTTGGAGTTTGCTTGAAAACCAAGAAAGGGTCAAAGGAAACCTAGTGGGGCAAGACACGGATTCGTGGGGGAGGAGGACTCCTCCCCCCTTCCCACCACCGGCCATAGGAGGGGAGTCCTACTAGGACTCCCCCTCCCCAGGCGCGCCTTCCCTCCTTAAATAGAAGGGCAGGGGCGCCCCCTCTTGGCCTGCTCCCATAACTCCCAATCTCTGCCGCCTCTCTCCTCCACCTTTCTTCTGCACAGGCATAGGCGAAGCCCTGTAGAATTCTCTACTCCACCACCACCACCACGCCGTCGTGCTGCTGGGATTCCGTGGAGAAGATCTACTACCTCCGCTGCTCGCTGGAACGGGGAGAGGAAGGTCTGCTTCGACTCCGCACGTGTGACCGACTGCGGAAGCGCTGCCAAAACGCGGCGCCGGAAGGATCGTCAACTTGACCGACTGCGGGAACGCTGCCGGAACGCGACACCGGAAGGATCGTCCACACGATCTTGAGATCGGCAAGTGATCGACTACATCAACCACGAGATCTAATCTCGTTAACGCTTTCGGATCTACGAGGGTTAGTTCCTATCTATCTCGTTGCTCATGTCTAATAGATTAGATCTTGGCTTTTATCTAGATTAGATCTGGGTTTCGTTCGTTCTTGCGGTAGAAATTTTTTGTTTTCCATGCTACGAACCCATCAGATTAATCAAGTATATGAAGCGAAATTACTTGACAGTCTTCCCATGTGTCTTCGAGAATGTTTGGTCATCTTAAGTAATACAACCGGCTTGTCCTTTGTTGCATAAAGGATTGGGCCACTTGCTGCATTTATTTCTACTGTCTTTTATTTACTCGTACTTTGTTTACTTGCTTTATAAAAACCCCTAAAAATTCGTTTACTAAGTATTTGCAGAGAATTCCTGATCCATACCACTAGGCAGCACCTTCTGCTCCTCGTTTGGTTTTGACACTCTTACTTATCAAAAATACTGCGATACACCCCCTATACTTGTGGGTCATCAAGACTATTTTTTGGCGCCGTTGCCGGTGAGTGAAGCGCTATTGGAGAGTGGAACTGGTAAAGGAAACTTCTACTATGAGTATTGTTTACTACTGTTAGTTGCTTTATTTTCGTTATGGATAATTCGCTGAGTTTCTTATTTGCTAATGCTAATACCACTGCTAAGGTACTAGATAAACCACTACCTGCTGAGAATGATGTTTTTAAAATACCTACAAGAATTATTGATCGTGTTATGGATAACTACTATGTTGGGGATGGAATTGTCCATCCCGGTGATCATTCTTTATACATGAAGTTATGGATAACTACTATGCGGGTTGTTCAAGTGTGCATGTATTACTACAGATCAAGTTAAGAAGAAGTTATTCTCATTATCACTGAAAGGAAGAGTTGAGGAATGGTATAAGCTGCTAAAGAATGGTCAAGCTCTGGAATGGGAGGAACTAGTGCCTCTCTTTTATTCAAAGTTTTATCCTCCTAGTGAGATTCATAAAGATCGGAATCAAATATACAAGTTTTGGCCTCTTGATGGAGAGAGTACAGCTCAAGCTTGGGGGAGATTTAAGTTACTAATGCTCAAATGTCCTGTTCATGAGCTCCCCAATAATATTAATATCAATAACTTTTATGCAAGGCTCCCTCTACATGACAAGGATTTATTGGATGCTTCTTGTGCTGGATCATTCACTCGCATGGAAGAAGCTAAATGGGATCTTCTAGACCAAATTCAAAACAATGCTGAAGCTTGGGAGAATGACAAAGGTAGAAAGTGAGGTATAAATTATGATTATGAATGCATTGAATCTTTTATGGGAACTGATGACTTTCAAAATATTAAAAATGCTTATGGTCTAGAATCTCAAGCTATTGCTTCTTATTTTAAGGCTTTTGCTTCTTACATTGAAGTGCCTAAAAAGAACTGGAATAAGTATCATAAACCTTATAAAGATGTTGCTAAGAGTGTTCCTGCAAGAAATACTGAAGTTTATACTGCTAATCATATCTTACCTGAACCTTATATTGAGAAAACGCCTTTCCCACTTAAGATAAAGGAACATTCTATGATAGCTAGTAAGGTTCATGAAAGTGCAAATAAAGCTGTTGAACCTGATAAACAAATGGTTGATGAACCTATAATAGCAAATGTGAAAGACTTTGTTACTAAATATAAAGAAGAGGGACACACTATCCCTTGTAAGGATACCTCTAATATTGTTTCACAAAGTAGTGTTATGAGAGCTAGTATTCCTGTGTTTTCTATTAGAATAAGCGATCATTGCTATGATGGCCCTTGTGATAGTTATATTGTTAAGTTTATGCATGATACTGAAAGTTATTATGACAGAGGGAAAAGTGTTCTTATGTATCTCAATAATATCAAGTTTTCACGTTTTATGCATGATACTTCTTTTGCTTGTAGCCTCTAGTTTCAACAACTTGTTTGCTTACAAATTTCCCTTGCATAGGAAGTGGGTTAGACTTAAATGTGTGTATTTTTGCTTCTTAATGGTCTCTTTCATTTCAATTCATATTCCTGAGTGAGCATCTTCAAAATTATCATGCCCATCTTAATGGCTATAAAGAAAGAGCTTTTTGGCAGACAACCCAATTTGTTTTTGATTTTAGTTTGTTTTTGTTTATTTGAGTCTTGGAAGTTATTAATATGGTAATAACCACTCATTATCCTTTTTCTTTGGTTTTTGTGTCAAGATCAACCTCTAATGAGAGAGAAGTAATATTTGGGGAAGTTGCTGTCCCGAAACAGATTTTTGTGCTGCACCGTAAAATTTCATGAGAGATATTTGTAAGTCGGATTGAGCTGTAATTGTTTGTGCGTCTGACCCAGGTTGTTATTTAACTTTCGTTAGTTCTGCACTTTTTGATTTGAGCAACATAAGATTTTCGAAAAAATTGATCTTTACCTGCTGGTCTGTTTTGACAGATTTTGCCACCTTTGCATTTGCTTCTTTAATCGATTTCCTTTTTGAATTCTTTTTGGGTTTCCGAAAGGAGTATCTACAGTAGCTAATGTTTTGATGGTTTTCAGTTGAATTTGGACTCAGAAGGTTTTATCACTTCATATATTCTAATGTTGCTAATGAGAAATGTGTGGAGTTTTGTGTGAAAGAAATTTCCAGGTAGTGGAGATAATGGTGTAATAAGGAAGAGAAGGGTTTTATGACTCAAGTAATAAGTGTATGAAGATGAAAATATTGATGTTATTCAAGTGGTGACTCCGGAAGAATCTACTAAATACCAAATTCAGAGACCTGTAGAGTCTGTTTTCAAATAGGTAACAGTTCTGGTAAGAAAGGTTCGGCAAAAATACTATCCAACTATATTTTTGCACTTTTTAGACAATAAGGAAAGCTACGAAGCGAAAGAGGGACGGAAACGGAGCCAAGGTGGCTCACACCACCCTGTGGCGTGGGCCGTCCCCTAGCCGTGCCACCAGGTGGTGTGGCCACTCCGGACTTCACCTCCGACTCGTTTTCTCCTTGTACCTTCCTTTTGTTATGAAACTTCGTAATATATAATCCCCCGGATCCCCCGAGGTTCGTACATCGTGTTTTCGTTTCGATCTGTTTCCGACAGGTAGAATCCCAGATTTGGAGCTACAATGTCTTCCTCTGGACCAGCCAAGGAAGATTCTTTAGAGGATATCATCAACCCATACATGAGAGAGTTGAAGATTCATCCCAAGTAGTTGTTGCTTGAAGATGGGGAACTCCGAATAAAAGAGGTTCGAGGCCCTAAAGGTGAAGGAAGCCTGGAGGACAGGATGGAAGAACTGGAGCAAGAAGTTTTTAGATACAAGAAGGTGGCGGAGCGCGAAGTGGATATCATCCATAAGATTTGTTCCGAACTCATCGCCGACCACCAAAAGGACACTGATGAACTCAAGGATGAAGTTCTCTCACTCCGCCAAACAACCAACGAACTGCAAGCGTAGTTCTATGACGTTCAAAATAAAAAATGTGAGTATGAAGTTAGGTTTAAACGCATAAGTGCTGCTGCAAGTTTCAGGATGCTGGAAACCACGATGACCTTTGTTGATGGGAAACCCTTACCCTAGAAGTCGGATGAAGATGAGATATTACCACCACCACCGAAGGACTGATTTTTCATCAGGTTAGGCATCCCCTTGGTTTGTTCCAAGCTTGGGGGAGTGCCGCGGTATCACATCACTATCTTCTATCTTTTTACCTTTTTAGTAGAGTCCTATCATGAATAGAGAAGTTATCATGTAGGATGGTTTGCATTATGGAAGTGTCCCCTCTCTCGTTAGATATGTATCCCTTGGTGTGAGTTTTAGTTATGGATTATTGATGAGAAGTTCTATCATTTACTCTTTTTCATAGCTCATATTTGTTTTCAATTCGTGGTTATATGATTGATCTTGTTGTTAGTATTGGTAGCACTTTGGGATCATTGAGTTAATTTAGTTGGTTTTGGCAAACCTGGCTCGGTCAGTAGTAACACTATTTTTGAGAGTTGAAAGAAAAGATAAAAGTACTCTAAAGAAAAATTATTTCATTATCTTTCTTTCTTGATTTGCTCGTAAGTCTAGTATTCTGTAGTTAAGATCTTTTGTGCTTTCAAGGAAGATTGCGTGTTTGTATTTATCAATTGTATGTTTGTTTGTTTCCTTCAATTCTTGTACTTGCTACCCAGCCTTGCTAGCCAAAAACCTATACTGAGAGGGATTTCTTCTCGTGCATCCACTCCTTTAAACCAAAACCCACGCCATTTGTGTCCACCATACCTACCTATTAGCATTATTGCTATTCCAAGTAAATTCTTGTTTTATCTACCTCTCACAAACTTGATGGCACACTTTACTTTCTCGCATCTAATAAACTTGAACCATTGGGTCCTTCTTTGTTGCGTATATGCTTGCGCTTTATGAGTTGAAGTTAGCCGAACCATGTATCATGGGGACCGCTTTCAACACTTCATTGGTACTTGTACCAAGTTGATATCATGTTCTTTTGCTTATGGATCCCGGCGGTGTGAAATAAAAGTGGAACTTCTAAGATCATGGAGTTTATATGTGTGTTAGAGAAACGCCTGGGCCGCTAGCCTAAGCCATGCCTAATCATGGTGGAAACTTGCAGCATAACTATAGTGAGCATTCTATGAAACATCCTTAATAAAAACCTATGCAAATAGCAAATAAAAAGATCACTGAGATGCTCACTGTCTGCTTGCCTTGTCATTTTGATTATGGGATAGCTCCTGTGTCATGTGCAAGGGGTAACCCATTGGCGGATCTTAATGATACACATGTATTTACAATGACAAGAGCTTACTCGTGACTGAAGTTGAGTAGCATGAGGTTCGGTACTCATAAGTAAGGGGCATGAGATTTCAACTTATAACTTGTCAAGCATATCCTCTTAGTTGTGTCACTTTAACCTTAATCACCAAAAGATGCCTATGATAGGGGCAATGAGAGCTGAAAGCTAGTAAGTATCATAATTTTTGGGAGCTCTTTATGAGACTTGCAATACCTGCTTCCCTCTATGAAGGGCCTTTCTTTTTACTTTGTAGTTGAGTCAGTAAACCTATTCCCTTCTATCTCAGCAAGTATTTTGAGTTGCTGTGATTCATTCATTCATATGATGATTTATTCAATCATGTTTCTTATGTTCCTTGTTTTGCACATTGCTCTTATCTTGATGATTACTACTTTGAATGCTATCATTGAAAACCAGCTATTTGTGAACGCTAGCAAATTATCAACTATTCTTCGACCAAGAGATAAGTTTCCATTACCAATTATGATTTACTTTATGTATCTTTATTGTGTTTCCTTTCCTCATTGCAAGTTGAGTTATATAACAATGAGTTGTCTTCTATTATGATCTATGTATTTGATGAATGTGATGCTTCTTGTCCGTATTCTTTTATCGACTCTTCACTCCATAAACCTGGGGTCATGTTTATTGAGCTCAGTTTTGCTTGGGGACAAGCGAAGTCTAAGCTTGGGGGGAGTTGATACGTCCATTTTGCACCACTATTCTATGTCATAATTCACTGTTATTCATTGATATATTTCGTATTGGGAGGTGATACTTATGTTATTTCATCTGTTTTTGCATGGTTGATGACTTTTGGAGCATGGACCGCTGTAGTCAGGACTCTGATGGCAAAGGTGTTATTTGGATGCAAAATTCACGAAGATCAGAAAATCTAGGAAAATATACGGAAAATCCTATTTTTCCAGAAGATGAAGGAAGCCAGAAGGGGGGCTGGAGATGGGCCACAGGGGGCCCACACCACCCGCTGGCGCGGGCTAGCCTAGGCCGCGCCACCAGGTGGTTTGGCCGCCCTGGTCCACCCCTGGCACTCCCCTCTAGCGTATATATTCCTCCGGAAACCCTAAGACTCGGGGAGCGACCACAGAAAGATCTCGCCGCCTTTGCGGGGCAGAAAACACCGAGAGAGAAAGATCTCTCCGGTATGGATCCACTAGAGTTCATTGCATGTGTGTTCTTTTCATTAACCACAACTAGAGTCATTGCATGTGTGGTCTTTTCACAAACCAAATATGGATCCACTAGAGTTCATTGCATGTCTGTTCTTTTATATACCACATATGGATCCATCAGAGTTCATTGAATGTGATTTCTTTTCACAAACCACCTATGGATCCACCGGTGTCATTGCATGTGTGTTCTTTTCATTACCCACAGCTAGAGTCATTGCATGTGTGTTCTTTTCACAAACCACATATGGATCCACCAGTGTCATTGTATGTGTGTTCTTTTCATTAACCATAGCTAGAGTCATTGCATGTCTGTTCTTTTCACAAACATCATGGACCCCCTAGTGTCATTGTTGTTGGGTCTGCAGCATAGAAAATAAAAA
Source organism: Avena eriantha (assembly GCA_910589775.1). Lineage (NCBI taxonomy): Eukaryota > Viridiplantae > Streptophyta > Magnoliopsida > Poales > Poaceae > Avena > Avena eriantha. The sequence goes on from OU342740.1 coordinate 73,132,249, forward strand.
AAATTCCTATGATGAGAACTACACGCCAAGATCTATCTAATAGATACAGAGCAATGGGCGGACATACATCCATCGAGAACTTACCCCCGAAGACAATGAGTTTTATTAACAAGTAGGAACTCGTGGTTGATGTACTCGTACACTTGCCGATCTCAAGATCGTGTGGAAGTCCGAGCGCCACAAATCAGCAGTGCATCCGTCCTCGCACACAAGTTCAAGCCACCGGACAACCTCCACCTCCTCGCTCCAGCGATGCAGTGGAAGAAGCAACTCCCTCCAGACGAAATGCCACCGGGAACATGTATCTCGCTAGTCCGAGACCATGGGGAATAATTCTAGAGGGGGAGAGAGATCCTTCACGAGGAGGTGTGTGGAAGAAGGAGGAATAGGGGGGCTTTTATAGGAGGAGGGGGTACCCCCTCCATGGCCGGTGCCTCATGGAGGTGACCCCTCACCTCCTCCATTCATGTGGTGGTAACTCCCTCCAGATTAAAATGCCTCTTCACATTCCCTTTTAAAGTCTCCACTATAAATGCATTAAAATTCTCTAAGTTTAATGCTCTCTCATTTAATAAAACTATTTTATTAAATTTATTCAGAATTTTGTTAATTACTTTAATTAACAAACATTCACATAAAACCCCTTGCAACATTTCAATATTACATGCAGAACCACTTTTTGCAATTTCACCTGAAACAATTCCGGTTTCTATCAAAACAATTCCTGCTCTTTGCAATTCTTTTGTCTGAAACATATGTGCTCCAAAATGGTGTCCGGAAACTCTTTAGTGTATCACCCTACGGTTCGCGAATAATTGATACTCCTCTCAGATCAATAATCAGAAGCGGGACCTGGAGATCCATACTGATTCCTGCATATTCAACGATGACTTCTGTGATCATGAGAACCTTTAACGCTAGTCACTTAATCCCTTTGTCTCATGATATAATACAGGTCGAAGATTCGATCATCAGTATCCAAATACCTAGTTTGATCTTGTTACCGACATGTACTCTTTTCTCGTTCCTGTGATATAACATTCTAGTGATCACATCACTTGCTTGCAAGCTATCTTAATGTGATATCACCGAGAGGGCCCAGAGTATATCTATCCGTCATCGGGATTGACAAATTCCACCCTTGATCCATGAGCCTCAACATAACACCTTCGTAGCACTGAACCCATCTTTATAGTCACCCTGTTACGGTGTGACGTTTGATGTTATCAAGATACTCTTACGGAGTTAGCAATTGACATGATCTCATGGTCTAAGGATAAAGATTACTTCGTATGATGTTTATAGCAATGTAAATATAATGACTTGATCGTAATGCTATACTTCGGATGAATGTTCATCACATCATTTCACAAATGTTGTGACCTTGTTATTAACAACATCCAATGTCTATGATCAGGAAACCTTGATCATCTTGTTAATCAACAAGCTAGTCTATAAGAGAGGAATAACTAGGAACCCTTTTTGTTTATTAAACACACATGTATTGATGTTTCCGATCAATACAATTATAGCATGCAAAATAAACATCTATCATATACGAGGAATACATAATAACAACTTTATTATTGCCTTTGAGGGCATATTTCCTTAAGTCTCCCACTTGCACTAGAGACAATAATCTAGTTCACATAGTGATAAATCTAACACCCATAGAGTTCTGGTGTTGATCATGTTTTGCCCTAGGGAGAACTTTAGTCAACGGATCAGCTACATTTAGGTCCGTGTGTACTTTACAAATCTTTATATCTCCATCCTTGACATGCTCATGGATGGAGTGAAACCGGCGCTTAATATGCTTGGAATTCTTGTGAGACCTCAGTTCCTTGGCGTTGGCTATGGCTCCATTGTCGTCACAATAGATCACCATTGGGTCCAATGCACTAGGAACCACTCCTAGTTCCGTTATGAACTCTTCCATCCAAACCGCTTCCTGCGCCTCTTCTGAAGCAGCAACATATTCCGCCTCCGTCGTTGATCCAGCCACCACAGGTTGGTTGGAACTCCTCCAACTAACTACTCCATTCAAGAGAAATACGTATCCGGATTGAGACTTAGAGTCATTCGGACCGGTGTCAAAGCTAGCATCGACATAACACTTAGCGACTAGCTCTTCTTCACCTCCGTATATAAGAAACATATCCTTAGTTCTTCTCAAGTACTTAAGGATATTCTTGACCGCTATCCAGTGTTCCGAACCTGGATCAGATTGGTACCTACTAGTCAAACTAATAGCATGTGCCACATCTGGTCTTGTACATAGCATGGCATCGTTAAAGAGCCTATGGCCGAGGCATAGGGGATCTTATCCATTATCTCTCTTTCTTCCGTCCTAGCCGGACTTTGAGTCTTGCTAAATGTCTTGCCTTGCAACATAGGTAAGAACACCTTCTTACTTCCGTCCATATTAAACCTCTTTAATATCTTATCAAGGTATGTACTCTGCGATAACCCAATTAGGTGCCTTGATCTATCTCTATAGATTTTAATGCCTAATATATATGACGTTTCACCAAGGTCTTTCATCGAAAATTTGCTGTTTAGATAACTTTCAACACTATTTAAAAGATCTATATCATTTCCAATCAATAATATGTCATCCACATATAATATTAGAAATGCCACATTGCTCCCACTCACTTTCTTGTAAATACAAGCCTCTCCATAAGTTTGGACAAATCCAAACTCTTTGATCACCTCATCAGAGCGGAGATTCCAACTCCGGGATGCTTGCTTCAGTCCATAGATGGATCGCTGAAGTTTGCATACCTTATCAGCATCCTTAGGATCGACAAAACCATTAGGTTGTATCATATACAAATCTTCTTCAATATTACCATTGAGGAACACAGTTTTGACATCCATCTGTCATATTTCATAACCGAAATATGCAGCAATTGCTAACATAATCCTAACCGACTTTAGCATCGCTACGGGAGAGAATGTCTCATCGTAGTCAACTCCTTGAATTTGTCGAAACCCCTTTGCGACAAGTCGAGCCTTATAGATGGTCACATTACCATCAGCATCCGTTTTTCTTTTGAAAATCCATTTATTCTCAATGGCCTTTCGATCGTGAGGTAAGTCTACCAAGGTCCAAACCTGGTTTTCGTACATGGATTCCATCTCGGATTTCATGGCTTCTAGCCATTTGTTGGAATCTCGGCTCATCATCGCTTCTTCATACGTCGCAGGTTCATCAATTTCATCAACCATGAAATTCATAACAGGATTGCCATACAGTTCAGGAGCTGCACGTGTCCTACTTGACCCGCGAGGTTCAGTAGTCTCCTCTTTCGGAGTTTCATGATCAATATCATTAGATCTCTCTTCATTACGTGAAGTCAACTCCGAAACAATTTCTGGTGCTGCGCTACTCGCCATTTCATGAATAGAAGGTTCAATAACCTCTTCAAGTTCTACCTTCCGACTACTCACACCTTTCGCGAGAAACTCCTTCTAAAGAAAGGATCCATTCTTAGCAACAAAACTATTGCCCTTGGATCTGTGATAGAAGGTATACCCAATCGTTTCCTTAGGGTATCCTATGAAGACGTATTTTTCCTCTTTGGGTTCAAGTTTATCCGGCTGAAGTTTCTTCACATAAACATCGCATCCCCAAACTTTAAGAAATGACAACTTAGGTTTGTTTCCAAACCATAATTCATACAGTGTCGTTTCAACGGATTTAGATGGTGCCCGATTTAAAGTGAATGCAGCGGTTTCAAGTGCATAACCCCAAAATGACAGTGGCAAGTCAGTCAGAGACATCATAGATCGAATCATATCCAATAAAGTACGATTACGATATTCCGACACACCATTACGTTGTGGTGTTCCGGTAGGTGTGAGTTGTGAAACTATTCCACACTCTTTCATGTGTGTGCTAAACTCGTAACTTAGATACTCACCTCCACGGCCGGACCACATAAATTTGATCTTTCTGTTACGATGATTTTCCACTTCATTCTGAAATTCTTTGAACTTTTCAAAGGTTTCAACTTGTGTTTCATCAAATAGATATACCCGTATCTACTCAAATCATCCGTGAAAGTAACAAAGTAAGGATATCCACCTCGCGCCGACATACTCATTGGTCCACACACATTAGTATGTATGATTTCCAATAAATCTGTCGCCCGTTCCATTGAACTGGAAAACGGCGTTCTAGTCATCTTGCCCATAAGGCATGGCTCACATGTATCAAATGATTCAAAATCAAGTGATTCCAAAAGTCCATCAGAATGGAGTTTCTTCATGCGTTTAACACCAATATGACCTAGACGGCAGTGCCACATATATGCAGATATGTCATTATCAAGTTTAATCCTTTTAGCATCAACATTATGAATATGTGTAATACTACTATCGAGATCCCATAGAAATAAGAAATTCAACACATGTGCATGACCATAAAAGATATCATTCTTATAAATCGAACAACCATTGTTTTCAGATTTAAAGGAATAACCACTTTGCATCAAACACGATCCGGATACAATGTTCATGCTCAGTTCAGGCACCAAATAACAATTATTCAGATTTATAACTAATTCTGATGGCATATGGAGAGGTAGCGTCCCGACGGCGATCACATCAACTCTTGATCCATTGTCGACTCACATCATGACCTCATCCCTTGCTAGTTGTTGCTTGTTCCGCAGCCCCTGAACCGAGTTACATATATTAGCAACCGACCCCATATCAAATACCCAGGTGCTACTGTGAGTACTAGTCAAGTACGCATCAATAACATGTATATCACATATACCTTTGTTTGTCTTGCCGCCCTTCTTGTCCGCCAAATACTTGGGGCAATTGCGCATCCAATGGCCAGTCCCCTTGCAATAGTAACACTCGATGTCAGACTTAGGGCCAGCTCGGGGTTTCTTTTCAGGTGTAGCAACAGATTTGCCACCCTTATTTCCCTTGTGCTTTCCTTTCTTGTCCTTCTTGAAACTAGTGGTCTTATTGATCATCAACACTTGATGTTCTTTCCTAATCTCCACTTTTGCAGTCTTAAGCATTGGCAGAAGCTCGGGAAGAGACTTCTTCATGCCCTGCATATTATAGTTCATCACGAAGCTCTTGTAGCTAGGTGGCAGAGATTGGAGAACATGGTGTATGCCTAAGTCAATGGGAATCGTTATTCCCAAGGACACAAGCTTATCGGCGTACCCAGACATTTTGAGTGCATGCTCACTAACGGAGCTGTTCTCCTCCATCATGCAGCTAATGAACTTTTCAGAAGCATTATAACTCTCTATGACAGCGTGGTTATCGAAAATCATTTTCAATTATCCCATGGTATCAAAGGCATTGCCATTTTCTAAATGCTTTCGAAGTTCTGGCTCTAGCCCATACAGTATGCTGCAATGAACTAAGTTGTGGTCCTCCTGACGAGTCACATAGACATTCTTTTCCTTGTCAGGGGCATCGGGAGCTGGTGGGGGGCTTAGCGGCGCCTCTAGCACATATTGCTTTTGTGCAGTAGTGAGGAGAATCCTCAAATGTATAGCCCAGTTGGTGAAGTTGCTACCATTCGCAGAAAGTTTCTCTTTCTCCATGAACACATTGAAATTAAAAGCAGGTGGTGCCATCTACAATAGAATTTGTAAAGTTTATTTAGACTAAGTTTATGATAGAGTGAGTTCAACTAATCCAAATTACTAATGAACTCCCACTCAAAAACGACATCCCTCGTGTCCTTTTGGTGATTACATGAACCAAATCCACTACACCAAGTCCGATCATCACGTGAGTTTATGTAGCTTCAAAGGCGAGCATCTATATGGGAATTATATCAACTATATGACTCATGCTTAACCTTTTGGTCCGTGTTCAGAGGCCATGTCTGTACATGCTAAGCTCGCCAAGTAAGAACCTTAGTATTCGCGTGTGTAAAACTATCTTACACCCGTTCTTCTGAAAGCATAGAGTCGAGTACACCCGATCATCACGTGATGTCTCGAAACATGATCCACAGAATGGTGCATACTTAAGGAAGAACACATTTTATCTTGATATTTAAATGAGGGATCATCTTACAATGCTACAAAAAGCGCCAAACTAGCAGTATAAGATGATAACATCTAATGTGTAAAGTGAGATGATATGGTCCATGCATTTGATCTCTAGGTCTATGGAACTTACACGTTGAGTGTGTTGTAAGAGTATCTATCATACATCTACTTACAACAATACCATATCAAGACTCTAGCCCAGCAACGATCTAAACTAGACGCCTCTAATTTATAAATTGCAAGTTTTACGTGGCTTAGGGCTTTCGGAGATAGAACCCACATATAAACATGTGTACTACCGTGCAAAGCTCCTACGCATAGATCAGGCTCTGATACCACTGTTGGGTCCGCAGCATAGAAAACAAAAAAAATTCCTACGATGAGAACTACACGCCAAGATTTATGTACTAGATACAGAGCAACGGGCAGACATACATCCATCGAGAACTTACCCTCGAAGACAACAAGTTTTGTTAACGAGTAGGAACTCGTGGTTGATGTAGTCATACACTTGCCGATCTCAAGATCGTGCGGAAGTCCGAGCGCCACAAATCAGCAGCGCATCCGTCCTCGCACACACGTTCAAGCCACCAGACAACCTCCACCTCCTCGCTCCAGCGATGCAGCGGAAGCAGCAACTCCTTCTAGACGAAATGTCACCGGGAACATGTATCTCGCTAATCCGAGCCATGGGGAATACTTCTAGAGGGGGAGAGAGATCCTTCACAAGGAGGTGTGTGGAAGGAGGAAGAGGGGGATACCCCCTCCATGGCCGGCGCCTAATGGAGGTGACCCCTCACCTCCTCCATTCATGTGGTGGTAACTCCCTCCACATTAAAATGCCTCTTCACATTCCCTTTTAAAGTCTCCACTTTAAATGCATTAAAATTCTCTAAGTTTAATCCTCTCTCATTTCATAAAACTATTTTATTAAATTTATTCAGAATTTTGTTAATTACTTTAATTAATAAAAATTCACATAAAACCCCTTGCAACATTTCAATATTACATGCAGAACCACTTTCTGCAATTTCACCCGAAACAATTCTGGTTTCTATCGAAACAATTCCTACGCTTTGCAATTGTTTCGTCTGAAACATATGTGCACCAAAATAGTGTCCGACAACTCTTAAGCATGTCACCCTATGGTTCGCGAATAATGCAGACATGATTGAGACTCCTCTCAGATCAATAATAAGAAGCGGGACCTGGAGATCCATACTAACTCCTCCATATTCAACGATGACTTTAACGCTAGTCACTTAGTCCATTTGTCTCATGATATAATACATGTCCAAGATTCGATCATCTGTATCCAAATACCTAGTTTGATCTTGTTACCGACATGCACTCTTCTCCCGTTCCCGTGATATAACATTCTAGTGATCACATCACTTGGTTTCAAGCTATCTTAATGTGATATCACCGAGAGGGCCTAGAGTATATCTATCCGTTATCGTGATTGACAAATTCCACTCTCGATCCATGAGCCTCAACATAACACCTTCGTAGCACTGAACCCATCTTTATAGTCACCCTGTTACGGTGTGATGTTTGATGTTATCAATATACTCTTCCGGAGTTAGCAATTGACATGATCTCACTTTCTAAGGATAAAGATTACTTCGTATGATGTTTATAGCAATGTAAACATAATGACTTGATCGTAACGCTATACTTCGGATGAATGTTCATCACATCATTTCACAAATGCTGTGACCTTGTTATTAACAACATCCAATGTCTATGATCAGGAAACCTTGATCATCTTGTTGATCGACAAGCTAGTCTATAAGAGAGGCATAACTAGGAACCTTTTTTTTATTAAACACACATGTATTGACGTTTCCGATCAATACAATTATAGCATACAAAATAAACATCTATCATATACGCGGAATACACAATAACAACTTTATTATTTCCTCTCAGGGCATATTTCCTTCAATTGCATGTGTTTTCTTTTCATTAACCACAACAAGAGTCATTGCATGTTTGTTCTTTTCACAAACCACATATGGATCCACCAGAGTTCATTGCATGTATGTTCTTTTCACAAACCACATATGGATACACCAGAGTTCATTGCATGTGTGTTCTCTTCATATACCACGTATGGATCCACTAGTGTCATTTCTTGTGTGTTCTTTTCACAAACCACATATGGATCCAGCAGTGTCATTGCATGTGCGTTCTTTTCATAAACCACATATGGATCCACTACAGTTCATTGCATGTGTGTTCTTTTCACAAACCACATATGGACCCACCAGAGTTCATTTCATGTGTGTTCTTTTCACATACCACATATGGATCCACTAGTGTCATTGCATGTGTGTTCTTTTCACATACCTCATATGGATCACCAGTTTCATTGCATGTGTGTTCTTTTCATTAACCACATATGGATTCCCTAGTGTCATTGCATGTGTGTTCTTTTCATTAACCACATATGGATCCCCTAGTGGCATTGCATGTGTTTTCTTTTCATTAACCACAACTAGAGTCGTCGCATGTGTGTTCTTTTCACAAACCTCATATGGATCCACCAGAGTTCATTGCATGTCTGTTCTTTTAACAATCCACATATGGATCCACTAGAGTTCATTGCATGTCTGTTCTTTTCATGTACCACATATGGATCCACCAGTGTCATTTCATGTGTGTTATTTTCACAACCACATATGGATCCACTAGTCTCATTGCATGTGTGTTCTTTTCATAAACCACATATGGATCCACCAGAGTTCATTGCATGAACTCCAAACAACGACCGTACGGCTAGATACATGTTAGGAAAGACTGACCAACCCTCCGAGCCTGCACGATTTCCGAGGCATGTCTCTCTAAGGTCCCTCCCACCGGCTCTCGTCGGTGCCACTCCGGCGCCGTCGCACACCTCTCTCTATGGGTTTCGCTCCGTTGGACTCTTCTGGTGGTAACTAGAAGATCACCTACTATGGGAGTTCCATTGGTGGTAAGTTCCTTGTTGGTTCTCTGATTCTCTTGGCGGAGCGCTGGCTGGTTATTCCCAATGCCAATGGTTTTCCTCTTGAGGGTAAATCACTTGAAAATGGGGAGGTGATTTATATTGGTTCTGTGGTGAGGTTCCCCTCTCATCTTGCTAGGATCAATGATCTCTCCATCTCTTCTCCTGGATTTCTTGGTGGTTCTTCTTCTGGTGTTGTAATGGTTGAAGATTTGAGTCTTAAGTGGCATGTAACATGCTCTTCTCTGCCGTCAGATGATTTGGGACACGTTCCGGGGTTTTTGATCCTTTATTCTCATGCTAAGAGGATAGTGCTCCTCAATCAAAATAAGGTGGTGATTGATGCAAGATTCCTTCTGCAAGATGAAAAGATTTATTCTGGCTTGACACTGGATCTAGTTGTCAAAAGGGTTGTTGTGGGTGCACAAATTATTGAAGATCTGAATTCCGACAAGTTGCATGCTCCACCGGTGAAGACTAGCAAGAGCACTTCATTGGACTTTTCTAAAGGAAAAGATTTTTAGGTAAATGTCCTCAAAAATTCGGACACCATGTTAATTTCTCTCGAGGATTCTGTAGAAGACCATTTTTTCTGGTTGGCTCTTTTGGATGTGCCAATTTTAAACTTGATATTCATACTATTGGCATTGCCCTTCAAGCCTGTTTTGGTGGTTTAACATCAAAATTTCAAGTCAAACTACTTCAAGATAGAACCTTTCGGTTTTCAGTTGCTTCACGTGCTGTGGGTTTTGAGATCTATAATTCAAATACCTTTTCAAATGAGTCTTTTGTCTTGAAAATCAGCTTGTGGGGGGAAGGTGGTCCAAATTGGAGATTTGAGGAAAGAGAATACGACAAAGAAATTGACAAAGATTGGACTTTTGTCTCTTACAAAAAGAATAGTAATTCGTTTGTTTTTTATCGTATCGGTTTCCCGGTTTCCTCTCCGAAATCCCCATGCAAAACGGTCAAATCATGAGTGGAATTAATGAAAATAAACCTGGCACGACTTTTGCGGAAATTTTGGTTAATGGGGGAGTTATTGAGGAAGCGAAATTTCCTACATGCAAAGATTCAACTACAATTAAGTTGCCTGGTCTATTACCTTTTTTGAAATTTCCAACTTTCCTACCCGTCCTTGGCCCGACAATTCTTACCTTAATTGGTTCAAGGCCCAAGTCTCGGCGCAAGTTTCGCGGCCCAGGGTGTTTCATTGTCTAAAAGACTTTTCCCTTGCCCAAAAAAAGGAAATCTCGGAAGACCCTACCTCCTCAACTCCCACGCATGCAGAAACCCCAACCACCTCACTCCCCTCGTCGCTGGTGGCAACCTCCGGCACAATGGCGAACATTCCGCTTGACCCATGCCTTTCCTCCCTCCCGGCTTCGAGATTTTGCTGGTGGAAGGGCGAAGTCATGTCAAGCGGGTGGTGGTTCCTCGTCGCCCACGTGCTCATGAACAGTATGCCATTTCAAACATTCATCCCCTTCCTCCAGGTCTAGTTCCCTTTGATGTGTTGCAAGATTTCTTTATCAATGTTATGATGGTGGATTTCCGTGATATCCAAAACTGCCCCTATGGTTCTGCATATGTGCAATTTAATAATTTCAATGACCGCGAACGTTTGATTGGTGCTGGACCAATCCCTTTCCAAGATGTTGCAATTTCCTTTGCTAGACACAATGAAGGAATTAACTGGCGCAGGACATAGTTCAACAATGAGTCCTGGGTTATGATTCTGGGCCCTCCACTCGATCACTGGCATACTGAAGACATGAATGTTGTCTTTGCTGATATTGGAAAGGTGCTTCTTTGGGAAAGAGACCCTGAGCACAAAGGCAGAATCATTGCTAAACTTAGAGTCACTAACCTGGTGGAGGTGCCCAAAAGTGTGAGGTTTACCATTGGAGACCTGGTTGAGACTGAATCCTAGACCTTTTCTGTGGAGCTTTTGAACAGTAATCTCCTGGGTGGGGGCCCACCTGATGAGGACCCACTACTAGATGATAATGAAGACCCTCACCCTTTACCTGTCTTGGGACCTCAATTATGCCCTCCTCCCCCACCACCTCCTCCTCAACCTAAAGGTGATATTGGTGGATGGGACCAGTGGGCTGATACTGCTCCTCAACAGAATAATGGTGCTGGATGGGGGAAATGGAATGCACCTGTTCAAGGGCCAATCTTTGCTGAAGGGGTGGACATGCCAATTGATTATCTGAACATGCCACCTCAGGAGGCTAACAGTGTTGTTACTAGTTCATTCCCTACTATCAATATTTCCTCTGACAATAATTCTGTTCATGCTGATGATGACATTGAGGTGGAGCAGCAGCTTGTTGAAAACACTCAGGAAATTGCGATGTGTGATGGCTTGTTCAATATCCTTCAGAACTACCAGGATGATGAAGATGAGGTCCAGCCTATTAATGAGGTGAATCAGCAGGATGATTGGATGATTGAAGACACTAATCTGATTTCTCTTAATGAAGCACATCTGCAAGTGGGAATGGCATTTACATCTTTTGTTTCTACTCCTGATGTGCTGGATGCTAAACAATCCTTCTCCAGACAAGGCTTGAATATTTGGGATAGGTTTTTTGCCCCTCACATCAGCAGTGCTCCACTTGGCAAGAACATTCTAAAGTGTGATATTCCTGTAAGTTGGTTCAACTTTATAACTCTCATCCTCCTTACTCCTGAGAAATTCAGTTGGGCAAATAACTTCCTTACTTCTCCCCTTTGGGATATTATAAAGGAACCAAATGCTGATGAAAATACCTTTACCTTCATTATTCCTGATGATTGTGTTGGTCAGATGCCTCCTCGCTACCTGAATGAATCCCCCTCAAATTTGATGGTACCCAATGCTCCATCCAAAAAAAGAAGGGGAAAGGAGCCAATGGTTGACACTGAGGTGAGAAGAAGTCCCAATATTGTGGAACTTAATGGGCTCTTTAAAAGTCATGTGAATTGTACTTATCTAAATTGTCTTTCTTGCAATGCTGCTCCACCTCGTCTCAGCAATGAAGTTGTTAAAAACCTTGCTGATTCTTTTTGTAAGGTCAAAGAGGGAGAGCTTAAGAAAAGGCTTCTGAAGAAGAGCATGATCAATGATTTGATCATCAAACCTCCTGGAAAGCCTGGACCAAAAAAGAATGGAGCTGACACAATCATGCCCGGAAAGAAGAAAGATGGGGCTGCTGAATCCTGTGGACAATAGTCTAAGAAGAAGGCCCCAAAATAGATGTTTTAATGTTTAAAAACTTTAGTCATTTTGTGTCTGGGTCACTTGCTTTTGGGATATGTAATGAACTTATTAGGCTCTTTATGGATCTGTGTGTGTCTATGACTCTTGGATCATGTGAAAGGGTTAAGTTTATTTGTGTGATTACATATCTTGTGTCACCCCAAGATCTTACTCCTCAGGTTACCTAGAATAACAAAAGAAAATGGAATATCCTGAACTGGAATCTCAGAGGCATGAACTCTGAGAAGAAGTGGTTGGCTTTAAAAAGAAAATCATTGAATCTGAGTGTGACATCATTTGTCTTCAAGAAACCAAAAGAGAAAACTTTGACATGAACTACTTAAAAAAATTATGTCCAGGCAAGTTTGACAGCTTTGACTTTCTCCCTTCTATTCGTGCTTCTGGAGGGATTATCATCATTTGGAATAGTTATTTGTTTAGTAGTATCAGAGCCTTCCAAAATGAATTTTCTACTTCTGTCACATTCTCTCCCATACTCTCAAATGACACCTGTACACTTACCAACATCTATGGTCCATGTCAAGCTGATAGAAAAGAGGATTTTTTGGATTGGTTTTCTAACATTGTTATGCCTGATAATATGGATTGGTTAGTGTTGGGAGACTTTAATCTTATCATAAGGCTTAATGATAGGAATAGGAGTGGAGGAGATGTTAATGACACTTTGCTTTTCAATGAAGCTATCAGTAACCTTGGCCTAATTTAGCTACCTCTTAAGGGAAGAAAATGTACTAGGAGTAATATGCAAAAATATCCCCTCTTGGAAAGGCTGGACTGGTTTTTACTTCTAGCTCCTGGACCCTCAAATACCCCTCTACTTTTGTTTACCCCCTTTCCAAACCCACTTATGATCACCTACCTTGTGTCATATCAATTGGAACTAATGTTCCCAAGGCACAAGTTTTTAGATTTGAAAATTTCTGGTTACAACATTCTGACTTTAAACAAATTGTGCAAAATTCCTAGAATATACCAGTGGGACATCTTGACATGGCAAAGAAAATAAGTGCAAAATTGAAGAATGTGAGGAGAGGTATCAAGATTTGGGCCAGACAAATCCCCTATTTAAAGGATCACTTTAAGAAGGTTAATGATACAATTGACCTTCTGATTTGCTTGAGGAAACAAGAACTTTAACTATTAATGAATGGCACCTCAGAGATCTTCTGAAATCACATGTCATTACTCTTCTCCAGAACACCTATTGGAAACAAAGAGGGAAAATAAAATGGGTGAAATTAGGTGATGAAAACACAACATTCTTCCATTCTAAGGCTACCATCAGTTATAGACACAATTATATCTCAATGCTAAAGAATGATAATGGCCAAGAAATCTTTGATCACTCTGACAAAGCTGACCTCCTGTGGGATGATTTCAAAGCACAAATGGGTATATCTATAAAAACTTAGATGCTCTTCAACCTTGAAGATTTTTATGGCAATGGTATGTCTGAGGAGATGAGAAACTCTCTTGAAATGCCTTTCCTAGACAAAGAAATTGAGGATGTGATCTGTGACTTACCAAATGATACGTCCCCTATACCTGATGGTTTTAAAAATGAATTCATCAAAAGCTGCTGGTCCATCATTGGAAGTGACTTCAAATTTCTTATCCATGACTTCTTTGAAGAGAAAGTTTCTCTCGAAAGTATCAACTCATCCTTCATTACTCTCATTCCTAAAGTGATAAACCCTTCCACCCCTGCTGATTTCAGGCCCATATCTTTATTAAACTATGTGCTAAAAATTATTACCAAACTTCTTGCAAACACACTGCATAATGCTATTATGAAGTTGGTACATAAGAATCAATATGGATTCCTAGAAAACAAGTCTATTCAGGATTGCCTTGGGTGGGCTTTTGAATATCTATTCCAATGCCACAAATCAAAGGAGGAAATTGTCATTTTAAAATTAGATTTGGAAAAGGCTTTTGATACAATTGATCATTCATCCATCCTAAATATACTCAGGGCAAGAGGATTTGGCAAGAAATGGATTAAATGGATTGAGATGATTTTTGAGTATGGCTCCTTTGAAGTTCTTCTAAATGGGGTACCTGAGAAAAAATTCTACTGCAGGAGAGGAGTGAGGCAAGGATACCCACTTTCTCCCCTCCTTTTTGTCCTTGCTGCAGATCTTCTTCAATCTGTCTTGAATAAAGCCATGTACCTCCACCTTTTGTCTCCTCCAATAAGTGGTCCTCCAAACAATGACTTCCATGTGATTCAATATGCTGATGACACTTTAGTAGTGCTAAAAGCAGATGTTGGTCAATTGTCATGCGTAAAATCTCTCCTTCAAAATTTTGCATTATCCACTGGCCTCAAAGTGAACTATTTGAAATCAAGCATGATGCCAATAAATTTAAGCAATGACATGCTGACTCATTTTTCTCAGACAACTAATTGCCAAACTGGTAGCCTTCCTTTCACATATCTTGGACTGCCCCTCAGCTAATCAATGCCATCCATGGAACATTTTCTACCAATTGTACAAAGAGTGGAAAGAAGGCTATGTGGTATAGCTGACTTCTTGAACTATGGAGGAAAACTTCAATTAGTTAAGTCTGTTATATCCTCACTCCCTTTGTTATTCATGAGTTGCCTAGATGTGCATGCTGCTATCAAAGAACAGATCATAAAATATATGAGACACTTTTTCTAGAGAAAAAAAGACTGAGGATGTTCAAGCTAAGGGTCAGGCTATGGTGTCATGTGATAAGATTTGCAGACCTAAAAATCAAGGGGGTCTAGGGGTTCTGGATCTCACCATTCAAAATTATGCCCTCCTCTTAAAGAACCTTGACAAATTTTACAACCACCATGATATCCCTTGGGTTCACCTCATTTGGGAAACCTATTATCAGAATGGCAAATTACCTAGAAGAGGCATGGAGGGATGATTCTGGTGGAAATCACAAGTCAAATTAATTGACAATTTTAAAGCCATGGCTAAATGCAACTTGAAATTTGGGAGAACTGCTTATTTCTGGTCTGATCTTTGGCAAGATGAATGCTTAAAAAACAAATTTCCTCACTTGTTGTCCTTTGCAAAGTCATCAAATATTAGTGTGCGGGTATTTTTACATGCTGAATACTTGGAGGATAATTTTCATCTACCTCTTTCTCAACAAGCATAATCTGAATTTTTAATCCTGGAAGAGAGCTGCCAAGAGATCCTTCCAACCTTATAGGAAAATCAACACGATAGATAGAATTATATTTGGGGGTCTGATAGATGTGAAGTAAAAAAGGCTTACTCTTCTATGATTGGATATTCCCATACACCGCCACATTTCCCTTGGCTTTGGGCATCCTCTTGCCAGAACAAACACAAAAAAAAATTCTGGCTCTTGCTTCTGGATAGATTAAATACAAGAAATCTTCTGAGAAGGAAACAATTTGCTCTGCCATACTATAATTGTGAAATACTCAATTGCCCTTTGGAAAAATTGGCAATACACTTATTCTGGGATTGCCCTTTTGCAAAAGTTTGCTAGGAACATATATGCACAGACAGAGCAACAGAGTTATCTGGATTGGAGCCATTATCAGACATTAAAACCAAACTGCACCTACCATTTGCAATGGAGATTATTATCTTGGCTGCTTGGGGTATCTGGATTTGAAGAAATGAGAAAAAATTAATGATAAAAGGCCAACACTTGATGGATGGAAGACAATTTTCTATCAAGAGATGAGATGGGTACAATTCATAATCAAAAGATAACACCTGGAGAAATTCAATACTTGGCTGAGACAACAATTAGACCCGAGATAAAGTAGAATTTTGTTGCCCTCTTTGAGGTGGACTATGTTTTCTTTCTACCTTCCATAGATCTTTAGACTCGTATGTAAATATCACAACATTTATATCATAGAAAAATTGAAGTGGGGATTTTCCCCAGTGTTTCACCTAAAAAAAGAGTTCATTGCATGTGTGTTCTTTTCACAAACCACATAGGGATCCACCATTGTCAGTGCATGTGTGTTATTTTCATTAACGACATATGGATCCCCTAGTGTAATTGCATGTGTGTTCTTTCCATTAACCAAACTTTGAGTCATTGCATGTCTGTTCTTTTCACAAACCACATATGGATCCGCCAGAGTTCGTTGCATGTCTATTATTTTCACAAACCACACATGGATCCACCAGTGTCATTGCAGGTGTGTTCGTTTCATAGAGCACGTATGGTCCACCATTGTCATTGAAATGTGTATTCTTTTCATTAACCACATATGGATCCACCAGTGTCATTGCATGTGTGTTCTTTTCATTAACCAAAGCTAGAGCCATTGCATGTCTATTCTTTTCACAAACCACATATGGATCCACCATTATCATTGAAATGTGTATTCTTTCATTAACCACATCCAGAGTTATTTCATGTGTGTTGTTTTCACAAACCACATATGGATCCACAAGTGTCATTGCATGTGTGTTCTTTTCAAAAACCACATATGGATCCATGATACATTGCAAATGTATCTATAATATTTGATGTTCCATGCTTGGTTTTATCTAGTTTCTTATGTGTTATCCACACTTTGGAGTAATTTTCATATGATTTCTGGGACTAACCTATTAACAAGATGCCACAGTGCCAGTTGCCTGTTTTCTGCTGTTTTTGGTTCTAGGAAGGTCAAAAAATTAATATTCTCGGAATTGGACTAGACAAAAGCCAAAGTCGATATTTTACCAGAAGACTCACGGAGCCAGAAGCCGAGACGGAGAGGGGCCACAGGGCAGCCACACCATGTGGTGTCGCGGGCTAGCCTTGGCCGCGACACTAGGGGGTGTGGGCCCCCTGGCCGCCCACCGACCTTGCCTCTTCGCCTATAAGAAACCTCCCGATGCATAAACCCTAAATCATCAAGCCTCCAGCCACAAAAAGTTCCACAGCACCGCCGCCACCGTAGGGGAGATTCGGGGGACAGAAAATCTCTGTTCCGGTACCCTACCAGGACGGGGAAGTGCCCCCAAAGCCATCTCTATCGATCTCCACCACCATCTCCATCACCATTGCTGATTCCCATGATGAGGAGGGAGTAGTTCTCTCTCGAGGCGAAGGGTTCTACCGGTAGCTATGTGTTCATCTCTCTCTATGCATGATCATATTGTGATCATGAGCTTGTAATCTATAGATCTACCTTGCTACTCAAGTGCTTTAATAGATCTCTGCTCTCCCCATTTGTGTGAAAGTGACAGCGTGCACACCATGGTGGCACTTAGGCTAGAGATTACAAATACTTGTTATGAGTTATATTTGGAGTTGGATGTCTTTGTGAAATTGTGGTGTTTTTTGGACTCATCTAGTACTCAAGGTGACAGTGTGGGGTTTTCTAGATGGGAACGACTTACTTTGAGGTGTGCTGTTATAGCCCTACCATCGATTAGAGTGTCCAACCGGAGAGTAGTTAAGAGTAGTATCATAAAGAGAAGATATTTATATGAGAGTGTTCACTAGTGAAAGTATGATCCCTAGGCCTTGTTTCTAAGCATTGATACACCGTTTGCTACTAGATCTATTACATGTTTGCTTGCTTCCATCTTTATTTCAGTTTTACTTTAGTCTTTTCCACGCCATCAAGCTATCTTCTATCACCATTACCACTTATAATTATCCATACCACTTGTATTTCACTATCTCTTCCCCGAACTAGTGCACCTATACACCTGACAAGTGTATTGGGTGTGTTGGGGACACAAGATACTTCTTGTATCTTGATTGCAGGGTTGCTTGAGAGGGGATACCTTTGACCACTTCCTCCCTAAGTTTGATAAACCTTGGGTTATCCACTTAAGGGAAAACTTGCTGTTCTATAAACCTCTACACTTGGAGGCCCAACAACTGTCTACAAGAATAGAAGTGCGTAGACATCAAGCTATTTTCTGGCGTTGTTTCCGGGGAGGAAAGGTAAAAGGTATTCACACCGGAGGATTAAAGAAGAAGAACCTCCCACGGCAAACGCCTATTTTCTGGTGTGAGTACTCGAAGTTATTTCCTTTAGATTCTGCAATTTTGTCTTTTCGTTTCTTGTTTTCACTAGTTAGGCTTAATGGAAAACAACAACAAAATTATAGAGCTTTATAGTCTTTATCTTGAGTTAGGACATGAAGTGTTTGAAGAGAAAATTAAAAACCTATGGAACTTTATTTGCGTGCTAATAGCAATGTTATTAGCATGAATTCTTTGAACACCATTATTGCTAATGCTATGGAAAATTATAAGCTTGGGGAAGCTGGTTTTGATGAAAATGATCTTTTTAGTCCCCCAAGCATGGAGTAGAAAATTTACTTTGATGATACTATGCCTCCAATATATGATGATTACAATGATGAATATGATATTTTCAGTCCACCTACTACTGAGGAGGAAATTAATTATGATTACAATATGCCTCCTATATTTGATGATTATGGTGATGAGAATAATAATGATAGCTATTTTGTTTAATTTGCTCCCACTACGATTAATAAGAATGACTATGCTTATATGGGGAGTATTAATTCTTTTATGCATGTGGCTCATGATAAGAATGTTTCTTGTGATAGTTATATTGTTAATTGTATTCATGATGCTACTGAAAGTTATTATGAGAGAGGTAAACATGGTCTTATGTATCTCAATAATATTAAGTTTCCCCTCTTTATGTTGAAAGTCGTGAAGTTGCACTTGTTTTGCTTTCCTATGCTTGTTGATTTATGCTTTAATGACTTGTTTCTTTACAAGATTCCTATGCATAGTAAGTGGGTTAGACTTAAATGTGTTTTGAATTTGCTTCTTGATGCTCTCTTTTACTTCAATTCATATTTCTTATGTGAGCATCTTCTCAAACTAGCATGCCTAACTTAAAGGCGTTAAAGAAAAGTACTTACTGGGAGATAACCCAAAGTTTCAGATGAGTCTTGGAAGTTATTACCTCTGTAATAATCGCTCCTTATCCTTTTTATTTGCTTTTTGTGCCAAGAGTAACCTCTAATGAGAGAGAAGTAACGATTGGGAAAGTTGTTGTCCCGAAACAGATTTTTGTGCTTCACCATAAAAATTCTTGTAAAATCTCTGTACGTCCTTTTGAGGTGTGAATTTTTGTGCTTCTGCCCCAAATTCTTATCTAACTTCCTTTAGTTCAACACTTTTTGATTTGAGCAACATAAGGTCTTCGAAAAAAATCGTCTTTACCTGCTTGTCTGTTTTGACAGATTTCTGCCATTTTCTGCATTTGCTTCTTGTTGGTTCCTTTTTGAGTTATTTTGGGGAATTGAGATTTTTGAGGGAAGTGCTAAAGTAGCTAATATTCTAATGGAAGTTTATTTGGTGTTAGAACTGAACCTTAAGACTTATTTATCTTGAGTACACTAATGTTGCTAATAAAGATTGTGTGAAGTTTTGTATGAAGGAAAATTTTCAGGTGTATGGAAGGAATGAGTAATGAGATGAAGGATGGACTAAAGCTCAAGCTTGGGGATTCCATGCGTATCACCCCAAGAAATATCCAAGAAGTACAAGTGTCAAAGCTTGGGGAAGCCCAAGGCGTCCTCTTCTTCATCAATAAAAATCTCAGGTTTTTTCCAAACGCTTCAGTTTTATTGTTTCATGCACAGTTGTGTTTTAGTTTTAGTTTTCTTGGTTTTCTTAGTTTGCTTGAATAAGTTGGTTGGATCCCAACACACTTATTTTGGAGAGAGACACGCTCCATTTTCATTGCCTAGAAAACTCCAGTTTTCATTCTTATTGTTCTGTGAGTGTTCTCTTTTGCTAGCACCGTGTTTAGCCTTAGTTTTCTTGTGCTTTCAGCTTAGAACTTTTTTGTTCTTATTTGTGGATTTGTGAGACAAGCTCACTGATCTTTATTTATTATCATATTTGTGAGTTGTTTCAAATAGTTTTGTTTGGATTGGAAAAGAGTAGGAAAGTTCATGCTTAAGTGGTAAAGAGAGCTTGTTTTTGACTGTGGCCTATGCTTTGTCATGCCATGCTTGATTTTTTTTGGCTTTATGCTTAGTATTCTTTGTTGTATCATGACTTGTTATAAACAATTGAGATTGCTTAATGTGCCTTGGATGAATCATGCGTTGTTTTAGCATATTAAAGCATAGTATAGTGGTATTCTCCTTTGATGCTTTATTTGGGTTGACTTGGCGCATGCTCACACCATGTTATGACTATCTCAAGTCACCATAGCCTTTATGATCCTTCAGTTTTCAACTTGTAGTATCACTTTATGCTTTGATCAATGATGTTTTGTCGCTCTGCATGATTATGGCCATTATTGCTCTCTTAGTTTGTCGCTCCCAGTCTTTTGCTAGCCTCCACAACCAAGTATGAGTTCCACTCATGCCTCCAACTCCCTAAACTAAGTTATTCCAAAGAGTCCACCATACCTACCTACTAGCTTATGCTATTCCAAGTATATTCATGCTTTTGTTTACCTTCCAAATTAAACTTGTTATGAGAAAACTAGTGATTAAAGCTCTCACGAACTTGATGGCACACTTTATTTTTTGCATCTAATAAACTTGAACCATTGGGTCCTTCTTTGTTGCGTATATGCTTGCGCTTTATAAGTTCAAATTATAAGAACCATATTTCATGGGGAACACTTTCAACATTGCACTTGTAATTTGTACCCCGTTGATATCATGTTCTTTCGCTTACGGATCCCAGCGGTGTGAAATAAAAGTGGAACTTGTAAGATCATGGAGTTTGTATGTGTGTTAGAGAAACACCTGGGCCGCTAGCCTAAGCCATGCCTAATCATGGTGGAAACTTGCAGCATCACCATAATGAGCACTCTATGAAGCATCCTCAATAAAAACCTATGCAAATAGCAAATAAAAAGATCGCTGAGATGCTCATTGTCTTCTTGCCTTGTCATTTTGATTATGGGAAAGCTCCCGTATCATGTGCAAGGGGTACCCCGTTGGCGGTTCTTTATGATACACATGTACTTACAATGACAAGAGCTTACTTGTGACTAAAGTTGAGTAGCATGAGGTTCGGTCTTCATAAGTAAGGGGCATGAGATTTCGGTTTATAACTTGTCAAGCATATCCTCTTAGTTGTGTCACTTTAACCTTAATCACCTTCAAGATGCTTATGATAGGGGCAATGAGAGCTAAAAGCTATAAGTACCATAATTTTTGGAAGCTCTTTATGAGACTTGAATCCCTACTTCCTTTTATAAAGGCCTTTCTTCCACTTATATATTGAGTCTCCACCTTCTACCTTTATGCACCTACTTTGAGAGCACAGTGGCCATTCTTATTTCTATGTGCATTGTCCCAAGACTAGTTGATTGATGCATAACTTGATATTGCTTGTTTTAAACTATTTGTATCTAGTCACTCTTATGAACTTTGAAGGTGTCCTATGCATTTATGTTTGCCACTCTATGAGGGACAAGCTGAATACTGTTATGCTATGTTTTCTTTATGTGAAACAAAAAAAATCTTGCAAAGCATTGTTATTCATGAATCTTTTGTTTGTGACTTTTCATGTTGCAACATAGTTTCTTTGTCTTATTGCTAGAACTTTGTCTTTCATGTTATGATTGAAGTACTATGATCCTAGCTTTGAATGTTTTACAGATACTTTGATCAAGTTTATGATGGTGCATGTCACCTCAAAAATTATTCTTTCTTCTTATCACTTACCTACTCGAGGACGAGCAGGAGTTAAGCTTGGGGATGTTGATACATTGCAAATGTATCTATAATTTTTGATGTTCCATGCTTGGTTTTATCTACTTTCTTATGTTTTGTCCACACTTTGGAGTACTTTTCATATCATTTCTTGGACTAACCTATTAACAAGATGCCATAGTGCCAGCTGCCAGTTTTCTGCTGTTTTTGGTTCTGGGAAAGTCAGAAAATTAATATTCTCGGAATTGGACCAAACAAAAGCCAAAGTCGATATTTTACCGGAAGACTCACGGAGCCAGAAGCCGAGACGGAGAGGGGCCACAGGGCAGCCACACCATGTGGTGGCACGGGCTAGCCCTGGCCATGCCACCAGGTGGTGTGGGCCCCCTGGCTGCCCACCGACCTTGCCTCTTCACCTATAAGAAACCTCCCGATGCATAAACCCTAAATCATCAAGCCTCCAGCCACGAAAAGTTCCGCAGCGCCGCCGCCACCGAAGGGGAGATTCAGGGGACAGAAAGTCTCTGTTCCAGCACCCTGCCGGGACGGGGAAGTGCCCCCGGAGCCATCTCCATTGATCTCAACCACCATCTCCATCACCATTGCTGATTCCCATGATGAGGAAGGAGTAGTTCTCTCTTGAGGCTAAGGGTTCTACCGGTAGCTATGTGTTCATATCTGTCTCTATGCATGACCATATTGTGATCATGAGCTTGTAATCTATAGATCTACCTTGCTACTCAAGTGCTTTAATAGGTCTCTACTCTCCCCATGTGTGTGAAAGTGACAGCGTGCACACCATGGTGGCACTTAGGCTAGAGATTACAAATACTTGTTATGAGTTATATTTGGAGTAGGATGTGTTTATGAAATTGTGGTGTTTGTTGGACTCATCTAGTACTCAAGGTGATAGTGTGGGGTTTTCTAGATGGGAAAGGCTTACTTTGAGGTGTGATGTTATAGCCCTACCATCGATTAGAGTGTCCAACCGAAGAGTAGTTAAGAGTAGTATCATAAAGAGAAGATATTTATATGATAGTGTTCACTAGTGAAAGTATGATCTCTAGGCCTTGTTTCTAAGCATTGATACACCATTTTCTACTATATCTGTTACATGTTTGCTTGCTTCCATCTTTATTTCAGTTTTACTTTATTATTTTCCAGGCCATCAAGTTATCTTCTATCACCATTACCACTTATAATTATCCAAACCACTTGTATTTCACTATCACTTTGCCGAACTGGTGCACCTATACACCTGACAAGTGTATTGGGTGCGTTGGGGACACAAGAGACTTCTTGTATCTTGATTGCAGGGTTGCTTGAGAGGGGATACCTTTGACCACTTCCTCCGTGAGTTCGATAAACCTTGGGTGATCCACTTAAGGGAAAACTTGCTACTGTTCTACAAACCTCTACACTTGGAGGCCCAACAACTGTCTACAAGAATAGAAGTGCCTAGACATCAATCCACCAGTTCCATTGCATGTCTGTTCTTTTCATTAACCACATATGGATCCCCTAGTGTCATTGCATGTGTGTTCTTTTCATTAACCAAATCTAGAGTCATTGCATGTGTGTTCTTTTCACAAACCACATATGGATCCACCAGAGTTCATTTCATGTGTGTTCTTTTCACAAACCACATATGGATCCACCAGTGTCATTGCACGTTTGTTCTTTTCATTAACCACAGCTAGAGTCATTGCATGTCTGTTGTTTTCACAAACCACATGGATCCACTAGTGTCATTGCATGTGTGTTGTTTTCATTAACCAAAGCTAGAGTCATTGCATGTCTATTCTTTTCAGAAACCACATATGGATCCACCAATGTCATTGAATGTGTGTTGTTTTCTCAAACCACATATGGATCCACCAGTTTCATTGCATGTGTGTTCTTTTCATTAACCACATATGGATCCCCTTGTGTCATTGCATCTGTATTCTTTTCATTAACCAAAGCTAGAGTCATTGCATGTGTGTTCTTTTCACAAACCACATATGGATCCAGCAGAGTTCATTTCATGTGTGTTCTTTTCACAGACCACATATGGATCCACCAGTGTCATTGCATGTGTGTTGTTTTCACAGACCACATATGGATCCACCAGTTTCATTGCATGGGTGTTCTTTTCATTAACCACATATGGATCCCCCAGGGTCATTGCATGTCTATTCTTTTCATTAACCACAGCTATCGTCATTGCATGTCTATTCTTTTCACACACCACATGGATCCACCAGTGTCATTGCATGTGTGTTCTTTTCATTAACCAAAGCTAGAGTCATTGCATGTCTGTTCTTTTCACAAACCACATGTGGATCCACCAGTTTCATTGCATGTGTTATTTTCATTAATAGCATATCGATCCCCTAGTGTCATTGCATGTGTGTTCTTTTCATTAACAACAACTAGAGTCATTGCATTTGTCTTCTTTTCATTAACCACAACTAGAGTCATTAAATGTGTGTTCTTTTCACAAGCCACATATGGATCCACCAGAGTTCATTGCATGTCTATTCTTTTCACAAATCACATATGGATCCACCAGAGTTCATTTCATGTCTGTTCTTTTTATTAACCACTAGAGTCATTGCAGGTGTGTTCTTTTCCAAAACCACATATGGATCCACCAGTGTCACTGCATGTGTGTTCTTTTGATTAACCACAGCTAGAGTGATTGCATGTCTGTTCTTTTCACAAACCACATGGATCCACCAGTGTCATTGCATGTGTGTTCTTTTCATTAACCAAAGCTTGAGTCATTCATGTCTGTTCTTTTCATAAACCACATATGGATCAACCATTGTCATTGAAATGTGTATTCTTTCATTAACCACATCTAGAGTCATTTCATGTATGTTATTTTCTAAAACCACATATGGATCCACCAGTGTCATTGCATGTGTGTTCTTTTCACAAACCACATATTGATCCACTAGTTTCATTGCATGTGTGTTCTTTTCATTAACCACATATGGATCCCCTAGTGTCATTGCATGTGTGTTCCTTTCATTAACCACAACTAGAGTCATTGCGTGCGTGTTGTTTTCATAAACCACATATGGATCCACCAGAGTTCATTTCATGTCTGTTCTTTTCACAAACCACATATGGATCCACCAGAGTTCATTGCATGTCTATTCTTTTCACAGACCACATATGGATCAACCAGTGTCATTTCATGTGTGTTCTTTTCACAAACAACATTTGGATCCACCAGTGTCATTTCATGTGTGTTCTTCTCATTAACCACAACTAGAGTCATTGCATGTCTGTTCTTTTCATAAACATCATGGATCCCCTAGTGTCATTGCATGTGTGTTCTTTTCATTAAGTACTACTAGACTCATTGCATGTGTGTTCTTTTCACAAACCACATATGGATCCACGAGAGTTCGTTGCATGTCCGTTCTTTTCACAAACCGCATATGGATTGTAACATCCCAAACCTCTAATCCAAGTGATCAAGATCCAAATCATCAAATTTAGAGTTAACAAAAATGTTTCCATTTGAAAATCATTAAGCATTCATCTGTGTGTGCATTTAAAATAGGAGTTGTTTGAATTGCCTTGTTTGAGTGATCCATTGAGTGTAAAATGATTCTAAGTTGAATTAAACATCATCTAGATCATTCCCAAACAAATCCCAAAGAAAAATAAATCAAAAAGAATAAAATAAGCAAATGGTCATTTGTGCCATTTTAATCACCATGCATACTTTGGCTATTCCTAGAACTCATATCTTAACAGAAAAAATTATGGTTATTTGCACCCCTTGCTAGTACAAGTAGTGATGTACCAAGGCCCACTTTGTGATCTACTAAAAACTTTCAAACACTAAGTTTAAATGACAATTGAAAATTGAATCTAGTGTATGTATCAAGATCACACTTATTCAAAAACAACTCAAATGAACTCCATTTTCAAATCCCAAGCAACCCTAGATGCTCAAGCATGTGATCAACAACACCACCAAAAATCAGCCCAAGATTCAAACAAAAGTTTCTTTCAGCCATTTTATCAAACACCTTGTGCGCAAAATCAAATTAGCCTAACTATTACTGTTTTTGATCAAATCTTGTCGAGCCAATTGAGTTGCATTGATCATCCTTGTCTCCCCCAAGTCCAACTAGACCAAAACCAACCCTATCTCTAGCCCCTAGCGCCAGTGCCATGCCGCTCCAACGCCATGCCCGCCATCCAACCTTGCCAACGCCACAGCAGACCACTAGCCCCTCTCTGCCGCTCCAGGAAGCACGGCGTGACCTCACCGCCGTCCACGGTCCACCCCACGGCCACTTCTAGCCACTAGAACACTCCCCAGCCTCGCCACCCTTTCTCTCTGCTCGTAGCTAGAGCGCGCCAGAGCACCCTCACCGCCAGCACGCCATAGACCACGCCTCGAACGCAGACCGTGCATGCCGCTCTGCCTCGACCCCAGAACCCCGCCAGACACGGCCGTGCACTGCCGCGCGACCCACAGTCGCCGAGCGCCGCGTCGAGCACCGCCTCTATCTCCTAGAGCGCGGGAAGCTCCCGACCATATGCCACCGCCCCTAGCCGCGCCATTGAGCCGTAGCTGACCGCCAGGGAACCGCCCACCGTCCTCCTACCTCACCCACACTGATAGCCCCCTGTGCCATCGTCACCGACGAGCTCCGCCCACACCTCTCGGTCTCACCATCGTGGCTACATAAGAAGGCCTCCCTAGCACAAATTCCTCACACCATTCCACTCCCCTCTCTCCCCTGAACATTTCCCCTCTCTTGCTAGAGCCGCTCGAGCCATAGTTCACCGGAATTGCACCGGAGGAGCCCGCTGGAGAGGAGGAGAAGAAGCTGCCGTCGACCCCGTCCACCGCAGCCCCGGCCATGACCTCGCATGAGTCCGCCGTCGCTGTCCAGTTCGATCGCCCGCCTTACCGCACTAGCTGGAGTCCTGGTACGTCCCCACTGCACCCCCACCGGCCATTTAGGGTTCGGTCTCGCCGATGATGAGTCTGTCGTCGACGACGACTGTGAGCCATTGATCCACGTTATAATCGTGTGGCCCAGATTGACCCATACTGCTTCGGGTTTTAAGTATCGCTGAATGCGGGACCCCCCTGTCAGCAGCCCTCTGCGCTGCTGAGCGTTACTGGGCCGGCCCATTTCCTTTCCTGCGCTAGCCCACGAATTCAAATATAGGTTTTTCTATTTAAGTTTAAATTCAATTATGTCCCTTAGTTCAAAAATCAATTCAGGAAGATTTACTGAACCAAATTGAGTGATTCAAATTTTGTTGGAAAGATTCTGAAAAGATCTATCCAAGCCCGTTGGATTTAATTCATTTCGAGTTAGAGATATAGCCTAGTAAAAATAACAAGACAGAAGCTTTTGCACATTCAAACATTTTTATAAAATCAACCATAATAGCTTTTGAGTTGATTACAATTCTCAAAAATCACATTTAACCATACCTATCTGAATATGTAATAATATTAAGGTTTACATGCAGTGAATTTGTACTAGTACCAAAATAATGCTATATAGGCATTTCTAGTCACATTAAATCATTAAATATTAAACTTAAACTTATTAAAGTGTGATCCAACCTTTAACTCACGTTCCCATATGTTAGAATATGGTGATGACATGTGTCCACATGATCCTATATTTTAAATGGAGAATATTAAATCTTAGTTATTTTCAATGAGTAGAAATTACTTTTCTTAAATTAAAAGAATGAAGCTAGTTAATAAAACCTTGTGATGCTTGTGATGATAATAGATCATCAAATGTGTAATTTAGTGTACTAAGTAGCCTAGCTAAGTATTGTTTGGTGATTTTGTATCCTGTATGTATTTATAGATGATAGTACCGACCAAGGTTTCGAGGAGGAGGAGTTCTATCAAGAAGAGGAGGAAGAAAACTTGAACCACTTCACCAACCAAGGCAAGCTAGCACTATACAAGTTAACCCTTGGAAGTTTTACTTGCAAGGCTAGCACTTCAAGTAAACTGAGAAAGCTATTGTTAGCAAGCTAGAATTAAGCTAGATAACCTAACCAAGATGCATTAGGCATGCTTTTGTTATACCACTTTGACTATTTACCTACTCCAAGTTTTACCTTCAAGATTTTACTTTCTTAACTTTACCAAAGTCCCTTACTTGTTTGAAGGTAGCATAAAAAGTATAAAACTTGACCTATCTAGATAACTTTAGTTGTCACTCTATGGCATGAGATTGAGATTAGCATCCCACCTTAGTGAACACTCTTAACTTAGTAGCTTAGAGCTAAATCAAAACTTGAGTCACTCTAGATGGAAACACTTGGTGAAAATGAATTGTGAAAACCTTGGAATGATGAGTCATTCTATTGAGATGTTTTGACATTTGTTGAGAAACACAAATAGTTTATGATGATTAAAATGCTGAGGCATGAGCCTTAACCCTTTACAAAAACTGATGGTTGGAAGCGGATGCGATACCATTCCAATTTATACCGTAGAACCACAATACCTGAATTGGGTAAGGCTTAGCTAGAAGTTTATATGCATTAGTATTAGTTCCCTCACGGGAGAGGTTTGAGCTGAGGCTACCTCTCGATGTTGTCCACCTATGTAGTGCCCAAGATGATAGATGGTCATGGTTGGGAGGCCATGCTCATAGGAGAGGTGCTTATACTAGGGTGTGTAAAGGGAAGGTTATGTTTGATTATCTGCATACTAAGTATGATGATTCAGGGTTACCCCTGACAGATGTATTGAATCTTGTGGTGAAAGTGTACCACCTCTGTAGAGTATCAAACTATTCGAATAGCCGCATCGACGGTTATGGACAGTTGGAGTGGCCATACTGTTTCGTTGTCAGATGTTTTCAAAATGACTTATGAAATGAATGATGAATGTTGACTTGACCACAACAGGGTTGTGACTATGACACTAGCTTCCCAACTTAAGTGATTCTAGAACTTTATTTTATCTTTCTTTGTTTATGAACTCAACTTAGGTTTCAAACTTAACTTTACAAGTAAACTTAGAGTTATCAATCCCACTAGAACTACCTTACTTATTAGTGATAGTTTGCGAGTACTTAAAGAGTACTTGTGGCTTTTGTCCCTGGCTATTCCTATGGCCAGACTATGAAGGAGACTACCAAGATGAAGGACAACAGGACGGCTATGATAACTAGGACTATCTTCCATCGTCAGCATTGCCTGTGACCGTGAAGATGGACCCCACCTCTACGCTTATTACTTTATTCCGCTGCTTGTTGTATTAAGACTGGATCATGAGATCCTTTATTCGTGTAAGACTTTATAATGGTTTGTAATGGATGATGTATTGCGATATCCAATATGTTATGTCTCGCAAAAATGGTAATCCTGGGATTGCGATGTATGACATAACAGGCATCTGGGATTAAAAATCCGGGTGTTGACAAGTTGGTATCAGAGCCATCCTGACCATAGGAGACCCTAGTTAGAATGGACGTCCAAACAAAAACTTAATTTCAAAACCAAAGTGAGTGTTTATGAAAACCTATTTCCTCTCTTACCCATGGGAATTCATTCTTTCTCAAAAATTCACGTTCCTCCAATTCTTACCATTACTACATAAAATTTGACACACTTGATCACTTCACTAACTTCCTCATCCTAAAATCTTGTAGATGGAGACTCAGTTCAGCAAGTTCTACCATTTGGGCAACGGAGGTCAGCTGATCTTCGAGTGGGATCTAGATTCATTGTTTGAGTTATTGGGACGCCCACATCCGAAGTTTCTTGGAGCTCAACTTCCTGGACCCCCAGGATGAGATTTATAGTGGCTAGTTACTGCTGATCTTCGAGGTAGCATAGAGGCACCAACGTCCTAGAGAATCCAGTTCTCCATAAGAGAGAACAACTGGTTAGATGGATTAGTCAGGGCAATGCATGAAGCTCTCGCATGTCTGTGTGCCCTCAGTGTCAACCAAATCCAAGGAACCCTCTTTGCGCACTACGCAAGGCGTGACTTCATGGGAATGCCAATGGAGATGCCAAGTCACCCAGAGTTGAAGCCTCAAGTGGAGAACCTTGACTTCCTGCTGTACGATCGCCAAAAGGAATTGGACCATCAGTCTTTCTCACTACTTGTCAAGGACCATCAGTCTCTTTGCCTCCAGCGTGAAAAGAAGGATCGCACCATCGCCCGTCTTCGCAAGAAGGTGGCCGACCTCGAGAAGACCATCAAGGAGCAAGAAGCTCAGCTTGAAGCAAAGGAGGAAGAAGAGGAGAGTGAAGACATCCAGGGAGACATGGATTCTTACCTCAGCAATGATGATGACTTTCTGGAGGAGGATGCCGTGGACTTCTACACCGACGATGACAACTCCGACTTCATCGATGATGAGTAGATGCACTAGAGCACTGTCGTAGCATGAGATGTATCGTTCCCAATGTATCGTAGCTTGCAGAATGGTTCTTAAAACCATCTGTTTTCCTTGTTGTGGTGTGTGTGTGTTTGTATCGTGTGCTTGTTTGAATGAATGAAATAGATTTAGTTGCAAAACTAGAGTCAAACTCAAAGTTTTAGCTTTGAAACCAACACCATGAACCTTAGAACTTTCCCTCTTACCCCTTTATCTATCTCAATCTTCAGATGACTCGTGGAAACCCCGGAGGGAGCAGCTCATCGCAGGACCCAATGCTGCAGATTATGCAGATGTTAGTTGCACACCGTGAAGCAAGCAGGGCAGAGCGCTAGGCCAACATAGCAACACTGCAGCAGATAGCTCAAATGGCCCAAAACAACCAAGGGCATGGAAATCAGGATCATCAAGGATCCAAACTGAAAAATTTCCAGAATACCAATCCCCCAATCTTTAGCACTTCGGAGAACCCATTAGATGCTGATGACTGGTTGCAGACGATGGAGAATAATTTGGAGGTAGCCAGAGTTGATGACAACGAGAAAGTTCTCTTTGCCACCCACTACTTGGCAGGAGATGCAAGAGCCTGGTGGAACAGCATCCGTCTGATGAACCATGGTCAAGTGATGACATGGGAAGCCTTCAAAATCAAGTTTAGCCGCACCCACATACCATAGGTACTAGTCACCAGAATGAGGGATGAATTCAGAGAGTTGAAGCAAGGCAGAATGACCGTGGTGGAATACCGTGACAGATTCTTGTCGCTTGCCAGGTACGCACCTGATGGGATCAACACGGAAGCAAAGAAGAAGGAGAGATTCCTGAACGGACTGCATGATGAGTTGCAAACTGTACTCGTCAACATCCGCTTCAAGGATCTCGAAGATCTAGTCGACTCTGCCATTCAGATGGAAGGGAAGATTAACCAGGCAAACAACAACCGTAAACGTCGTATGATGCACCAAGATGGATCCAACAGTCACCAGAAGTACCATCCCAACCCGTCTACAGCGTATGCACCCAGAAACAACCGACCCCCAATGTCTCACCCAAGCTACCCCAACCGTAACGGAGGCAATGTGAAGTCTGAAGGAAACAACAACAACCCCGGCAACACCGGCAATTTCAACCGTGCACCTCCCAAGAGCAACAACAACAACACTGCACCCAGAACTGGAAGCAATGTTGTGCCCGTCGTAGCTAAAGACATGTATCAGATCACTTGTTTTGAATGTGGAGTGAAGGGTCACTATTCCAATGAGTGCCCCAAGAAGACTGCCGCCACTGCCAATGTGAATGCCCTAGCTCAACAGCAGCGTCGTGTTCAACCAGGGAGAAGATTTTCCCCAGGGAACCCTCACAACCGCTACGGCCGTCTCTTCCACATGAACGCCGAGGAAGCCCAAGAAGCGCCAGATGTAGTGTTGGGTATGTTTTCTATCAATTCAGTTTTAGCAACGGTGTTGTTTGATTCGGGAGCATCGCATTCATTTTTCACCGAAGAATTTGCATGCACTAGTAAGATCCACCCAACGAACATGAAGCATGTCATGATAGTCTAAATCCCGGGATCAACTACAAAAGCTAGAAAAAATTGCAAAGTTGTGCCTATCAGAATACATGGGATAGATTTTTATGCTAATCTAATAGTACTTGGAACCAAAGGATTGGAAGTAGTACTAGGAATGGATTGGATGTCAAAGCATAAAGGACTGATAGACTGTGCTAAGAAAGCCATCACCATGACCAGTAGCTCTGGAGTAACAGTAGAGCATATATCTGAAACCTTACCTCATCAATTCAAGTGCAACAAGAGTCTAGCCCGACCCACCGTAGACCAAGTCAGAGTAGTATGTGAATACCCTGACGTATTCCCAGATGAATTGCTAGGTATGCCCCCGGATAGGGATATTGAGTTCATTATCGAACGAATCCCTAGAACCGGACCCATAGCCTAGAGACCCTATAGCATGAACCCATCAGAGTTAGTAGAGTTGAAGAAGCAGTTGGATGCTGTGTTAGCAATAGGCTTGATTCAACCAAGCGCATCACCATGGATATCACCAGTGTTATTCGTCGACAAGAAAGATGGAGGCAACCATTTGTGCACAGATTACAGAAAACTGAATGACGTCACTATCAAAAACAAGTACCCTTTGCCAAAGATAGGGGATCTATTTGATCAGTTGACTGTTGCTCAGGTATTCTCAAAGATTGATCTTAGGACTGGTTATCACCAACTTATGATTCGTGCAACAGATATTCTGAAGACTACCTTTACTACTCGTTATGGTTTATACGAGTATACGGTTATGTCTTTTGGATTAACCAATGCCCCTGCTTATTTCATGAATCTCATGAATAAGATCTTTATGAATCTCCTAGATAAGTTTGTCGTTGTGTTTATCGAGGATATCCTTATCTACTCCCAGTCAGAAGAAGAGCATGAGCAACATCTGAGGATCATCCTAGAAACCCTGAGAGAGCATCGATTATAAGCCAAGTTCAGCAAATGTGAGTTTTGGCTGAAAGAAGTAGGATTCCTAGGACATATTGTGTCTACAGGAGGATTCTCTGTTGATCCCGCCAAGATCAAAGATTTCAAAGAATGGGAAACCCCAACCACTCAAACCCAAGTCTGTGCATTTCTCGAATTAGCGGGATATTACCGCAAGTTCGTAGAAGGATTCTCAAGCATCGGTAGACCCATGAGCCAATTGTTGAAGAAAGACAAGAAATTTGAATGGACCGACAAATGTGAAGCTAGTTTCCAAGAACTAAAGAAGAGATTGATTTCAACCCCAATATTGATCATTCCAGATATCAAGAAGCCGTTTGTGTAGGAGATATGCCCAAGAGGCAATAATAAAGTGGTTATTATTATATCTTTATGTTTATGATAAATGTTTACATCCCATGCTATAATTGTATTAACCGGAAACATTAATACTTGTGTGTTTTGTAAACATAAAAGAGTCCCTAGTAAGCCTCTTGTTAAACTAGCTGGTGGATTA
Organism: Avena eriantha; assembly: GCA_910589775.1. Classification (NCBI taxonomy): domain Eukaryota; kingdom Viridiplantae; phylum Streptophyta; class Magnoliopsida; order Poales; family Poaceae; genus Avena; species Avena eriantha. The sequence goes on from OU342740.1 coordinate 73,165,613, forward strand.
ATGGATGAACTAAGAATATATCATGTATAAGTGACAAATAGTTAAAGGTATTCTTATGAGCTTTGGAAGAACTAAGAATATATCATGTATAAGTGACAAATAGTTAAAGGTAGTTCATTGTAAAGTGTTACATTGATACTAGTTTTGTCACGAGATACAAATTAAATTTATCTCAATTTAGACTATGGGTGGCACAATATAATGGAAAGGATGTTCCATGATGGATTTGGATGAGTTCCAAAGTTGAGATATTGTGACGGATACTACAACAAAAGGCTAAGTATATAACTGCTATAGTAGAAACAAAGGAGGGCATTTGTGTTAAGTAGTTTGTTATCAAACTAGGTGTGGTTCATAGCGGGATAATACTATGAAGATACATTGTATGACAATTGTATCAACATAATTTAATCCCAAGGAACTAAAGGTCTCACCAAAGGACCAAATTTATACAATGCCATCTCATTGGAGAATGAGTAATGCGTAGAGACGCAAGGACATGCAAATACACACGGACATTGAAGTGTCAGATCCGAAGATTATGTTTACCACTAACAATAGTGTCTATACAACACCAGAAAGCCATAGGTGTTGAATGCACAAGTTTTTTAACTAGATTATTGACTCTAGTGCAAGTGGGAGACTATAGGAGATATGCCCAAGAGGCAATAATAAAGTGGTTATTATTATATATTTATGTTTATGATAAATGTTTACATCCCATGCTATAATTGTATTAACCGGAAACATTAATACTTGTGTGTTTTGTAAACATAAAAGAGTCCCTAGTAAGCCTCTTGTTAAACTAGCTTGTTGATTAATGGATGATCATGGTTTCCTGATCATGGACATTGGATGTCGTTAATAACAATATCATATCATTAGGAGAATGATGTGATGGACACACACCCGTAGTAAGCATAGCATAAGATCAAGTCATTAAGTTCGTTTGCTATAAGCTTTAAAATACATAGTAACCTAATCCTTCGACCATGAGGTTATGTTAATCACCATCACCGGATGGGTACTTTGATGACATCAAACACCGCTTCGTAACTGGGTGGTCATAAAGGTGTCATTGGGTATTCTGAAAGTATGTCTTAAAGAGCATGGACCAAGATTGGGATTTGTCCATCCATATGACGGATAGATATGCTCTGGGCCCTCTCGGTGGAATGTCATCTAATTAGCTTGCAAGCATGTGGCTAGGTCACAAGGGATGACATAACATGGAACGAGTAAAGAGTACTTATTAGTAACGAGGTAGAACTAGGTATGGAGATACCGACGATCAAACCTCGGATAAGTATAGTATCGCGTGACAAAGGGAATTGGTTTCGTATGTAAATGGTTCAATCGATCACGAAGACATCGTTGAGTATGTGGGAGCCATTATGGATCTCCAGGTCCCGCTGATGGTTATTGATAGGAGATGTGTCTCTCTCATGTCTACATATTCACGAACAGTAGGGTGACAGACTTAAGGTTCGAAGTTGTTTTAAGTAGATATGGAATGTGCGTTGGAGACCGAATGTTGTTCGGAGTCTCGGATTGGATCCGAGACATCACGAGGAAATCCGGAATTGTCCGGAGAATAAGATTCATATATTGGGGATCATTTTCTGAGTTAGGAAATATTCCGGAGTGTTTGTATGAGGATTCTAGAAGGTTTCGGAATGTTTCGGAAGGTTCTAGAAAATTTCTTGGAGTTTGCTTGAAAATCAAGGAAGGGATCAAGGAGTCCTGGTGGGTCAAGATAAGGAGTCGTGGGGGAGGAGGACTCCTCCCCCCTTCCCCAATCCGCTGGCCATAGGAGGGAGGGGAGTCCTACTAGGACTCCCTCTCCCATGGCGCCTCCCCCCTTTAAATAGAGGGGTGGGGGCGCCACCTCCAGGTCCTCCTACACAACTCCAAATCTCCGCCGCCTCTCTCCTCCTCCTTTCTTCTGCACAGGCATAGGCGAAGCCCTGCAGAATTCTCTACTCCACCACCACCACCACGCCGTCGTGCTGCTGTGATTCCGTGGAGAAGATCTACTACCTCCGTTGCTCGCTGGAACGAGGAGAGGAAGGTCTGCTTCGACTCCGCACTTGTGACCGACTGCGGAAGCGCTGCCGAAACGCGGCGCCGGAAGGATCGTCCACTCGACCGACTGCGGAAGCGCTGCCGGAACGCGACGCCAGAAGGATCGTCCACACAATCTTGAGATCGGCAAGTGATCGACTACATCAACCACGAGATCTAATCTCGTTAACGCTTTCGGATCTACGAGGTTTAGTTCCTATCTATCTCGTTGCACATGTCTAATAGATTAGATCTTGGCTTTTATCTAGATTAGATCTGGGTTTTTGTTCGTTCTTGCGGTAGAAATTTTTTGTTTTCCATGCTACGAACCCATCAGTGGTATCAGAGCCGTATCTATTCGTAGATCTGGTGCACGAGTAGAACACAATGTTTTTTGGGCGTTGATGCTTTTGTTGTTGGTGTCTTAGCGTGTACTTTGCATCTTGCGGCATGGTGGGATGAAGCGGCTCGGGCTAACATTACATGTCATCGCACATGAGACTTGTTCCACGCTTGACGTGCAACTTGCTTTGCACAAGTGGCTTTGCGGGTGTCTGTCTCTCCCACCATAGTTAAGGTTCAATTTACAATGAGCATCTGACAACACTTGTATCAACGTGGTGGTTCTTGTTCGTAGGTAAGATCGGTCTTATGCGAAAGCACCAAACCACGTAAAAAATGCAAAGAAAATTAGAGGCATCTAACTTGTTTTTGCAGGGGTTTTGTGATGTGATATGGCCATCATGTGATTATGATTGTATTTGATGTATGCAATGATCCTTGTTGTAATATGGCAACCGGCAGGAGCCTAATGGTTGTCTTTAATTCTGTTAAGACCTGCGTGTCTATTCATCTTGTAATAGCTTTATTCCAAGTAGTTGTAATAGTTGCTAGTGATGATGGACAACCATGAAGCGGCGCCACTGACCTTGACGCAATGCTGGTGATGATGGAGATCATGTTCGTGCTTTGGAGATGGAGATCAAAGGCGCAAGAAGAAAGGGCCATATCATATCACACTAATTATGAATTGCCTGTGATGTTAATCCTTTAAGCATCTTGTATTGCTTAGATCGCGACTGTAGCATTATAAGATGATCCCTCTCACTAAATATCAAGTAATAAAGTGTTCGTCCTTAGTTGGCACCGTTGCTAAGACACGTCGTTTCGAAGCATCTCGTGATGATCGGGTGTGATAGACTCTACGTGTGCATACAACGGGTGCAAGCCAGATTTGCACATGCGGAAACTAAGGTTAACCTTGACGAGCCTAGCATGTACAGACATGGTCTCGGAACACGGAATACCGAAAGGTAAAGCATGAGTCATATGGATGATATGATGAACATGTTGATTGTTCGCCTTTAAAGCTACATCATCTCACGTGATGATCGGACTTGGTGTAGTGGATTTGGTTCGTGTAATCACTAAAACAACTCGAGGGATGTTGTTTTGAGTGGGAGTTCATTTGTAATTTGGATTAGTCGAACTCAATTTATCATAAACACAATCAAAGTGAATTTGCGTAGTTTGTTGTAGTCACTGGCATCCGTTCACCACCTTACGCTTAGTTATAGTTGAGATAGTGGAACTATAGAAATTCTGGATATTTACTTTACGAACAGGTATCATATTGTTTTGAATGTCAATTTAAAGTTTATAAGTCCTATTGCAAACTTTCAGCAAACTCTATTTGCTCCATGAAGTTTAATAAGTAGTATTAAATCAAGAGTAACAATTCCAGTGTTAGTATCTAATGTATCATGTTTGTCTCCATGATTCTTGATACTCAAAAGAATGTTTTTAATATCAAGTTTATCTAAGAGCTGAAAGCAATGTTTCAGAAACCATCATATGTGAAAGGTATTGCAATATCTAAAACAATGTGTTGGTTACAACATGATAGAGTATACGTCCTCATATTTGATGAGAATTTGTGAAGGTTGGTGACGCTAGTCGTCCTAATCCTCCAAAAGGTTTTGAAAAAGAAACATTATACTCGCAATTCACCTTTATAAGCTATAGCAGCTTGATCATGAAAGTTGTCATGATAAGGATGAATAGAAGATGTAAGTAAAATGTTTACTACACTAAAAGATTACTAAAGAATGGAATTTTGAAAGAATGCCAAACATTTGATGAAGGTGATCCACTTCAAAGTGCAAGTCCAAAGGTATTGGTATTTGACTATACACACTTTGTACTATGTGTCATGTGAATGACATCACTATTGATGTTGATAGATTCTTTTAAAAGAAAAGGAATTGCTGAAAGAGAATCTATAAAATATTTGGCAGAAAATAAAAGGTTGGAGATGTCCAACTTAGGCATATAGAAGATATACATGTTATGGTTGTATTCCTTGCTTGTTAAACAATGTGGTTCTTAGGTATTGGATGCCGGTATTAGATACCGAATTGGTTGGTATGAAATGTCATACAGGACAACACAATTCATGAACTGCAATGGCCTAAGTAACTAGCAAGAGAAAATGTGATGATGTTCATCGAAAACAAACAAAGGGTTGTTGTGTTGCTCGTTAACATCAAAGCTTGCCTTCAAGATTTGTTTCAATAATTGTTATTTTGATCAGGTATTATGACGACAAAAGGTTTTTCAAATAATTACCGTATTCCATAATAGATGGATAATACACAAGTCTGGTAGGAGAAATAACGACCATAAAACTAATGCTAAAATGTCGCAAGACAAATGATTGAAAGATCACTTGCGAAGTGACATCGCCGTTTTAATTATATTGAAAGGATATATGAAGAAACTCCATGTTGATGGATTTTTGGACTCTTTGATTTGGATCAAATGACGCTTGTGATACTTTCCTGGAGATAATTAAAACTCGGTTCATAGGCCAAAAGAGGAACGGACGACTAACTGATTGGAATTTGTACATATTGATGTATATAGTCCATTATGTGTAGTCATGGGCGATGGATTTCAACTTCATATGCTTTTTCCGAAGATTTGAGTGAGTATATGTATATACTTACTCAATAAGGAAGAAGTATGAAACATTTGAAAAATATTCAAAGACTTTCAAGATGAAGGGGAAAATCATTGTAACAAGAAAATAAAAGAGTTTATGATTGGATCATAAAGAAAGATGTTTGAGTTACAAGTTTAGCAAAACACCTAAGATTTGAGGAATCGTTACATGGATTTACATTTCCCAAAACACCATAGGAGTATGGAGTGTTCGAGATATGTAATAAAACCTTGTTTTACATGGTAAGATCAAAGGTGTCATTTATAAAACTGCCATTATATTTTAAAAGATTAAAGCTTTAGTGACTACCGCTTTTACACTGAAGAGAGCTCCATCGTGATCCGTTGAAATGACACCATATGAGTTACGGTTTGGGATTAAACCCGAACTGTCTTTTCTTAAATTTTGGTATGCTATGCATAAGTAAAATGTTTACAACCAAAGTCGGATAAGCACGTCTTTGTAGGTTATTCCAAAGAATTTGTTGGGAATTTCTCCATAATGCCGAGGACAAAAGAGTTTGTCGCTTGGAACGTCAAGTTTCTTGAGAAGGAATTTTTCGTGAAAAGTTAAGTGGGAGGACAATAGAACTTTGGTAAGGTTGTTGAACCTTAGCTATATGTGCTAAGTAGTGCAGCGCCGGAAAGTGTTCCGGTGGCGGCCACATTGCTCATGGCTCTCGTGATTACAAAAGGTGTGATCTCGGAGATTAGAGTTCCTATAGAACCGTGTGGGTCGGTAAGAATCAAATAGTAAGATTTGATAAGCAAGTCGTTATTGTTTTGACAATGATGAACCGACTACATGCAAAGAAGCGATGATGGGCCCTGACTCCATAAAATGACTAGAAGTCATGGAATCCGTGATAGTATCCATACACGAGAAATCAAGTTTCTGAACTTAGAAGACCCTCCGGAAAGGCGTGAAGCCTATCGGTCGTGTTTGGATATATAAAGAAATAGACATGGATGTTTCAAATCTATGAAATAGTCGACATGTCGGAAAGAGTTTACGACAATGTTCAAGGAATTGACTATGATAAGATTTGTTATTTCATAGCGATATTTAGTCTAGACGGATTAATGTAGCAACCACTACATATATTTTGATATATGGTAGTTGAACAAACAAAACAAGTTCTTCTAATAGAATGGTTACCTAGGACGTGTACATGACACGATCCAAAGGGTTTTGTTAATTCAAAGGATGCTAAAAGAGTACGCAAAACTTCAATGGTTGAAGTGAGCATCGCGGAGTTGGAATCTTCACCGTGATGAAACCGTTAAAAGGTTTAATTTCATCAAAGATGATGAAGATGTTTGCATTTTGCAAGAAATTAAGTGGGAGCGTTAAGACATATTTCTAATACATTATGTGAAAGACATATTGTTGATTAGAAATAATATATCTTTTATTGACACAGGTTAAGAATTTCATTTCGATGAAAGACTTAGGCATAACTCGAGAATTAGGCATCAATGTCTATATGAATAGATTGAGGCGCTAATATGGTTTTGCCAAATGTACATAGATAAGATGTTGAATGAGTTCAATATGGAAACAACAAGAAAGGTTCTTGACGCACGGAAAGGACTAAATCAAGATTATTTTGATCAATCATTCTTTGAGATGTACACATCCAGATATGTCCTATGCTCTAAATGTTATGAGCATATACCAGAATGATTCATAAGATGATCATTGGACAAATAGTAAAGATATTCTTATGATCTTTGGAAGAACTAAGAATATATCATGTATAAGTGACAAATAGTTAAAGGTAGTTCATTGTAAAGTGTTACATTGATACTAGTTTTGTCACAAGATACAAATTAAATTTATCTCAATTTAGACTATGGGTGGCACAATATAATGGAAAGGATGTTCCATGATGGATTTGGATGAGTTCCAAAGTTGAGATATTGTGACGGATACTACAACAAAAGGCTAAGTATATAACTGCTATAGTAGAAACAAAGGAGGGCATTTGTGTTAAGTAGTTTGTTATCAAACTAGGTGTGGTTCATAGCGGGATAATACTATGAAGATACATTGTATGACAATTGTATCAACATAATTTAATCCCAAGGAACTAAAGGTCTCACCAAAGGACCAAATTTATACAATGCCATCTCATTGGAGAATGAGTAATGCGTAGAGACGCAAGGACATGCAAATACACACGGACATTGAAGTGTCAGATCCGAAGATTATGTTTACCACTAACAATAGTGTCTATACAACACCAGAAAGCCATAGGTGTTGAATGCACAAGTTTTTTAACTAGATTATTGACTCTAGTGCAAGTGGGAGACTATAGGAGATATGCCCAAGAGGCAATAATAAAGTGGTTATTATTATATATTTATGTTTATGATAAATGTTTACATCCCATGCTATAATTGTATTAACCGGAAACATTAATACTTGTGTGTTTTGTAAACATAAAAGAGTCCCTAGTAAGCCTCTTGTTAAACTAGCTTGTTGATTAATGGATGATCATGGTTTCCTGATCATGGACATTGGATGTCGTTAATAACAATATCATATCATTAGGAGAATGATGTGATGGACACACACCCGTAGTAAGCATAGCATAAGATCAAGTCATTAAGTTCGTTTGCTATAAGCTTTAAAATACATAGTAACCTAATCCTTCGACCATGAGGTTATGTTAATCACCATCACCGGATGGGTACTTTGATGACATCAAACACCGCTTCGTAACTGGGTGGTCATAAAGGTGTCATTGGGTATTCTGAAAGTATGTCTTAAAGAGCATGGACCAAGATTGGGATTTGTCCATCCATATGACGGATAGATATGCTCTGGGCCCTCTCGGTGGAATGTCATCTAATTAGCTTGCAAGCATGTGGCTAGGTCACAAGGGATGACATAACATGGAACGAGTAAAGAGTACTTATGAGTAACGAGGTAGAACTAGGTATGGAGATACCGACGATCAAACCTTGGATAAGTATAGTATCGCGTGACAAAGGGAATTGGTTTCGTATGTAAATGGTTCAATCGATCACGAAGACATCGTTGAGTATGTGGGAGCCAGTATGGATCTCCAGGTCCCGCTGATGGTTATTGATAGGAGATGTGTCTCTATCATGTCTACATATTCATGAACCGTAGGGTGACACACTTAAGGTTCGAAGTTGTTTTAAGTAGATATGGAATGTGCGTTGGAGACCGAATGTTGTTCGGAGTCCCGGATTGGATCCGGGACATCACGAGGAGATCCGGAATTATCCGGAGAATAAGATTCATATATTGGGGATCATTTTCTGAGTTAGGAAATGTTCCGGAGTGTTTGTATGAGGATTCTAGAAGGTTTCGGAATGTTCCGGCAGGTTCTAGAAGATTTCTTGGAGTTTGCTTGAAAATCAAGGAAGGGATCAGGGAGTCCTGGTGGGTCAAGACAAGGAGTCGTGGGGGAGGAGGACTCCTCCTCATAGGAGGGAGGGGAGTCCTACTAGGACTCCCCCTCCCATGGCGCCTCCCCCCTTTAAATAGAGGGGTGGGGGCGCCACCTCCAGGTCCTCCTACACAACTCCAAATCTCCGCCGCGTCTCTCCTCCTCCTTTCTTCTGCACAGGCATAGGCGAAGCCCTGTAGAATTCTCTACTCCACCACCACCACCACGCCGTCGTGCTGCTGTGATTCCGTGGAGAAGATCTACTACCTCCGCTGCTCGCTGGAACGAGGAGAGGAAGGTTTGCTTCGACTCCGCACGTGTGACCGACTGTGGAAGCGCTGCCGAAACGGGGCGCCAGAAGGATCGTCCTCTTGACCGACTGTGGAAGCGCTGCCGGAACGCGACGCCGGAAGGATCGTCCACACAATCTTGAGATCGGCAAGTGATCGACTACATCAACCATGAGATCTAATCTCATTAACGTTTTCGGATCTACGAGGGTTAGTTCCTATCTATCTCGTTGCACATGTCTAATAGATTAGATCTTGGCTTTTATCTAGATTAGATCTGGGTTTTTGTTCGTTCTTGCGGTAGAATTTTTTTGTTTTCCATGCTACGAACCCATCAGTTTGATGTGTATTGTGATGCATCCAAGATTGGTCTCGGATGTGTATTGATGCAAGAAGGCAAAGTTATCGCATATCTGTCTTGGCAACTGAAGCAGCATGAGCTGAACTATCTGACCCGTGATCTTGAGTTAGCAGCCATAGTGTTGGTATTGAAGACATGGTGTCATTATCTTATGGGTAATCGTTGTGAGATCTACTCAGATCACAAGAGCTTGAAGTATATTTTCACTCAGAAGGAGCTGAATATGAGGCAAAGGAGATGGATTGAGTTAATCAAGGATTATGACCTTGACATTCACTATCACCCAGGAAAAGCCAATGTGGTAGCGGATGCTCTTAGCAGATTGCTGTGTAGGCTAAACTGCATGATCAAGGAGAAGCAACCAAGTTTGCATGTGGAGTTAGAGCAGTTTAGAACTGAGCTTGTTAGCAAAGGATTTTTAGCTAGCATTGAACTTCAACCCACATTAATCAGCCAAATCAAGGAAGCCCATAAGGGAAATGAAAGTATCGACGGAATCAAACGTCGTATTGGTACGAGAAAGGTACCTGGATTTACCGAAGACGAAGAAGGAGTTCTATGGTACAAAGGCCGTATCTGTGTGGCAGCAGATTCGGAGCTAAAGCAAGTTATCATGCAGGAAGCTCATGATACTCTTTATTCTATCCACCCCGGAGGAACGAAGATGTATCAATATTTGAAAGAGCAATTTTGGTGGCACAAGATGTAGAGAGAAATCGGAAGCTACATTGCCAAGTGTGACATCTGTCAAAGAGTCAAAGCAAAGCATCAGAGACCCGCAGGACTGTTGCAACCATTGCAAATTCTGGAATGGAAATGGGATTCCGCCGTAATGGACTTTATCACCGGTTTGCCTACTTCTATTAGGGGAAATGACTCAATCTGGGTCATCGTTGATAGACTGTCCAAGGTAGCTCAGTTTATAACTATCTAGACAACCTACCAGAGTTCGAATCTAGCAGAGCTGTATTTTGCTAGAATTGTTAGTCTGCATGGAACCCCCAAGACCATAGTATCAGATCGAGGAACCCAATTTACCTCGAGATTTTGGCAGAAAGTCCAAGAAGGATTAGGAACCAAGTTGAATTTCAGCACAGCTTATCACCCGCAAACTGATGGATAGACTGAGAGAGTCAACCAAATCCTAGAGGATATGTTGAGAGCTTGTGTGTTGGAATACGGATTAAAATGGGAAGACTGCCTGCCTTTCGCAGAATTCTCATATAACAACAGTTATCAAGCTAGTTTGCAAATGGCACCATTTGAGTTCCTATACGGAAGAAAGTGTCGCACCCCTTTGAATTGGTCGCAAGTAGGAGAGAGTCAGATTTTTGGACCCGACATTCTCCGAGAAGCCGAAGAAAAGGGTATCAAAGTCCGTGAGCACCTCAAGACCGTCCAATCTATACAGAAGAGTTATGCTGACAAGCGAAGGAGAGACCTGACTTTCAATGTCGGAGATTTCATGTATCTCAAGGTTTCGCCATTGAAGGGAACACAACGCTTTAGTCTGAAAGGAAAGTTAGCCCCGAGATATATCGGGCCCTTCAAGATTCTGAACTATCGAGGAGAAGTATCGTATCAACTGGAACTGCCAGAGGAGATGTCAGCCATCCATAATGTGTTCCATATCTTGTTACTTCGCAAATGCCTAGAAGTGCCGGAGAAGACCAAAGTTTTCAAGAACATCGACCACCGAGCTATTGATATCAACAAAGACCTGACGTATCGTGAAGTGCCCATCCGTATCTTGGAAGAAGCTTACAGAACCACCAGGACCAGAAGTATCAATTTTCTCAAGATTCAATGGAGCAACCATACCGAAGAAGAAGCCATTTGGGAGCGAGAAGATTACATTAGGACAGAGTTCCCCGATCTCTTTAGTTCCTAGTTTTCTTTCGTAAATCTCGGGACGAGATTTTTTTTAAGGGGGGAAGGTTTGTAACATCACAAAACTCTAATCCAAGTGATCAAGATCCAAATCATCAAATTTAGAGTTAACAAAAACTTTTCCATTTGAATATCATTAAGAATTCATTTATGTGTGCATTTAAAATAGGAGTTGTTTGAATTGCCATGTTTGATTGATACATTGAGTCTAAAATGATTCTAAGGTGAATTAAACATCATCTAGATCATTACCAAACAAATCCCAAAGAAAAATAAATCAAAAAGAATAAAATAAGCAAATGGTCATTTGTGCCATTTTAATCACCATGCATACTTTGGCTATTCCTAGAACTCAAATCTTAACAGAAACAATTGTGGTTCTTTGCACCCCTTGCTAGTACAAGTAGTGATGTACCAAGGCCCACTTTGTGATCTACTAAAAACTTTCAAACACTCAATTTAAATGACAATTGAAAATTGAATCTAGTGTATGTATCAAGATTACACTTATTCAAAAACCACTCAAATGAACTCCATTTTCAAATCCCAAGCAACCCTAGATGCTCAAGCATGTGATCAACAACCCCACCAAAAATCAGCCCAAAAATCAAACAAAAGTTTCTTTCGGCCATTTTGTCAAACACCTTGTGGGCAGAATCAAATTAGTCTATCTATTACTGTTTTTGATCAAATCTTGTCGAGCCAATTGAGTTGCATTGATCATCCTTGTCTCCCCCAAGTCCAACTAGACCAAAACCAACCCTATCTCTAGCCCCTGGCGCTAGTGCCATGCCGCCCTGACGCCATGCTCGCCGGCCAACCTTGCCAATGCCACAACAGACCACTAGCCCCTCTCCGCCGCTCTAGGAAGCACGGCGTGACCTCACCGCCGACCACGGTCCATCCCACGGCCACTGCTAGCCACTGGACCACTCCCTAGCCTCGCCACCCTTTCTCTCTACGCGCAGCCAGAGCGCGCTAGAGTGCCCTCACCGCCAGCACGCCACAGATCATGCCTCGACCGCAGACCACGCACGCCACTCTGCCTCGACCCCAGCACCCTGCCAGACACGGCCATGCACCGCCGCGCAACCCACAGTCGCCGAGCGCCGTGTCGAGCACCGCCTCTATCTCCCCGAGCACGAGAAGCTCGCGACCATATGCCACCGCACTTAGCCGCGCCATTGCGCCATAGCTGACCGCCAGGGAACCGCCCATTGTCCGCCTCCCTCACCCACGCCGATAGCCCCCTGTGTTGTCGTCACCGATAAGCTCCGCCCACACCTCTCGGTCTCACTGTCGCCCCTATATAAGCAGGCCTCCCCAGCACAAATTCCTCACACCATTCCACTCCCCTCTCTCCCCTAAACATTTCCCCTCTCTCACCGGAGCTGCTCGAGCCATAGTTCGCCGGAATTGCACCGGAGGAGCCCGGTGCAGAGGAAGAGATGCTGACGTCGATTCCGTCCACCGCAACCCCTGTCGTGACCTCGCCTGAGTCCGTCGTTGCCGTCCAGTTCGATCGCCCGCCTCGCCTCACTAGCTAGATCCCTGGTACGTCCCCACTGCACCCCCACCGGCCGTTTAGGGTTCGGTCTCATCGGTGACGAGTCCGTTGTCGATGACGACTGTGAGCCGTTGATCCATGTTATAATTGTGTGGCCCAGATCGTCCCGTACCACTTCGGGTTTTAAGTATCGCTGACATGCAGGACCCCCTGTCAGCAGCCCTCTGCGCCGCTGAGCGTAACTGGGCCCGCCCATTTCCTTTCCCGCGCTATCCCACGAATTCAATTATAGGTTTTTCTATTTAAGTTTAAATTCAATGTTGTCCCTTAGTTCAAGAATCAATTCAGGAAGATTTACTGAACCAAATTGAGTGATTCCAATATTTTTGGAACGCTTCTGAGAAGATCTATCCAAGCCCATTGGATTCCTAGTAAAAATAACAAGACAGAAGCTTTTGCACATTCAAACATTTTTATAAAATCAACCATAATAGATTTTGAGTTGATTCCAACTATCAAAAATCACATTTAACCATACCTAACTGAATATGTAATAATATTAAGGTTTACATGCAGTGACTTTGGACTAGTACCAAAATAATGCTATATAGGCATTTCTAGTCACTTTAAATCATTAAATATTAAACTTAAACTTATTAAAATGTGATCCAACCTTTAACTCAGATTCCCATATGTTAGAATATGTGGTGATGACATCTGTCCACATGATCCCATATTTTAAATGGAGAATATTAAATCTTAGTTATTTTCAATGAGTAGGTATTACTTTTCTTAAATAAAAAGAATGAAGCTAGTTAATAAAACCTTGTGATGCTTGTGATGATAATAGATCATAAAATGTGTAATTTAGTGTACTAAGTAGCCTAGCTAAGTATTGTTTGGTGATTTTGTATCCTGTATGTATTTATAGATGATAGTACCGACCAAGGTTTCGAGGAGGAGGAGTTCTATCAAGAAGAGGAGGAAGAAAACTTGAACCACTGCACCAACCAAGGCAAGCTAGCACTATACAAGTTAACCCTTGGAAGTTTTACTTGCAAGGCTAGCACTTCAAGTAAACTGAGAAAGCTATTGTTAGCAAGCTAGAATTAAGCTAGATAACCTAACCAAGATGCATTAGGCATGCTTTTGTTATACCACTTTGACTATTTACCTACTCCAAGTTTTACCTTCAAGATTTTACTTTCTTAACTTTACCAAAGTCCCTTACTTGTTTGAAGGTAGCATAAAAAGTATAAAACTTGACCTATCTAGATAACTTTAGTTGTCACTCTATGGCATGAGATTGAGATTAGCATCCCACCTTAGTGAACACTCTTAACTTAGTAGCTTAGAGCTAAATCAAAACTTGAGTCACTCTAGATAGGAACACTTGGTTAAAATGAATTGTGAAAACCTTGGAATGATGAGTCATTCTATTGAGATGTTTTGACATGTGTTGAGAAACACAAATGGTTTATGATGATGAAAATGCTGAGGCATGAGCCTTATCCCTTTACAAAAACTGATGGTTGGATTCGGATGATACCATTCCATTTTTTACCGTACAACCACGATCCCTGAATTGGGTAAGGCTTAGCCAGAAGTTTATATGCATTAGTATTAGTTTCCTCGCGGGAGAGGTTTGAGCTAAGGCTACCTATCTATGTTGTCCACATATGCAGTGCCCAAGATGATAGATGGTCATGGTTGGGAGGCCATGCTCATAGGAGAGGTGCTTATACTAGGGTGTGTAAAGGGAAGGTTATGTTTGATTATCTGCATACTAAGTATGATGATTCAGGGTTACCCTTGACAGATGTATTGAATCTTGTGGTGAAAGAGTACCACCTCTATAGAGTGTCAAACTATTCGAATAGCCGCGTCCGCGGTTATGGACAGTTGGAGTGGCCATACTATTTCGTTGTCAGATGTTTTCAAAATGACTAATGAAATGAATGATGCATCTTGTCTTGACCACAACAGGGTTCTGACTATGACACTAGCTTCCCAACTTAAGTGATTCTAGAACTTTATTTTATCTTTCTTTGTTTCTGAACTCAGCTTAGGTTTCAAACATAAATTTACTAGTAAACTTACAGTTATCAATCCCACTAGAACTACCTTACTTATTTGTGATAGTTTGCGAGTACTTAAAGAGTACTCATGGCTTTTGTCCCTGGCTATTCCTATGGCCAGACTATGAAGGAGACTACCAAGATGAAGCACAGCAGGACGGCTATGATAACTAGGACTATCTTCCATCGTCAGCATTGCCTGTGACCCTGAAGATAGACCCCACCTCTACGTTTATTATTTTATTACGCTGCTTGTTGTATTAAGACTGGATAATGAGATCCTTTATTCGTGTAAGACCTTATATTTGTTTGTAATGGATGATGTACTGTGATATCCAATCTGTTATGTCTCGCAAAAATGGTAATCCTGGGATTGCGATGTATGACATAACATGCATCTGGGATTAAAAATCTAGGTGTTTACATGGATAGACCAGAGTTCATTACATGTCTATACTTTTCATAGACCACATATGGATCCACCAGAGTTAATTTCATGTGTGTTCTTTTCACAAACCACATATGGATCCACCAGTGTCATTACATGTGTGTTCTTTTCATTAACCACAGCTAGAGTCATTGCATGTGTGTTCTTTTCACAAGCCACATATGGATCCACCAGTTTCATTGCATGTGTCTTCTTTTCATTAACCATAGCTAGATTCATTGCATGTCAGTTCTTTTCACAAACCACATGGATCCCCAAGTGTCATTGCATGTGTGTTATTCTCATTAACGACAACTAGAGTCATTGCATGTGTGTTCTTTTCACAAACAACATATGGATCCAACTAGTGTCATTGCATGTATGTTCTTTTCACAAACCACATATGGATCCACCAGAGTTCATTGCATGTCTATTGTTTTCATCTACGACATATGGATCCACAAGTGTCATTTCATGTATGTTCTTTTCACAACCACATATGGATCCACCAGTGTCATTGCATGTGTGTTCTTTTCATAAACCACATATGGATCCACCACTTTCATTGGATGTGTGTTCTTTTCATTAACCAAAGCTAGAGTCATTGCATGTCAGTTTTTTTCAGAAACCACATATGGATCCACCATTGTCCTTAAAATGTGTATTCTTTCATTAACCACATCTAGAGTCATTTCATCTGTGTTCTTTTCACCGCATATGGACCCACCGGTGTCATTGAATGTGTGTTCTTTTCACAAACCACATATGTATCCACCAGTTTCATTGCATATGTGTTCTTTTCATTAACCACATATGGATCCCCTAGTGTCATTGCATATGTGCTCTTTTAATTAACCAAAGCTAGAGTCATTGCATGTCTGTTCTTTTCACAAACCACATATGGATCCACCAGAGTTCATTTCATCTGTGTTCTTTTCACAGACCACATATGGATCCACCAATGTCATTGCATGCGTGTTCTTTTCATAGACCACATATGGATCCACCAGTTTCATTGCATGTGTGTTCTTTTCATTAACCACATATGGATCCACCAGTGTCATTGCATGTGTGTTCTTTTCATAAACCACATATGGATCCACCAGAGTTCATTGCATGTGTGTTCTTTTCACAGACCACATATGGATCCACCAGAGTTCATTTCATGTGTGTACTTTTCACAGACCACATATGGATCCACCAGAGTTCATTTCATGTGTGTTCTTTTCACGGACCACATATGGATCCACCAGTGTCATTGCATGTGTGTTATTTTCACAGACCACATATGGATCCACCAATTTCATTGCATGTGTGTTCTTTTCATTAACCACATATGGATCCCCCATTGGCATTGCATGTGTGTTCTTTTCATTAACCACATATGGATCCCCTAGTGTCATTTCATGTGTGTTCTTTTCATTGACCACAGTTATTGCATGTGTGTTCTTTTCACATACCACATATGGATCCACCAGAGTTCATTGCATGTTTGTTCTTTTCACAAACCACATATGGATCCACTAGAGTTCATTGGATGTTTGTTCTTTTCATAGACCACATATGGATCCACCAAAGTTCATTTCATGTGTGTTCTTTTCACAAACCACATATGGATCCACCAATTTCATTGCATGTGTGTTATTTTCACAAACCACATATCGATCCACCAGTTTCATTGCATGTGTGTTCTTTTCATTAACCACATATGGATCCACCAGAGTTCATTTCAAGTGTGTTCTTTTCACAAACCACATATGGATCCACCAGTTTCATTGCATGTGTGTTCTTTTCATTAACCACATATGGATCGCCTAGTGTCATTGCATGTGTGTTCTTTTCATTAACCAAATCTAGAGTCATTACATGTGTGTTCTTTTCACAAACCACATATGGATCCACCAGAGTTCATTTCATGTTTCCTCTTTTCATAGATCACATATGGATCCACCAGTGTCATTGCATGTGTGTTCTTTTCACATACCATATATGGATCGACCAGTTTCATTGCATGTGTGTTCCGTTCATTAAATACATATGGATCCCTAGTGTCATTGCATGTGTGTTCTTTTCATTAACCACAAATGGATCCCCTAGTGTCATTGCATGTGTGTTCTTTTCATTAACCACAACTAGAGTCATTGCATGTGTGTTCTTTTCACAAACCACATATGGATCCACCAGAGTTCATTGCATGTCTGTTCTTTTCACAAGGCACATATGGATCCACCAGAGTTCATTGCATGTATGTTCTTTTCATAGACCACATATGGATCCATGAAAGTTCATTTCATTTGTGTAGTATTCACAAACCACATATGGATCCACTAGTGTCATTGTATGTGTGTTATTTTCACAGACCACATATGGATCCACCAGTTTCATTGCACGTGTGTTATTTTCATTAACCACATATGGATCCACCAGTGTCATTGCATGTGTGTTCTTTTAATTAACCTCAACCAGAGTCATTGCATGTGTGGTCTTTTCACAAACCACATATGGATCCACCAGAGTTCATTGCATGTGAGTTCTTTTCACAAACCACCTATGGATCTAGAAGTGTCATGTGTTCTTTTCATTAACCACATCTAGAGTCATTGCATGTGTGTTATTTTCACAAACCACATATGGATCCACCAGTGTCATTGCATGTGTGTTATTTTCATTAACCACAACTAGAGTCGTTGCATGTGTGTTGTTTTCACAAACCAGATATGGATCCACCAGAGTCCATTGCATGTCTGGTCTTTTCACAAACCACATATGGATCCACCCGAGATTATTGCCTGTCTGTTCTTTTCATATACCACATATGTATCCACTTGTGTCATTTCATGTGTGTTCCTTGCACAAACCACATATGGGTCCACCAGTGTCATTGCATGTGTGTTCTTTTCATAAACCACATATGGATCCACCAGAGTTCATTGCATGTGTGTTCTTTTCACTGACCACATATGGATCCACTAGAGTTCATTTCATGTGTATTATTTTCACAGGCCACATATGGATCCACTAGTGTCATTGCATGTGTGTTATTTTCACAGACCACATATGGATCCACCAATTTCATTGCATGTGTGTTCTTTTCATTAACCACATATGGATCCCCCATTGGCATTGCATGTGTGTTCCTTTTGTTAACCACATATGGATCCCCTAGTGTCATTGCATGTGTGTTCTTTTCATTAACCATAGTGATTGCATGTGTGTTCTTTTCACATACCACATATGGATCCACCAGAGTTCATTGCATGTCTGTTCTTTTCACAAACCACATATCGATCCACTAGAGTTCATTGGATGTTTGTTCTTTTCATAGACCACATATGGATCCACCAGAGTTCATTTCATGGGTGTTCTTTTCACAAACCACATATGGATCCACCAGAGTTCATTGCATGTCTGTTCTTTTCACAAACCACATATGGATCCACTAGAGTTCATTGCATGTTTGTTCTTTTTATAGACCACATATGGATCCACCAGAGTTCATTTCATGTGTGTTGTTTTCACAAACCACATATGGATCCACCACTGTCATTGCATGTGTGTTATTTTCACAAACCACATATGGATCCACCAGTTTCATTGCATGTGTGTTCGTTTCATTAACCACATATGGATCCACCAGAGTTCATTTCAAGTGTCTTCTTTTCACAAACCACATATGGATCCACCAGTGTCATTGAATGTGTGTTCTTTTCACAAACCACATATGGATCCACCAGTTTCCTTGCATGTGTGTTCTTTTCATTAACCAGATATGGATCCCCTAGTGACATTGCATGTGTGTTCTTTTTCTTGACCACAACTAGAGTCATTGCATGTGTGTTCTTTTCACAAACCAGATATGGATCCACCAGAGTTCATTGCATGTCTGGTCTTTTCACAAACCACATATGGATCTACCCGAGTTCATTGCATGTATGTTCTTTTCATATACCACATATGGATCCACTAGTGTCATTTCATGTGTGTTCTTTGCACAAACCACATATGGATCCACCAGTGTCATTCCATGTGTGTTCTTTTAATTAACCACACCTAGAGTCGTTGCATGTGTGGTCTTTTCACAAACCACATATGGATCCACCAGAGTTCATTGCATGTCTGTTCTTTTCACAAACCACATATGGATCCACCAGAGTTCATTGCATGTCTGTTCTATTCATATACCACATATGGATCCACTAGTGTAATTTCATGTGTGTTCTTTGCACAAACCACATATGGCGCCACCAGTGTCATTGCATGTGTGTTCTTTTCATAAACCACATATGGATCCACCAGAGTTCATTGCATGTGTGTTCTTTTCACAAAACACATATGGATCCACCAGAGTTCATTTCATGTGTTTTTTTCACAAACTACATATGGATCCACCAGTGTCATTGCATGTGTGTTATTTTCACAGACCACATATGGATCCACCAATTTCATTGCATGTGTGTTCTTTTCATTAACCACATATGGATCCCCCAATGGCATTGCATGTGTGTCCTTTTCATTAACCCCAAATGGATCCCCTAGTGTCATTGCATGTGTGTTCTTTTCATTGACCACAGTCATTGCATGTGTGTTCTTTTCACAAACCACATATGGATCCACCAGAGTTCATTGCATGTCTGTTCTTTTCACAAACCACATATGGATCCACTAGAGTTCATTGCATGTTTGTTCTTTTCATAGACCACATATGGATCCACCAGAGTTCATTTCATGTGTGTTGTTTTCACAAACCACATATGGATCCACCAGTGTCATTGCATGTGTGTTATTTTCACAAACCACATATGGATCCACCAGTTTCATTGCATGTGTGTTCGTTTCATTGACCACATATGGATCCACCAGAGTTCATTTCAAGTGTGTTCTTTTCACAAACCACATATTGATCCACCAGTGTCATTGAATGTGTGTTCTTTTCACAAACCACATATGGATCCACCAGTTTCCTTGCATGTGTGTTATTTTCATTAACCACATATGGATCCCCTAGTGACATTGCATGTGTGTTCTTTTTCTTAACCACAACTAGAGTCATTGCATGTGTGTTCTTTTCACAAACCAGATATGGATCCACCAGAGTTCATTGCATGTCTGGTCTTTTCACAAACCACATATGGATCTACCCGAGTTCATTGCATGTATGTTCTTTTCATATACCACATATGGATCCACTAGTGTCATTTCATGTGTGTTCTTTGCACAAACCACATATGGATCAACCAGTGTCATTCCATGTGTGTTCTTTTCATTGACCAGAGTCATTGCATGTGTGTTCTTTTCACAAACCACATATGGATCCACCAGAGTTCATTGCATGTCTGTTCTTTTCACAAACCACATATGGATCCACTAGAGTTCATTGCATGTTTGTTCTTTTCATAGACCACATATGGATCCACCAGAGTTCATTTCATGTGTGTTGTTTTCACAAACCACATACGGATCCACCAGTGTCATTGCATGTGTGTTATTTTCACAAACCACATATGGATCCACCAGTTTCATTGCATGTTTGTTCGTTTCATTGACCACATATGGATCCACCAGAGTTCATTTCAAGTGTGTTGTTTTCACAAACCACATATGGATCCACCAGTGTCATTGCATGTGTGTTATTTTCACAAACCACATATGGATCCACCAGTTTCATTGCATGTGTGTTCGTTTCATTAACCACATATGGATCCACCAGAGTTCATTTCAAGTGTCTTCTTTTCACAAACCACATATGGATCCACCAGTGTCATTGAATGTGTGTTCTTTTCACAAACCACATATGGATCCACCAGTTTCCTTGCATGTGTGTTCTTTTCATTAACCAGATATGGATCCCCTAGTGACATTGCATGTGTGTTCTTTTTCTTGACCACAACTAGAGTCATTGCATGTGTGTTCTTTTCACAAACCAGATATGGATCCACCAGAGTTCATTGCATGTCTGGTCTTTTCACAAACCACATATGGATCTACCCGAGTTCATTGCATGTATGTTCTTTTCATATACCACATATGGATCCACTAGTGTCATTTCATGTGTGTTCTTTGCACAAACCACATATGGATCCACCAGTGTCATTCCATGTGTGTTCTTTTAATTAACCACACCTAGAGTCGTTGCATGTGTGGTCTTTTCACAAACCACATATGGATCCACCAGAGTTCATTGCATGTCTGTTCTTTTCACAAACCACATATGGATCCACCAGAGTTCATTGCATGTCTGTTCTATTCATATACCACATATGGATCCACTAGTGTAATTTCATGTGTGTTCTTTGCACAAACCACATATGGCGCCACCAGTGTCATTGCATGTGTGTTCTTTTCATAAACCACATATGGATCCACCAGAGTTCATTGCATGTGTGTTCTTTTCACAAAACACATATGGATCCACCAGAGTTCATTTCATGTGTTTTTTCACAAACTACATATGGATCCACCAGTGTCATTGCATGTGTGTTATTTTCACAGACCACATATGGATCCACCAATTTCATTGCATGTGTGTTCTTTTCATTAACCACATATGGATCCCCCAATGGCATTGCATGTGTGTCCTTTTCATTAACCCCAAATGGATCCCCTAGTGTCATTGCATGTGTGTTCTTTTCATTGACCACAGTCATTGCATGTGTGTTCTTTTCACAAACCACATATGGATCCACCAGAGTTCATTGCATGTCTGTTCTTTTCACAAACCACATATGGATCCACTAGAGTTCATTGCATGTTTGTTATTTTCATAGACCACATATGGATCCACCAGAGTTCATTTCATGTGTGTTGTTTCACAAACCACATATGGATGCACCAGTGTCATTGCATGTGTGTTATTTTCACAAACCACATATGGATCCACCAGTTTCATTGCATGTGTGTTCGTT